>JAWWEV010000134.1:43771101-43791062 GCA_035583235.1 Hafferia zeledoni | reverse complement strand
CCGCCAGCATAGCTCTCAACCTCATGAGGGCACGCAAGCTTCTCCCCCACGACAAGGGGGTGTCCCCGGAGAAGTGTAAGGCACTAGCTGAAAGCTAAACTGCCTCTCTTTGAGCACAGCAGTGAAGGGAGAAAGTTTTCCTGATTCCTACCAAAATACAAGTCTGTTTGTCACCAGCTTGAATTCCAAGAACGGATATAAAATATAGCACTAGATTTTTTGTTGCCAGATATCATCCAGAAAATTTCAGAAAATAACACTTATTAGAACTACCAGAACAGGTGGTGTCCTAGTTCAGCAAGCTGGGACCAGTTTATCATTGTGTGGGTGTGACCAAACCTATATATTCTAAATCCTCTATGCCATTTCCCAAGAACTGTTAACAATGGACCATTTGCAACAGCAGCCCAGGACACACCTGACCTCCCAGGCTGTGAGCTGGGTGTGAAAGACACCTGTGAGATAGGGGCTGATAACTCCCTTCCAGAGAGTTTTTAGCACCTCCTCACCCAACCTGAGGTGTCATGTCTGCTAATGGGCCATCAATGATTCCAAAATACCCTATGACTCACAGAGTGAGATCACTCATTGTGTAATTCCCCACCCTGGGGGAGGTACTGGGCGGTCCCACCTAGACCTGGGGGGATATAATCTTGGGGGGTTTGGGACTTGGGGAACAACTCATCAGATCCAGAAGAGAACCAGAACCTCAACAGGAGGAGACCACCACTCTTGACCAGACTGCTTCATCACTTTTGACCAGACTGCAACTGTCAGCTGCACCAGCAGGTTTTTCCTTTCCTTTTACTTTGGACTCAGGGGAACCACATGGGGCTCAGCATAGGGGCCAACAAACACCATTGTGTTTATGCCCCAGGGTGCTGGGTAATACTTCTGGGATTTGTGGGTTAAAACCCATTTCTCTTTGTGGCATTGCAATTATTGTAATACTGTTATTAAATTGTAACTCTGACTTATAATCTCTTTTGTGTTGGGTTTGTTTCTCCTGTCAGTTTATCTTTAAACCAACACAGGTGGAAAATATCCATTGGGTCAGGCAGGGAAGATAGTTAAAGAAGTAAAACCTTTTTATCTTCTGTGAAAATTTTTTGACCTGTGGGAGGGAAGGGAAACGCAATAGAGAAGAAATGGCTCAAATGCTATTAAGTCTTCAGGGGAAGTTGAAGAAAGCTTAAGAACTTGGAAGCATGAGTAGAGAAGGGATTGCTTACCTCACAGCCTAGGGAAATAATAATATTTGGGCTGAAATTGGCTTGAACTGGCAAGAAAAGCTTTAAAGAATTAAGAATTTTGAGAGTTAATTTTACACAGGGCTATAAAACATGCAGAGAAGCACTGATAAACGAGGGTATGGTAGCAAGTAAAACAGGATCAGATATCAGAAAGGTGTATAGTTACAGATGAGAACTGGAGATAAGTAATGTAAATAATGAAAGCTTGGATGGGACAACAAAACATCAAGTGGTTGTTGAAGGACTTGTGCTCAGTTCAATACTTCAGACATCAAATAGTTCCTCCAGAATTACTAGTGTAGAACCTGAAAGCAGTTATCAATATGGCAATCATGGCAGAGCACAGCTACTGCCAGGCACAAATCATTCTGGAAAGACAGAGGTAAAAGCGAAGATGATGAATACCATTGCATGTCGTTCTGTATCAGATGCAAAGAAAAAAGAAGAGATAGCCAAGAATAAAGTAAAATCTGCTTCAAGATAAAATTAATTTTAGGAAAGGTTAATAAACCAGATTGTATTGGGGTAGTACTGTGATAGCGTCCCTGGATCAGATTTGAATACAAAGAAAATATGCAGAAATAAAACAGGAGAAAAACTACTGAAGATTATGTCAGTATTGAAGACCTTAATCTCCAAATAATGGACCTGACAATGTAGTTACAGGTCTGTAAATGTTGGAATCTCATAATTGACAAATTTTTTCATCAGCTGCCAGAAGTGATTTCAGCAAGATATCAGAATGTCATCAAAATGGTGATCATGGGCATGAGAGAGGGGTGGGTGTTATCAGAAATCCAAAATTTATTTCTATTAAAGAGAAGATTGATAGAGTTCTGTCATAAATTTTTGAATTTCAGATAGTCAAATTTGATCAGTGAAGAGATCTGGTTAGTAAAAGTATCTGAACTAAGAGCTTAAGGGCTTGAATTTAGAATAGGTTCAGAATTTCTTGAAATCAAAGAAATTTGATTTCTTAGCAAGGTAAAAATGTTATCAGAAATTCAAATAGATTCAAAATCCCTCTGCAGGGCATGTTAGGATTAAAGAATGAATTTTTAAAAAGGTGAATGTAGAAAAAAAAGCTGTCCACATTTGGAAAAAAAAATAAAAAGCTGAATGTTACAGATCAAGAACTGCAGGGATAAAATAAATATAGCCTAAAGTAGACCTGTTTGATCTTACAAAATTAAAATCAGTAGTAAACATTAAACACCCTACATACAAAAAACAAGCTACACACATAAAAGCAGAATAAGGCAAGTGGTCATTAGCAGTTGAGATGATATTGATACAGTCCAAATGAAAATGAAACTTTCATCCAGTTTTTCCTAACATGGGAAAAATGATAAATAAGCTAGAAAACCAGACTGCTAGGAATTAGGATAGAGAAAATTCCATTGCCAGTGTGAGTCGAAATCATTCTTCAAGACTCTAATGCACTGATATTTTGAAGAACCAAACAACTCTTACTAGGAAATTCAATGGAAAAACTACCACAGTATTGAGCAAATGAAGTGTCTGATTTGGTAGGAAGGATTTTCAGTATGTCAGCGTGTGTCACGTGATTTTCTATGTTCATAGCTAAAAGAAAGATGTGAATGCATAGTTTGACTTTTTTAAACAATCCTCACAAGAAAGTTGGAAGATTCCTAATGAGACTTGCAGATGGCACTAGGAAGGAAAATTGTGTCAGTGCAGAAAACAGAGGAGATTTTCTATTGAATGTACCCAAAGACTGGATAGAAGTCAGCGATACAGCATGCAAGATAACTCTTACACATTAATATTAACTTCTGCTTTGATCTCTATCTCATTAGGGAGAAATAACTGCAGCATAGAAGTGGTTTAGTGATGCAGCTGTGCTAGATCTACTAGATGGGCACTGGATGCCTGAACTACTTCTGACTTATGGCTGTGCAGAGAGGAGGGACAGAGGATGTGGCTACCTGATGCATTTCCAGTAGAGATGGAAGGGAGAACTAGAAGTCTACTCATTTCAGTCTAACAGCATCTGAGTGTATAAAATTTCTCTCCATAAATAAAAATCAGAGGCAGGGATAGGTATGGAGAGGGACAACTGTTTGAAGTAAATGGTGATTCTAGTGGAGAAAAGGGATTTTAAACAGACTACAACAAAATTCATCTAAAAATTAGAAAGCTGAAGTATTGCAGAAGTGATGGTCTGAGTGACTGAGGTTACGAACTGGAGCATAAGGAACCATGAAAACTATGACAAGTAGTGCAGTCAGTCTAAGAAAGGCTATACTGAGCTGTGGTATCTCAGGACTAGACTGCAGAGGCCCCTTCTAATTCCTAATTACTGGAGTAACTAATTTTAATTTTTTCCATTCTTTTTTCTTACACAATTATTCCCTCCTCCATGATTTTTCAGTTTTAAATGTCAAAATGAATTATGCAAGGGAGTTCTCCTTATTCCTTTTCATTTTGACAGACAATTCTTTTATCTTAGACGTATTCTTCTTGCAAAATTACACTGATTATTCAAACACTCAAAGCAAAAATCAATAGAAATTAGGAAAGGAAAAATTAAACTGAATTGGATGTTTAGCCTCTATGTACTAAAATACAAGTTACAGACTTTGTTCATTTGTCCTTTCCAATAATTTTCAGGATACATTACTTGAAATTATTGCAGAAACATTTGAAGGCATTCAAGCCACTACAACAGTAAAAACAAAGTCAAAATCTCAACAGAAAGGACAAGAGAAACTAGATAACAAGAAGACTAAATTCTTTGCTCTAGCAATCAGTTTTGTTTCAATACATCCTTGGTTCCTTGCTGTGCCTCTTTAGCAGAAATGTTAGTGCCTGGGTCTCTGCCTGCCCTTTGCTGTAATTAGTGCCAAAGTTCTGTTCAAAGCACCTCTGAACAATTTGACATCC
Source organism: Hafferia zeledoni (assembly GCA_035583235.1). Classification (NCBI taxonomy): domain Eukaryota; kingdom Metazoa; phylum Chordata; class Aves; order Passeriformes; family Thamnophilidae; genus Hafferia; species Hafferia zeledoni. The sequence continues at coordinate 43,786,902 of JAWWEV010000134.1, read as the reverse complement.
TTCGTTGCAGCTTCCATCTTCAGCAAAGCTAAGCTTCTCTTCAAAGTATGAAACATCAAATGAGTCTTAGCATTTTCAGAAACAAACTTTAGTTTGACGCTCCCTATGTCTTTCTGCCCATAACCTAGGTACTCTTGTGGTTAGGCAAAAATTAATTTCTTCCTCTGGGAACTCCTGACAAGGAATGGGAATATCAGATGGGTTTGATTTCTTATGCTGCAGAAGTAGAAGTCATAAAATTTCAAAGACCCTCCAGCTAATTTTATTAAGTTAAATGACATCACTCAGCAGTCCTGAAATTCAAGTTCAGTGTATATAGAGGAGAAAAAGAAAGATAAAGAAATCCCAAAAAATCTCTCTCAAAATATTTTAGTTATTTAAGTTTCAAATCTCAGATACTGTATAAAGGTAAAGCTTTTCTGCATCTAAGCTGTCCACATTAAAAACATTTGGCTTTGGTTTTACCCATCTTTGTTAGACTTGCAGGAAATTTCAGCAGCAGAGATGAAGAATGCAATTAATTTTTTGACTTAACATACCTGCATGTCTATGCACACACATGAGGGTTTTTTTATGTCCATATGCTGACATGTAACTACACATCACTGAAAACTACCACAATAAACATTTAACAGACAATCCCTAAGCGAGTAAAATTTCTTTTGGCTTGCATAAGGCCCTTCATTGGGCAGATGATATCAGTGCCTACACTGCAATTCATTGAAGTATGCACACAATTTGCTTGAGCATTTGACCAAGTGATATAGTCTGGCTGTAGTACATTCAATATATCTTGCACTGAAATTTAGACTTCAGTACTTGTTGATTGTTTATAATGCTTTACTTTGTATGCCCCCTTTATTGTTCAGCCTATTTTCCTCCAAATTCTGATTTTTGTTCACACACTTGATTTCTTTTATGTCCTTAATTTAGTTTTAACACTTACCAATGAAAGTTATTTATTGCCTGGCTCTTTTTTGATAATGTCAGGTTTTAAACACACTCCTGTAAAGCAGTAACTCAGGGTTTCTATGTTTCCTTCAAGACAAGGACCCTGTAACATTGGTGGTAGAAATCATGGCTGTGCTCCTTGGAAAACCTATAGGAAAATGCCAGTATGCAAACTTTTATTCCCCAACCATTACAGTACCTGTTTTCCTTTATTTAATTATGATCATTAATGGGCAACAGTTTAACCTGCAAAAATCTTCATGCACTTTTAAATGGTCCCCTTAGATGTGCTTTAGTTATAGGTAGATCCATATATGTTATAAGCAAAGTAAGTCATATAAGAAGCCATATACTAAATCATTGTATTGACATTTATGGGTCAGTTTAGAGACGAGTTAAGCTCATGCTTAGTTCCTTGAAAAGACTCATGCCAGCTTCAGCTGAAATTGAGCTTGGTGTAAACTTCAGCCCATGAAGTTAAGCAAAACATTCTTAAATTGTATACCACAGTATGTCAAGTGTTGTGTGACACTGGTGACACATTTCTATGCCTACTGCTGTAATGCTTTGTGGGGAATCACCATTAATTATGTTGTACCCACAACACAAAATCTGGCAAGTCTGTTTCTGTTCAGCAAAAATCACAGATAACTGTAGATGAGAACACTAGTCACTCTAATCCAACATATTTTGCCTGACAACAATAAGTGTAAGTTGGAGAAAAAAGCAAGAACAGTGTGGTAAGCTATTTTTAGAAGCTTCTTTTCAATTGTCCCTAGTCAGTGGTTGCACATGTACTGAAGCATGAAAATGTCAATGGATTATTTTAATTTTCTCTAATGCAACTGCAGAAGATCTTATGGTGAATTCTGAAGTTGCCTATAAAATCCTTATATTTATAGAAAAGTATGTAGATTTTACAATGAATTAATTACACTTACAGGTAAATAAAGCATTTCCTTTATTAAATTTTAATTGTCTGTCTTCTACCTGGAGCATGGCTGATTTGGATGACAAGATGAGGTTATTATATTTAGCTTTAAAATCAGATGTTGTTAATGCAATTTTATTCAACCTTCTTTCATTTCCTTATGCTTTCATCTTTAAATGGTAGAAAGATTTCTCTTCAGCTTCTCTTCAGTTTTTCACTTGATTTCTATTTTGTCTTTCACACCTTGTGGTATGAAAATAATGCTTTTGGTTTTGGATGAATGGCTGCAATGGCTCCAGTGATTTCAAGAGCTCTTGTCACCCTCCAGACTCTTACCATGCCTGCTCTTGTTACTGCTCCTGCAACTTGCTAGGTTGTCATCTGTGTCAGACCAAAGGATTGAAGGCCAAGTTCAACCTAGACCAAAGCATTCTCTATAAACAGTGCCTCTTCCTCTCTCCCTCCTTTTTCTGTCTATGCATGCTTATGTTTTTAGCTGCCCTCAGTCCACAGGGGAATCCAGTGAACACTGAACAAACGGGACAGTGAGCTGTGACAGCTTGCCAAAATAGGAATTTCTTAAGCCATATTGTTTCCACAAAACCTTCATCTTTAAATTGAGGCTTCTGTCTGTTAGAGAAGCTGTTTACAAGATTGTATTTTTTTCCAGAGAGCCGTGAAGAGAGTTGGTTATATGTAATGATCTGACAGGTATGGTGATGTGTCTGCATTAACCCCTGTTCAGAGAAAGGCTCAGTAGCTCTTATTACTAACCTCCTGTTGATACAGGTGCAGTTCTTGCAGGTTGAACTTATGTTAGCTGTAAATATTGCTTTAACTTGTTTGGATGGATGTAAACTGACACCTTTCCCTCCTATAACTCAACCATTTCCCAGTACACATCAAGTGCAGATCAGATTCCTATTTCTTAAGGCCTTTCAAATATAGTGTGCAATTTTTATTTTAAATTAGTCAGGGGAAAGTGGTTGTATGTAGTCATTTCCTAGTTTTGTATAGAATAGCCAAGAACCCAGATTGTAGTAAGTGATGCAGTAGATATTTATCTGATACCAAGGTCTAATTTACATTTTTTTTTTCTGCTCAAACGTTCATGAGTTTTGTGTTTTACTTCACATTGTTACAGCTATTCTTAAGGCTTTGCAGAGGAAGTAGTAAAGACTTGCTACCTGGAAAAGCTTCCCATCTTATGAAGGTTGAACCACAGCTGAAGCCTTCTGTTCTAAGAAGGACAAATAAAATTATTTTAGCAGCATCTTAGTTCCTCTAGGCCTTTTCTGCTTCTCATGCTGCCCTTGCGGGAAGTAGTCTGGAAGTGCACAAGAAGTTGACCCCAGACGACCAAAAGAATATCCCATACCATATGACACCATGTTCAGCAATAGAAGCACATGGGAAAAGGAGGAAGGAGGGAAAGTCAGAGTTATGGCATTTGTCTTCCCAAGTGGCTGTTTCATGTGATAAAATGCTGCTTTCCTTGATACGGGTGAACATCTACCTGCTGATGTAAAGTAGTGAATGAATTCCTTTTTTGCTTTTCTCAGCACGCAGTTTTTGCTTTATTAAACTGTCTCCATCTCAACCCACGGCTTTTCTCACTTTTGCCCTTCTGATTCTCTCTCCCATCCCACTGGGACGCGGGAGCTGAGCAAGCTGCTGTGTGGTGCTGAGCTGCCTGTGGGGGTTATCCTAAAATACCACAGTTAGTGAAACCATGACAACAGCAGCATCGAATAGGAACAGCATTGTGGATGGCTTAAAAAAACCCCAATTATCTCATTTTATGAATATTACAGAATCTTCTGAGTTGGAAGGGACCCACAAGGATCATCAAGTCCAACTGGCTCATACAGGGATCAAACTCACAACCTAGATATTATTAGCACCAGGCTCTGACCAACTGAGCTAGTCTCAGGGTCACATATATTAATCCATTTTAAGCAGAAAACAAGTTGCATAATACATCCAGTTCAAAATTATATATTTGATATAAATAGATACCTGGAGAATGGTGTTACTAAGATTGTTGGCATGAAACAGTCACAGTTTGTATTTTTGCAAATGCTAAAATAAGAAAACCTTTCCTTGATAGCACCATGCTATCATAGGGCAGAGTGAGAAAATCAAAACCTGTAGTGCAGAGAAAACTTGGTTGTCTTAATGCTTATCTAGAAATGCAAAAACTATGACCAAAAATACATTTTAAAAAATGCAGAAGCAGATAGGGCTCAAATACATTTTTAAAAATGCAGAAGCAGATAGGGCGCAAGTCTAGGAAAAATCACTTGTCACCAGAAAAGATCTGGTGAAGCAAATAAAAGCCATTAATGAGGAAGCTCTCATTGTATTTCAAGAATCTAAAGGATTTATTGGGCAACAGTACATGACAGAAAAAGGTGCTTAGCAGACTAGCAACCTATCCTGTACATTTGTAAACAAAGAGCTTTTCTCATTCAGGGCTGCCTTTGAGTTTTCAAAGATGTTACTCAATGAGCATCTATGTCCTGACCTCGAAGGTGGAGATGCTTGTGTTCTTTTGTTTTGCCATTAACAACTGTAATCTGTGCAAAGTCTTGTGGAAAGACATTTTAAAAGAGGTGACAGTTGAACACATTTTCACCCTAGCGGTAATATTAAAAGACTTATGAGAGCTTGTCTGCTGTTGGGTGTTACTATATAGCATTCAGGGCTGTGATTTACAGCACTTGCTACTTGATACTACTTCCACATGTTGGCACTCATAATGAGCAGTAGTTACTTACAAGCTTATACAGACTAAAATTTTCACTGCTCCACGTGTATGAGGCCACAGGTGAAGGTTGACCACTTTGTCTATGCTGTCTCCAAAGCATAAGAGCAAGGGAATAGAGACACTCAAGTGGAAAGGCTCATCTCTGGATTCAACAGTAAACTTAATTTTGATTTTTCTATTTAATGCAACAGATTAATAAACTACACTTCATCTAGACATGAGCTACCCTGTGGCCTTAGTACTCTGGGTGGACATTGCTGAGATTGGTTCTTTAAATCATGTTACATCATTTGTCTGCCTTCAGTATATATTCAGTGTATGTGGGCTAGGAACTAACAGTGATTTAGCTAGAGAAATTATGAACTCACAATCTAAACTAGTTGCAATTAACTTTATATAAATCTTAAAAGGACTGCCTCGTCATATTTGGACATGTAAGCTCAACAAATATTTTCCTTTTCTCTTTAGTAGGGATTGTTTTAAAAAATTAGTAAAGTATTTGTATGATCAGTAAGCCATTAAAAACAGTAGTTTCCCTATCACTGATAATTCTGAGAAAGATAGAAATTTTTCATTTTATCATGATCCAATTACAGTATCTTCCATAGTAACCATAAAAGAAAGGAGCTACACAAATTCTTATTAATTACATAAACACTATTACATTTTTATTGAGCCAGAATTACATCAAAATGATAACTATTATTCCTATTGCATCTACATAAAGGGAAAATTCAGGTACTAAAGGTTGGGCAGTAAGAGGACAGCATTAAAGTTCTCTGAAGCAAAAGCTACTTCTTTTAGATGTCACGGAAGTGACATTTTTTGCATCTTATTCATCTACATTACACATGTGCTTTTTGTAATGTGCATTCCAAGAAGTCAGTCTATTTGTTTTAAAGGAGATAATGAACGATAAGTGATTCCCATTTTAACTTCTACAACAGGCCAATGATTGAACCATCACAACATGTGTGCTTTGTTTCACAGGCTAAGATATTATACAGTCCTTTGTCAGCAGTCTCTCTATTAATGTAGAAATAGGGGTTATACAACTTTACAGTGAAGGCTTGACAATCCAGAATTACTCTGGCTAGAGCCCCAACATTGCTTGCTGGTAATTGCATGGGATCATTGTGCTCATTCTTTAAGAGCTACAACTGCTTTTGCCACTGGCAAGTACCTTCAAAGGTGCTGTTAAACGAGGAAGGATGGTTTTCTTGCAAAACAGATGTATATTACCTCACAAGGGGCCATACTGTGCTCAGAAATTATGCAGATGTATGCAGAAAGAAAGGGGAATCAACTTGTTCTCTTCATCCAGAGCCTGTGAGACTTGAATAAGGACATTGTCTAATTGTAGCCTTTGGACTTGGTGGAGCACAGGGTTATCTCATTTGCTGCATTTTTAGAATTGTGAGCCTGCCATAAAAAGAGAAGTGGGAGAAGAAAAATGCTTCCTGTAAACCATCTATGTCAACTTGAAATGTGTGTAAGTGAGAACATAGGTGACACACTTTGGAGATCAATTACCCAGGCAGCACTCAAGTGCCTTGGCTTTATGGTTAAATACAATTAAGAAGGTACCTTGTATGCAAATTATCAAAACACACTTGATTTACTCATTTGCCCTTCAGGCATTGTTGAGAAAAACCCTAAGTTAATAGTAATTACCCTTAGAAACAAACTATGTAATGTCTCAACATATTCCCAAGTGTGAATTCCTCGCATGAGTTTCTGAGCTGTGAAGTCCTTAAGCTTAGTCATTAACATGTAATTTAGATATTGATTATGAAACTTTTAATTCTGGTCATGGAGTGTCTCATCAAAATCTACCTATAAAGTTGTGCATTTCCTTCTGAAATTGAGATGTTCTGAATCTCACTGTACAGACACAGGAATAATCTTTTATTATGTGTACTTTTAAATGATTCCTCTAAAAACTGTCAGCTTATGCTTTAAACATAACAAATGCTTCGATGACATGTTTCATAAATCATTCAAATAAACTCAATTCCTATCAAGACATTATGTAAAATAAAATCCTAATGAAAAATGCTAAGTTCTTGCATCCATGTTTTGTTTTGGAGATACTTATGCTGCAATTTTTTAAATTTTGGGTTTTTTTCTGTACAGGATTTCTTCTTAACTAGATATTATTAGTTCTATTTTTCAGTCAGGATTACAGTGATGTAGTGATAAATAGCTGTCGAAAATATTCCTGTTAATTCTACACAGTTTAAAATCTATTATAACCACTAGCAAGATGTTTTTATCTACTTGGAAGCTTCAACTTTAAATCAGACAAATCTATTAATGAGACACCTTTTTCTAGGTATTAGGACGTACTACCACCTGAGGTACTGGGTTTGGCCACAGAGAAAATATCACCATATGAATTTTGACTTTTGCTAACTTGTTGCATTATTTTCTCTGCAAAATATAGTGCATTTTATTCATAGGCTTCAATCTTTAAGAAGATAAGTAAATGAGCTAAGATTGTTATTAATTACATTTGAAATCAAACCCTCTTCAATTTTATTATGGTTGGCAAATATTTCTTTTCTAGTACTTTTCCCCATACTAGTATTATGGGATAGTATAAGGTAAGATACCCAGTTAATGTTTTATTGTCTACAAAAAAAAGGGATTTTGTTAAGGATGTTGATATTTTTATGGTTCATATGGCTAAATCACACAAATAGTTGAATTAATTCTTACATTTTAATACATAAATGAAAACCAGAGGCAAAAGAACAGCACAGATTTAATTTATCTAATGAAGGAGAAAGACTGAAATTAATTTACAGCCTTTAAACCAAAGTTTTGGATAGTTTTGACTGATTAGTATTAATTAATTTGGTATGCTGTTATGTGACGAAGAGTTAATAACACGCTGGGTGAGGTGGGAGCCAGGCATTGTGATGCTTAACCTCCTGATGCAGAAGACCTGTCTGCACCATACTGCAGTCACTCATGATCTCTTAAATATTTCTGGGCTCTCAAATATCTGCATGAATTTCCTTCTTAAAGGACTTGGCCCTTTGCATACACTAGATTCTTCTGCTGAAAAAAGTATTTTGTGCTCTGGCAGATGAGATGTGCATAAGGAGTAGGAGCAACCATACTGCTAGACAATGGAATGTGCATGGTGATGGCTCAGCTACTGGTTATCGCCTTGCTAACTTGGTGAAGGATACAAGTGACTTGCTCTTGTTGGAACAGAAGCAGAACTGTATTTTACTGCGTTGTGCTATGGCTCCTCAGATGTTGTCCTCACCACATAAAGACTCTAACTTAGTTTATACACCATTGTTTGAGTTGATTATACTACATGAATTAAGTAGCTTTGTTTGCCATAATGCTCTACTCAGACTTCTGATTGTAGAGTTCAATACTCAAAGAAGCAGATGCATATGATTAGCATCCACTAATGAAACTAATTATTAGCCTCTACCCTGAAACACTCTAGTGAATGCAGATGCCATTTTGCTTTGTAGCTCTGACACTTAGTATTCATAGAGGTTTTGGGGAAGGTATTTTTCTCTCCTGTTTAAGGGAGCATTTTGTCATCTACTGTGACCTTATGCATGATATCTGCCGTTGAATTTTAGCTAGTTGATGCCAACTATTTATTTTATAAAAGGACATTTGGTCTTATACCAAAAATCAAGTTAGATTCTGTCTCTTTTCATCGGTTTGAGTCAGTATGCAAACACCCTTCTTTTTAAAAATTAATGTCCTCTTTCTACCTTGACTGTGTCTGAATTCTAGTTATTATGGTTTATTAAAGCCTTTCTTTGCTGAGGTAGAAAGATCTTTAATGCCAAGTATCTGCTCCTCAAGGAAATACTTATGCATTGTGTCAAGTCACCTTTCAATCTTCTTTGTAGCATGCTAAAGAGATTAAGTTTTTAAGTCTCTTCCTCTAAGGCATTTTCTCAGTACTCAGTTATTTTTTATTCTTTTCTCAAATTTGTTAAACATGTATAGCAGGAGAATATGTAGTATTCCAAAAATGCAGTCAGCCACATAACCCTGAGAGATTAGGTCCCCACCACTTTGTTTACAGACAAGGATCAGGTTACACTGAAGTTACTGGAAACTGGTTTTCTCTTGCAAATTCTTTTCTGGATTCCCCTGTCCATGACTGCAAGGGCTGCAATTCTTCTTTATAGATGTATAAAACATTATTTCCTTGAATATCTTCAGCCTGCTTGTGTGATCTAAGTGATTCAACAAAATTGCTTTGTTGTTATCTGTTATTATCACCAGTTTCCAAGTTTTGTCAGAAGCATATTTGAAGACGTCTTTTGTTAGAGATCAGTAATTAAAATATTTCATAGTAGTATTCAGCTACTTTCAGCAGAGAGCCATCAGAAGCATCCTCATTTGATGACTATTAACCGATATTCTGATATTTGACAAGTAGCTGTTCTAGGTCTACTTTATTGAAGCTACTTAATATTAAACTGTTAAACTTGTAGTTGTATGTAAAAAAAAAAAAAAAAAAAAACCAAAAAAACAACAACAAAACTGTCAAAAGAACAAATTTATTAGAGTTATCCTTATTCACCAAAAACATAATTTCATCAAAAGCCATGTGGATGTATAATAGCCCAAATAATTAAAAAACAAAACAAAACACAAAAACAAAACCAAAAAGAAACAAAAAACCAAAGATTTTGATGAATTTTGAAACTGCTGTCATTGCCACTTACGTTGATTTCACTAGAACATTTATGATTTTATGGTTGTCATCCCAAATTTTTTAATGTGGCTCTTTTGGATTAAAATTGCCTATTTTTCTTTGTTTATAGTCTTATCTACAGTTTCTGAGAACAGTAGAATACACAGCATTGCTTTTTTGTCTTGCATTATGCTCTGTATTGCAATATTTAGCACAGAATTTTGAGAGTCAGAAGAAAATAGAAAAAAACCTTCCTATAAAACCAATGTGCAAATGTAGCATGTGTGTATCTATATCACCACGGGTTTTAGTAAAGCTTGTGCTCAAGAAGTAGCTATACAGAATTAGAAAGTAGCTGGCTGTACTTCCATATTTCTTGCATTTTTTTATGTGAAGCATTCAAATAAAAATATATCAAGAGGTCATTGGATTTGCAAACTGAAACAAGCATGAGTAGGGAATTACCAACAGAAAAGCCTTATGCATACCATTGTTTTCAGAATATGGCCAGACTGACACTTAGATTGCATAGCAAGAAATTGTGTAAAGAGCCCGTAATAAAGGCATTTTGCACCATCAGCATCTCAGTCTAGCCCAAATTCTGTTCGATTACCACATAAGGAATGAAGCACCAAAACCACACTGTATGATGCTAGGGTAAATTAAGAGATGCATTCATGTGGATGGTAATAGGTACACAGCTCAAATATGTTGCCTTGCCTATGAGTTATTTTTGAGTAATGAGGTATCTCTGAATTTCTCAAAGTGAAGGTGGCAGTGGTCTCAGGGAAAAACTGTCAGTGGTACCACAAGAGAAGTGCCTGACTGCTCCATGTAGCTGGTACTTGCTCTGGCAAGCTCAGGCTGTGCCACTGCTGGTGGGCAATCCTAGAAGTATTTGTACCACACGAAGAGTTAGTGGGAGTCCCACCTGGCCAGAATGTGTATTAACCCATCTGACTTGGTGTTTCATCACTCTTTTCCCACCTCTGATGGATCAAGACAGAGCAAGACTTTGATCATCACTTTGACCAACAGTGCAACAATAAGTCTTGTCATAGATCCATGGGTGGTGATTATGAATTTTCTACTCTTATCCTTTCTTTCTCTTCCTTTCTTTGTTTTACTCTTACATGGATAGGCTTCTGTATTGCCATAGGTAATAACCAAAATGGTTCCATACATACTTTCCATTGCAATCAGATTGTTCTAAAATAAACCCTACATATATATATTTACAAGCATTGGTCATTTAGTGCTTTTCACTCTATTCCACTCCAAGGGATCTATTAACAAGAAACTGAACAAAAGTAAGTGGAGAGAAAACCTTGCAGAGCAGTTTTACACTAACTGTGGGTCTGAATTCACGGGTCAATGGGTCAATTAGGAAATAGTGCTATATTTGTTGCATGTAACTTAGCCAGTATCATGTAGAGATTACAGTCTAATACAAATGACATACATTGTCACTTATGGTAAAACAAAGAAACAAACCCAACAAAAAAAAAAATGAAACAATAAACCAACAAAAAATCACTCAACTTTAGTCCCCTGTAAGAAAAAAACCAACACAATAAGAATAGTAAAAGTATTAGTAAAGTAATAGTAAAGTGCATTATGTGTACCTAGTAAACTGACACCATGTGGGCGGAAGGGGGTTTGTATCCAGCATGGTTAATATCTAAAAATGTTGACTTTCTGTAGACACAAATAGATACTGTCAAAGCTCTGATAGAGAGAGTCACTCACATATATTCTTCTGTTCTTGCATATAAACGTTTGACTTGTTAATAGTCAGAATTTTTGCTTCTAACTAACTTGAAAGCAATTTAAGACACAGAGAATATTGCTTTCTGTCTAAAGAAAAAATTAAAAAAATTCAGCATTCAAATCTGGCAAAGGCCTTAAGGTCAGTACCAACACTCTTAAAGGCAGTTTCTGAATATGGACATTGAACTGTGGGTATTGCAGTAAGTCACTGAGACTTAGCAAGCAATATGCCAAAGTAACTTGTGAAAAGTAGTAAGATTATAGATGCCTTTGCTCTTTCCCAAGAATCAGTCTAAACCATACAGCTGAACCTGAAACTTCAGGTAGAAACACAAGCAAGGGCTTATTGTCTTTTTAACAATAACAGAAGAAATCTGAGTCTAGTGCAAATATTGCATAAGTGGAAAAAGTTTCTGGAACATACAATGGGTGGCTTTATTGACTCTATCTTTCTGGAGTGCCATGGTGGGGGAGGAAGATGAATTTGAATACCCAATTAAGTCAAGACTATTGAGCAGCATATAGGAAACTTTAGACTCTGAAAATAGACTCTGAAGTCTTCACCAATTCCGTTAAAGGAATTAAAAAGCCAAATCTTAAGCTTTCTTTTAAATAACTCTGCTGTTTTCTGTTATTGTCTAATACCATATTCTGTGACTATCGTGCTAAAGGATTTTAAGTGTAGCAGTTATAGCATAGTTAAATAGAAACAAGTATTGGAAGCTCAACTTCCATCAGCCTAAAATTGTTTTCCCAGAATCTTGGGAGACTGTCAGTAAAGCCTAGAAGTTTAAGATGCTTACATCCCACAGAACTGCCATAATGACAGTTGCAATAACTTCCCATGTACCACAGGAAAATCCATGCCATTTTTTTTTTTTTTTTTACTTAGAGTTTATATTTGCATATTTTAAATGTAGTGCTGCAGTTTGAAAGTTGCAGATATTATTCTGTATTTTAGTAGTAATAAGCACAGAATTCTGAGTAAAGTATGCAGGCACAGTTGTCTTGAAGGTTACTTTTCTGTAGCGGTAGACGGAAAATAGGTTTGGCAAACAGAACCATCTCCTTCTGAACCTGCACCATTCAGGTGTGACACCATCACAAATACACTCTTCAGTTTAATGTAGGCATACTAATATAGGGCTTCAAGAATAAGTGGCTTGGGACTGACTTACCCAAAAGTGAAATAATTTGCAATATGCCTGCCACAGATATTATGTCAGCATAATTAAATTGGAAAATGTAATTAGTCTAGCATCTCAAGTAAATTTGTGTGGATAATTTTAATTTACACCTGCCCAATTTCAATGTAATAACATCCTACTAAATACAGATAGTAAATGATTTGCCCTTTGTGTTGGTTTAAAGGTCTTTACAAGGTGATGTCAGTGGAGAATTAGTTACACAGATTTATTTTAGTATCCTTTCATGATGCTGATAATTCATCTGTGACAGCTATGATTCAATCAGATATTCATGAAAAGCAAATGTTTCAGAGTGAATTTAGTCCCTATCATCATAAATGTGTACATGAACTTTAATGAATATGATAAAGCATGGTGCTCTACTTGCATTCTCTGTAATCTAAAGACAGGACTGGGATGAAGACCTTGAAATTTAAATATTTAAAATGTTTAAAATTTAAATACCTTCATTAGTCACACCAGGAAAGTATTGTAACACCTTATGCAGCTAAGGACACAATAGTTGGTTTAGATGGACAGAAATGAATACGTATGATGTGTCATATGTATTCACTATAGTAAAGGCAAGCTGTAAGAAATTGTGACATTCATAATTTTTTATCATGCTTTACCTATACTCTCAATTATGCAAAGAGAAGGTTTCCTGATTCATTTGGCGGTGTATGGAGGATATTTGTTCCAATCTTTCATTCTCTAAGGGACTGCAATTTTGTTTTAAGTTGGGAAAGGACATGAAGTTCACATCAGTTATATTTCAGATCCCTTACATGTTGTAACTTTCCTGTTATTTCTGTAACAGAAACCATTATGTAATTACTCACAGTTAAATATTTAAAAACAGATCAAACCAATATCTTAAAATAAAACCAAAGAAGATAAGAGTATGAGAGGTAGGTTGGATATGTCTGGTATTCACAAGAATCAATTCAAAACTTCTTCTCTGGAAGGTGCCTGTTACTCAGTCTGCAGAGTAGAGGTACAGAAAAGCAAATTTTCTCTCTCATTGATGCAGAACATGGAGTTGGAGCATTCAGGTTCCAAGAAATACATTGATAATGATTTAGGGTTAAGACCCCATCTGGACTGAATTCAGCTTTCTGAGTATTTTCAAACTTGTCATGCAGATAGATAGTACAGTTCAGCATGTAGAGCTTAGATTTTTTTAAAGTCAGATATAATTAAAATATGAACATATAAAACTAAAAATTGTGAAATAACAACCAATGCAGTTCTGCTATTCTGCAGACAAAATAAACTTTGATTGCCAGTTTTCACATTTCAGAACAAATTTTAGTTGCACTCATATAATTTCCATTATTCCCTGGGACACAGTATTTTATTTATATGATCTGTTATTTTTACAAAGCTTCTAGCTTCTTATACTTAATGCCTGTGAACTGTACACTGTTCTTTTGACTGATGGGTCATTCAGGTTTGTACTCATATACATGTATGTGTGTTGGGAACCTAAGTAGTATCAGCCCAGTAGCCAAGATCTCTACTCAACTGTCCTTATGATTTCTAAGGTAAACTCAATTTAACTGTTTACAGTGGGACTCCAGCTAACTCTGAGCAGAAGTATACTTAAAGGTCACCTGCTGAATAGTGTGGGTGAGGCTTTAAAATGAATTTGAAGCACCTTCAATTTGCACCCGATTGGACGGATGCTGGGTCTGGTGTGAAGTGTATGTTTAGACCTGTGCTTAGAAATAAACTGCCATATATTCACTGCAGTAACAGTTTAGTACTTTTCATTGTATGTTTTCCTTCATAGTTATTCTTGTTCTCATCTTCTTTTTATGTTGTATTTTTTTGTTCATAATGTTAAACTAGTAAGCTCTTCTGAAAGTTAATCCCCTGTTAGCTTTGCATCTTCTATTCTAATCTCTTGTTAGCTTTGCTGCTTGTATTCCTGGAGCTGATTTGCATTTCCTAATCCAGAGCTGAATCTCTTCACTCTGAGTACTTACGTTTGTATGGATATGTATTAAATAATTAGCAGGAGGATCCTCCCCATAGAACTTAACACAGATTGATGACATTTTATATAAGCTGATGTTTAAATGGTTTTCAAGCCAAGTCAGTTTTTTTTCTGATTTATCTTTTCATTTGGGAACAAACAAACCATATGTTTATGATTTTTTAAAATTAACTCTTGGCTCTATTTCTAGCATAATGTTTTTGAGAAGCTTGCTTGAGTGCTTCTGAAAGGATTGCAAGAAAATCATCTCCCTCTGATTTTGGCAATTCTAGACACAAAACAGTCAGGTAGGTAGGGCTGGAATTGTGAGAATCAGCCTTTCCCTGGGATGCTCTGAAGGCTAGCTCTTCTGTCTTCATTGTACTGTAGACATTCATGCAATCAGAAAAAGGGTTGTGACCACTGCACTTGCTCCCTTGTGCAGCTAAACCAGGAGTGCCCAAGTTGTCCAGGATTTTTGTCTCCTATGCTTAAGTTGCCAGTGACTGTGACTATAGGACTATAGGAGTTCTCTTGTATTAGAAACACTACAAAGACTGTATCAATCTTACAAGTCAGATAAAATTATTTTTACAAATGTCTATTTTGTTTCTGAGAAATCTGGCAACATAACTCCCAGTCATCTACTCCACAAGAAAAATTACACACATTTTTATTATATATTTAGCATGGGTCTACAGTACATGAGAACAGCTGTACTTGGAGTATGTAGCCTGATATCAAGTCTTGAAGAGTGAGCAGTAGTAGATGACCAGGAAAGAGTATAAATGGACTACAATGATATTTCTAGTTTCTTTGAGACCGCCATGATCTAATTTGAGTTAATTATTAGGAGAAATCATCATTGTCTACTTGTCTTTTCCATAACTCTTCTTCAGATTAAGAAGCCAAGTTCCCTGTACAGAAGTTGTTTCATATCTTTGATCATTCTGGTCGTTGTTATGTCGAAACTTTTTAAGCTTCTTTTTGTCTTTTAGGAGTACCTCTTCAGCACTGCGTTTTTCATTTCTATTTTAGTACACTCTTCAAAATGAACCGAGAATCAAAGTGTTGTCAAGCTTTTGTAATATGAAAAATCTCCCTTATACCATAGTACCTACTGTTACCTATATTATGTATTTACCAACTTTCAACCCAGCATTGTTGCTTAGTCATATTTTGTTTTGAACAAGAGCTGCAAAACAATCACTCCATATTCTTTTTTTAAAATGTATGTAATGAGTGATTATAAGTTAAATATTATGAAAACATAAATTTAAATAAGTACAGTAAGATATTACTTTCAAAAACTGGCTTCCTAAAAAGGACATATTTACAGCCACATCTGATTGTAAACAAATGTATTAAAACTAAGTGAACTCCACTGTCATGGATTTGGCCAGGTGGGCTAAATTTAGGCTTTAAAGTTTAGATTAGGCCTGAGATTGTCAGGTGACTTGAGCTGGGCTGAGCTAGCTAACAGCTGACCTCTTTTAGCCAATGATATTGTATTCCATACCA
>JAWWEV010000134.1:43738929-43771001 GCA_035583235.1 Hafferia zeledoni | reverse complement strand
TAGTTGGGGGGGGGGGGGGAAGAACCCTTTTCACTCTGTCTCGGACAGTTGGCGTTTTGCCAGCTCAACCCAAGACATCCACTTAGATGGAACTTACATTCAAAGGTATCTTTATGATAAGTAAGAGTCCATATCGGGAAGAATACCATGGCTCAGAACACAGGGTTGAATTGGCCACCAGGACTACAAATTACCACAATCCTTTAAATTATTTTATGTGCAATAGAAATCTTACCAAGTATATAAAAACCAAATTATTAATATCTTTATGAAGTAAACTAGGGTGTGTGCTCTGCCTATGGGTTTGTAACCCCGATTCAACAGGCTGGAATTTTGGGGGGAGTTAGCATGTCATCACAGTCTGCTAACTGAAGAAAGGAAGCCAGATATCAAACCAATCATGTGTGTCCCGTTCTACTTTCCAGTCTCTCTCTCTCCAAATATACTACTGGATTTCACTACCTTGGTTTTTAACTATAACAAACTTACTTACCTTCTACATCAGAGCATTCAAGGTATTGTCAGTGATTTCAGGAGAGCTGAGAAGTCACAGGAATTTTACTCCCTAGAAAGTGGCAGATCTAATTGGTGAAACTGGTTTATCTTTACATGCTCAGCACAAGATCAAAATTCCCTACTGGCTTCTCAAGGCTGCAAAGGCCAACTGGAAGCTGGTATCACAGAAAACTATTTAAGGAGGAAGTACCTGTCAAGGAAAACTGTTATTTGAAGTCTCCTTGCACTGCAGCAGAACAGTGAGGTTATTGTTAGAGCATTTGGCAGACTACTTGATGAAAACAACAGCTGAGGTCATGACCTAACATGAAGTTTATTATGTTCAAGTGCTAGGTGGACTTCCACATGGAAAAGCTAGTCAGCATTCCTTTTGATGCCCATTATATAAAGAAATGATACCAGAATGGGTAATGTTGACAGATTGTCACAAAGTTTTTTTCTTTTGTTTCCTTCTTTTGCTTCCTGCAGAAAGCTTCAGTTTGCCTGATTATTTAGATCATTAATACTTTCTATTATACTATACTATATTAGTGTATTCTTTATATTATAGGAAATAATATTTCTTTAAATTGTATATTTTCATTATACTATATCAGTATATTTTCACACAGTCTGCATTAATATCTACTTTTTTACTATTTCATTAATATATACTTTTATGGCAAATGAACATTCCTGAATGTTCATTTTTATCTGTGGTTGTATCCACAACCATGTGTCAGATATAAATTGGCAGCTGCAACTAGACTAGGGCAATGGCAATGGTGTAGTCAGAGGTCGTGTCTTATAACACAAATAATGATTCTTCATAAATTAAACTGCAGAAACACTATTGTTCTCTAAAGAATGTTTGTCTGAACAAACTTTTCTTCCATGAAATTTATCAAGAGGGAAGTAATGCCTCCTTCCATGAAATTAGCCATGAGACAGCCATTCACATATTCCCTATCACAACTCTGGAATGCAATATATCAATTCAGTATGCTCATATTATGTTGTTCTCTTACTTTGTTGCATAGACTGCAGAGTGGACATATATCCAATGTTTTTTTCAAAGTCCTCTGACATGGCAGACTGCTGTGGAGTCTCCTCCAGGCCAGTGCTGTACTGAGACCTGTGGTACACAGAGGTCAAGTCTGTAAAGGTGAATTATCTCACATGTCCTCATACTGTTTGTGTAACTCCACTTAAATCCAATGCACAAAAGGGTAGCATTGTATTGCATTTTCATGTAAGGGTTTTGATAGCAAGAGGGACTACAGGGGTGACTTCTGTGAGAAGCTGCCAGAAGCCTCCCCATGTCTGACCAAGCCAATTCCAGCTGGCTCCAAGACCGACCTGACACTGGCCAAGACCAAGCCCATCAGTGGCAGTGGTAGCAACTCTGGGATAACACATTTGAGAAGAGCGCAAAGTTTCTGCAGAACAGCAACTTCATCCAGAGAAGAGAGGTGTGCAAATATGTGTCAGAGACAGCCCTGCAGACAGTTGGTGAAGAAGAAAGCTGAGCAGGTCCTCCAGGCACTGAAGCAGAAATTTCCCTGCAGCCCATGGTGAAACAGGCTGTCCCTCTGCGGCCCATGGAATTCCAAAGTGGAGCAGATACCCACCTGTAGACCATAGTGGATCCCATGCTGGAGCAGGTGGATGCACAAAGGAGTCTGTGACCCTGTGAGAAGCCCACACTGGAGCAGGATCCCGGCAGGACCTGTTGACCTGCGGAGAGAGGAGCCTGTTCTGGAGCAGGTTTGCTGGCAGGACTTGTGACCACAGAGGAGGGACCCATACTGGAGCAGTTCATGAAGAACTGCAGCCTGTGGGAAGGACTCACATTGGAGAAGGTGGGGAAGGACTGTCTCTGTGGGAGGGACCCCATACTGGGGCAGGGAAAGCATGCAAGGAGTCCTCCTCCTGAGGAGGAAGGAGCAGCAGAGATAGCTTGTGGTGAACTGACCACAGCCCCCACTCCCCATTCCTCTGTGACACTGGAGGGAAGAGGTAGAGAATTCAAGTTGAATTTGAGCCTGGGAAGAAGGGAGGGGTGGGAGAAAGGTGTTTTTAAGACTTAGATTTGTTTCTCATTATCCTACACTGATTTGATTGATAATAAAGTAAACTAATTTCCCTAGTTTGAGTTCATTTTGCCCATGATGGGAAGTGAATAATCTCTTCTGTGCTGATCTCAACCCATAAGCCTTTTATTGTAGCTGGAGAGGGAAGTGACAGAGTAGCTTTGGTGAGCATCTGGCATCCAACCAAGGTTCAGCCCCCACAAGTTTTCAGATGTTTCACGTTTGCAATCTGGATGTGTTCTTACACTACAATGCTGACTTGGCTCTCACAAGCGTCTTTACAAAGAAAATTGAGCAAAAAGGTCAACAAATATTAACACACCTTATGATACATGAGTTAGTAAGAGCACAGTAACATAGAGAGCAGATTAGTTTATTGGAGTAGTTATAAATTACAATTTTTATATTTCTCTGTGTACTAGAAAAGATACTACTGAAGGAAAATATAATTTGTGTTGATTAGATTAATTAGACTCCTGGGATTCATTTTTCAAGAGATTCTATCATTTTCATGGTTATATAGCTCTAAATTGTGACTAAGCCACTATATTAATACAGAGCTAAAGAGCGCTTGCATTTCCTACTTTTGAATACCCTCTAATTGGGAAAGATGATTCAATCGAAGATTTCCATTAATGCACTTAATAAAGAGCTTACTTTTTTTCATTTGCCATAATAATGGTAACACAAATATGACATGACACCTTAAATTCAGGTAAGAAATTAATTAGTTTTTTGCTTAAAATTTAAGTCTAAGCCCTTGTTTTTATAGCAAAAGGCTATTGCAACACTATTCTGCAGTGCTGTATTTTTGCTGATTAATTTGTTTCACAGTGCATGGTGAGACACTCATCTGACTCATTGTCCATCTTTTAATTAAATTGTTAAAGAATGATGGAGGATACCGTCTTGTAAGAATACTGATTGTATTTTATTGGTTCCATTCTGCTTCTTAAACTTTAGATGTAAAAGTTGGTTTGAAGCCTATGAACATTAAAAGATATCTTTTTTGGGGTTTAATCCCAACACAACTTTTCTTCAGTTTGATTTTTCTTTTATACTCTGTTCAGATGCTAAATATCTATACAAATCACAAAGTAATTCCTATACATGCAGAATTAAAGAATGAAGTTATTTTGGTACCAGGCATATGTTCTCAGACATATTTGTTTCATTCAGGTACTTTTATCTATTGATACCAGTTAAACAATCATCACAGTGTAAACTAAATATGGAACACATTAGTTTTGTCTGTGCTAATTTTATCATGAACAGAGATCTCAAGAACTTAAGCATATTGATTGTGTAGGACTGGTGATCACATAAAGATCACCTCAAGTCTTTCTCATTGCTCTCTGCGAGTACTTGAAAGGTGATTGTCAGTGTCTTCTCCAAAGTAAAAAGCAACAGGACAAAAGGAAATGGCCTCAAGTTGCACCAGCGGAGCTTTAAATATAAGGTAAAATTTCTTCATGAAAAGGGTTGACAAGCAGTGGGACAGGCTGCACAGGGAAGCGCTTGAGTCACCATCCCTGGAGTTATTTAAAAGTTGTATAGGTGTAGCACTTATGGATAGGGTTTAGTGGTGGGTTTAGCAGCACTAGGTTCATGGTTGGACTCTATGATCTTTGAGGTATTTTGCTACCTAAATGGTTCTATGATTCTGTGATTGTTTGATTGACTGAGTTTTGAGAAATGAAGGAATAGAAGTTGTTCCTTCCAGCAGTTCTGCTTGTGCTATATCATCTGAATAAAATTTAACATGGGTTCTGTCCTCCAGATTCCACCTATACTACAGTACATATAAACTTCAATTGCTTGACAAGGAATGTCCAAGCAATACTTATTGAACAAATGTATCTAAGACATTTTGTAGACTGAGGCATATTTTAGGAAATTAGGACTACAATCTGAGTAAAAAAAACAAGTTTGACATTTCTTGCATGGTCAACAATTTTTACTTGTTTCCGATTACACTTGTGTCAAGAGCAGTCTGTTTTGACATAATATTTCAGACAGATTTTATAAATAAAATCAAGAAAGTAATTTTGCTTTCCATAAATGTCCTTGAGGTGAAAGACATAATTTCAGGTTTACTATTGGCTTTTTCTTAAGCTGCAGATTTTGTCAGAGCTTGAAGTTTAAAAGCTTGGAAAACTTAAAATATCCATTAATGGAACAACACAAAACTCAAGGCAACTCACCATATTATAATATCACACAGATTGCAAATCCAGAGTACTCCTAAAAGCATTCTTTCAAATACCTTTGAAACAGCACACTGCTAACATTGTTGGCATTTTGCACTTTGAATGAATCTAACTTCAGTTTCTAATCACTGATTCTTGTTAATGCCTCTTCGCGTATGTCAAAGAGCTACGGTCTTTTCTCTGCACATATACCTGTTGACTCTAATAATGTTATGCTGTACTCTTTTTTTGTACTTAAATAGTCTGAACTTCCTCAGTCTTTACTGTAAAATAAGCTAGAGTTCACATTAATCTCATTAATAATTAACCTTTCTACATTATTCTGGTTTTAACAGCATTTCTTTAAGTGAAGGTACTATGTGTAGATAAAATGTTACCGTTTTGGTCTCACTAGTTGCTATAGAGAAGCAGTAGTACTCTTCTAGTTCTATTTTATATCTCTTCGCTTATGCATATGTTGGGGAAAGGAGCCTGCGAGAGGCTTGTATCGTGCCCTCGCCTGCCACCCCACACGGTACCCGGGGTTCGGCACCGGATATCAAGGTGTGTTCTCATAGAGATAGAGCCTTGACTCCAAGGTTAAAAACAGGAACATCCAACTTTATTGGGGGGTAAACAGGTTATTATCATATTATCATCTCGGGGTGAACACGAGGACAATAACAAGTGCTGATGGGGTAAAGGCCTCTGTCCACGAGGCAGCAGGCTGCTCTGATTGGTGGACAGCTGGTGTGCACGAGGCAGGTAGCACAGGGCTGGCACCACCGAAGCTGTGCTTTTCCCAGGCTTTGAGGTTGTTTACCTGCCTCGTGGCTGGCTCAAGGTTGCTGTGACCTTGGCCAGCCTGTCAGCTCCTGGATGGTGTGTTGTGCATAGAGGCTTAAGGCCAAACCTCTCCCAACATGCATAGAATTGTGTTAGAAAATCATCATAGGACCACTGCATGGCAATGAGTCATATTAGATGAGTTAGTAACATAACCCCTAGGTCATATGTAATTGCCGTTTTTCTATCCTATAACTATTCTCTAAAGTTATCCTTTTTTGCTTTTTGGCTTTTATTTACTGTTATTAGAATATGGTACCCAAGTTAAATAAATTAATATAAATATTATTGTTTTAACAAGATGATACGGAATGGAGCTGCAAAAGGACCAGGATTTCCACTCATGTTGTGAAGCTGATTCTATTAGTGGCAGCAGATTTAATAAAGCTCGTAAAACTAAGAAGCCATTAAGTATCACATCTAGCAAACTTTAATCATGCAAGAATTTGTAGTCTGTTTTGGCAATGGTCTTACCATAATAGCATTAGATCACAGCAGCACAGGTAACAGCTGCATCATCATGTAAGATATATATGTAATGTTTACAAAAAGCTGTTTGAGGTGGATGCTTTAAAGTTTTCTATAAGAAGTTAGAGAGTATATTAAAGCTGGAGAGGGAAAGGGTGAGGTTGGAGGTGGTCTTTACCTGCTAATTGTGAGAGAGGTGATGTGTGAGCCTGGCAACTGTGGCCTTTGAAGCTCTCAATATACACGGTACATGAAGGCATGTTAGGCTGGCAGTTCTTACAGGTACTATTATTTTTATTCTTTCACGTATCATCCCAGCACACATTAGGGAAAAAGAAGGACTTAGAGAAAAAGCTTTCCATTGCTCTCAGGTCTTCAAAGAGTAGCAGGGAAAGCAGAGGAAGTGAGATTGTTCTCACTGCCACTAGGCTTCTGATACCTTATTCTCTCTCTTTTCTCTAATACAGACATTTAGGTAGGCCTTAAAATACATGTAAATTAAATATTAAAAATTTATCTATATGTAGGGGAGAAGACTGATGCATGATAACTTGAAAGATTTGCCCAGTGGAGAAAACTTCTGAGTATTAAACAGCTTTCAGTGTTCAAAGAATGCTAAAATGATTTCAGAATGATAAAAATGCTAGTAGAAGATATTTATAGCTGCAAACTGAGCTGCCATATCAACAGCATCATTTACTAGTCTTCCCATTTGGAGAAGCTCTCCTGATAACTTTCTAGAGGGTGACTAAGGCCTATCTCCAGTGGAATTGATGAGGGGGTTTTTTTAGAAAATAAATAGGTATCAGCAGAAATCTGTTATATTAAATGCAAACTAGCAGACATACTAGTGCTTTGAAATATATGATCTTTCAGGAACATTAGTATTAAAAACAATAATAGTCAGAACCCTATGAATTTCAGTGTCATTTTCTATCCACAGTAAGTTAAAATTGCTTTCTGTGAGGAGTAAATACCCACAGGGATGCAAAAGAAGTCATTAAGAAAATTATAATATTTTACTCTGATTATTATAGGTCATTAAAATATTTCCATTACCTTCGCTTAATATAAGATGTTTAAAATTATCCTCATATGCTTGATGACTAACATCATTTACATATTTATGTTGTTGCTTACTTTAATAAGTAAAATATTTAAGATAGTTAAACTTACAAAATCCTTTTCCTCTGGAAATGTCATATGCAAAAAGTTTCAATATGCATGACTATTTTTGTTATGCTGAAGAAACACATTTTAAGTTACCATGTTTTGTATTTGTCTTCCTAGAACAATTTGATTTTTCTAGATCATAGAGAGAACTGTTGAGAGCTGGGACTTACTATTTTAATCAAGCTTATTTTTTTGGTAAAGACAACAAGCAGCACAGAGGAGTTTTTATAGAGCAGAATCTCCTGCTTCCTTGTTGAAGAACTTTGGTTTTTTGATCTTAAATAGAGTCATACATTGCCTATGCATCCATGGTCTAGCCATCTCTAACAAACTGTGTCTAGGGCCCTTCAATATATTTGAATTCATTGCACGCTCTCTAGAGACAATTTCACCTTTCATACTCACATAAAAAAAGTCTGAAAGTGATGAATACTTAAAAAGGGCAATTAAAATTTTGTGTGCTATCAGCATTCACCTAAAAGTATGCTTGGGTGAATGCATGTTAATTCTCTCTTAATATCATTCCTTAAGAGATAATTTAGAACTGAAATGATGCTATTCCAGTTGACTAACTCTTCAATGGCTTGTTTAAAGAGACTAACCAGTTATTTTTCGTTTCATTTTATATTCTTGTCACCTTTACTCATTAAAAGTAGTTTTGACTGTTCACAATACACTAATCAATATTCAGTAGTTCTTAAACTATATTCTTTTGACTAATAAAACATCAAATTTTTTCCTCTATTAAAAGTACACAGTCTGAACTGGTGTTTTACAGAAATATTTACTATCTTCATTTAAACAGCATTTCAATACTCTATTACAAGTATTATAGGAACAGCTCAACTTTATTCTGTACAATAAGAAGTCATTATTGATGCAGAAATCATGTATGTTTGTATTAACATTCCTAGAGAAGAAATATGTATCATTCTCATAGGTGTCATTTTTATTTAAACCTTTCCACAGGGAGACATGTAAAAGATTGTTACTGAAATAACCACCTATGCTGCCTGACTTGGGATTTTTTTCATACTCCTCTCTTTTCATTTGTTAATGAAATATTCATACCTAAGACTAGTAAATATTTTACATATCCAGAATTTTGATGATCCTCAAGACATGGTGAAAATGGCTTGTGAGCTTAGTATGCTCTGCCACATCCCTAATTAAGCATCCACCATGACAGTAATCAAGATGATTGAGGCTGGAACTATAAGTTTTTAATACTATAAATGTTTTAGAAATTTTGTGCCCTTTGTCTCTCAGTACCTTCCTGTCTTCCTCATAGGTTCTATATCAACTCTACACTTATTATTGCATTTCCAGAAATCAAAATCCAGGTTTTATGTGGCTTTACTCTTGTCCACCATTAGGAAATGCAGTTCATGACTTTAAGGGAAGTAATTGTAGTAACTGTACTTCAAAATGTAGACCATTTTCCATTTATTCACCCAAAATATAATATTTATTGATTATATTTCTGTGAATGATGTTCATTTATCTACTCTTCAACCAACCGTTTAATGTCTGCTCTGAAATGTGCTGCCTCTATTGCCAATTAGTTCTC
Organism: Hafferia zeledoni; assembly: GCA_035583235.1. Lineage (NCBI taxonomy): Eukaryota > Metazoa > Chordata > Aves > Passeriformes > Thamnophilidae > Hafferia > Hafferia zeledoni. The sequence goes on along the minus strand of JAWWEV010000134.1, from coordinate 43,762,167 downwards.
AAATACTGATTCCTCTGATCCCCAAAAAAGTTATCTAAACAAGATGATATGCTTGCATAGTGTAAAAAAATTTGACTCGCACAGATTTGGGTGACATGAATCCACCCTATATCCCCAGTAGAGATCACTTTGATATTCATGTCATGCCTGTTGGTATTCAAAAAGCATTTGGACAATGCTCTTAGGAACTTCTAGGTTGCCTTTGTGTAGAGTCAGAAAATAGACTCAATAATCCTCATGTTTCCTTTCCAACTCAGGATATTCTATAATTCATATCAAGCACTTTGGTCTTGATTCTGGAGTGAGGTACTAAAATGCATGAACAATTTCACATCGGTTTTAAATAATCAACTGCCAAACTCAGTTTTAATAGAAAATAGCACAGTTTTTGAGAGGGGAATGGGTTATGGTGACACTCACTTAAGAATTACAAGTGACCATTCACATAGTTTTAAAGTTTTATCTGCTATTATTTGACAATGTAAAATTTCAAAAGGCACTTTAGTCCAGGTGTTCATGAGCAAGAACTGTACGGATAAATCAAAAATCAAGTGTATAGCTTCATCATCCTTCTAACTGATTTCAGCTATGAAAAATGCAAACTTCTAAAATACAAAATAAAATATAAATTTTAGATTAATTGGAAAATTCTACAAATTTACAGTTCTTCTAGAGTAGATAAAAACTATATTCATTATTTGAAAATGATTTTGCTGATAATTGAGGAACCGACATATTTATTTTTTCTAAATGTTGTGATTTTCACTTTCCAAACTCAAATTTTTCACAGTATTGATGTGTGTCTGAAACTTTTCTTCAAGGTAAAAAATATTGCCAGGATATTACAGATGATACACCAATGTTTACAGTTAAACAAACTTTTAGAATAAGAGTAGCCAAACTATCAAATCAAAACAAGGCTTAGAAAACAATACAAAACTCAATCCACTCAAAATACAACTATGAACACAAAGATTTGACAATATATATGTATTCATATAATGAACTCTTTTCCTAAATTAGTCTTTAAGCACATAGATGCATAAAGAATAAGACATGCACTGCATTGATACTTTCTCAATAGATAAAAGCTCTGCCTGCTTAAAAAATTTTTATTACATGTAGTAACTTACTAGCGCTTGTTAACAAGGGTCAGGATCCCTAACCATATCTCCTTGTGTTTTATCAATATAGGTGCAAAATCGGGCATATCACTAATGTAATCTGAGCTTTGGCCCTGCTCTCAAATATAATCTTGGTTATGGTCAGATTGCTGTTTTAGTTTTTCTGCATATATGCATTATTTTCTTGTGTATGTGAGTCTTTTACCCAACCCAACATGCCATGCAATCATCATAATATTATGAAATTCATTTATGAACAAAACAAAAGGAAAGTTTGCAAAACAAATGAAATTCTTAAATGTATGGTGTGTTGGTGTAGATGTAAATTATTTCATGTTGAATATTCGTCTATCTATTAGTTCTTTGTATAATATTTCTTGGAATCTTTGCTGCAGTCAGTGAAATAGGATGATAGAAAAACATACATCACTTGAATTGTATACATAAGAATTTAACTAAAATTAAATATAATGACATATACTGAAGTGAAGATGGTATGAAGTTTTGTAGTCAATCTGGTTTCATAGCATTAATCTTTTATGTAAGGGGTATAAAGCATGCTAATTAAATTTATTTGCAACAGCATACGCAGTGCACTTTGTTGCAAGTCCTGTAGCTGTATTCCCAAGGAAGGTATCTGTGTCTTGTTCAGGAAAAAAAGACTATGAAAAAATTGTTAGTGTGGTTTCAATTTAAGATAGTATTTTCAGTACTGGCACCCTGGCCCACTGTTTGTTTATTGGTTTTGGGTTTTTTTTTTTTTTTTTGTTGTTGTTCCATTTAGTTTGTTTTTTTCATGTTTGGTTTGGTTTTGGGGGGGCAGGGGTGTTTGGTTTCTTTGAGGGGGTTGTTTTTTTTTATTTGGTTGGTGGTTGGTTGGTTGTTTTTTCCCCATGAAACAGAAGGAAGAGTGTAATAGTTCACTCCATATACTGTAAGCTTGGATGGCTGACAGGTACTTAGGTAGTTTTGTCTTCTTTACTGAGAGTAAGCAAAGTCCAGAACAGGAATCAACAACTGGTACACTACTGCTGACTATATCATGAGCAGGTTTCTTTCTAATAGCATGCATCAGGATCTGTGGAATGTCAAAACCCAAGAGCCTCAGTACCTTGAAAACCATATCTATGAGAATTAATAGTCCTATTAACGATAGCAATTGAGTAATGGCAATGTGCCTCTCTGGGAGGCAGCATCTCCCAGCAACTCTTAAGTTTTGTTTTGAACTCTTCAGCTTTAATAGCAGGAAAAAAACCCCAAACCTCAATACACCACCCTTCAGACCTGACTTGGATGTGATGTGGCTCATTGGGTAGAGAGAGATCAATGGGGCATGAATGAAAAAGAGCTCTCTAAAGGCTGATGGCTGAAAGCCAGAAGAGAAGATATCTTTCCATTTGATTGTAAGCGTAAATCCATCTTTCAACATTAAAGTTTGCAACTTCTGACTTGTGACTGTAAAATGACCATATAAAAAGAGTAAAATATTGCCCCTAAGAAACTATGTCCAGAAATTTGTAATATTTTCTCTTGGAAGTATCTACTGCTACTGTCTTTGACACTTTGCCTGTATCATAACCTACACATTACACTCATATCCTAAAGAGCAGGATTATACTAACATGAATCACTTTACATGCCTATTACCTCTATAGATTTCAATTACAGGAATTAGAACAGGAGTATGATTTTTTTTTTTTTTTTCAGAAAGTTCTGACACGTTATTTATTTTCATTTCAAAACACAATAAACTTCACTTTTTTTCCCCCCATCACTGGTATTCAAATGAGAAACATAAAAATATTTTAGCATCAGTAGTTTCAAGGAAACACATAAGCATCCCCAGAGCTATTTCATCACAGCCTAACAAAAAGACCGAACTGTATCATTTCACGTCAGTTAAACTGTACTTAATAAATGAGATTCCTTCTCCCATGAAGCTATAGCATATAAGCATGTTGGGCCAGGCTATTACTGCAACTAAATGTTCCAGTAATGGCCTTGATAAAAATCAAAACCCCACCGCTGAATAAGTGTGTAGTTTTAGAAGTTGTAATGCTCCTCCAGAAAATGTTGGTGGGGTTGCAGAATTTTTTTCCAGTTAAAACCTGGAAAACAATGATACCTGACAACCAGACCAGTAAGGGTGGTGGCTGTTAGATGGGCAATCCCAGCTCCCACTCCCAGTGTTGCTCCCAGAAGATGACAGGAGTCCAAGAAGCAGTGGAACAGAAGTACTTGATTAAGGTGAAATGCCTTCTTTTATAAGGTTAGGATGGAACTCTCTGGAAATATGGGTGGGACCGGAACTCCCATTGGTGGAGAATAGGATTGAAAAACGCACCAATAGCAGGCACAGGAATTCAACAACTGATCAATAGGGGATCGCGTCCAACAGCCAATCAGAGTTCAAGGCTCTGACAGAGGTGGAAAAGCAGCCCTGAGGGGTTAGGGGAACAAAAACCTGGGTAGAATCCCTACAGGAAAACCAAACAACTATGATGCTGTTCAAACAACCATTACCGAACAGGAGAAAACATACATAAGGCAGAGGCCATTCATTAAATGCCCATTAGAATCCCTTAAAAAGTCACAGTGCATTGATCTTCTTCAGGGGCAGCTGGTTCAAGCCAGTCCTTGTCACTATAAATCCATTGCTGGTAAAACCTCTTCCACTGATTGTAGGATTGCCATTCTCCTACATAAGGGGTTTTATATATATATATGTCTGGATATGGCTGCCTAACTCCTATAAGTCTTCTGTCAGGACTTGGTTGGCTATAACAAAAGTCAGGTTTAAATTTAAGGGGACTACTTAAGAAAAAAAAAAGCTGACTTGAGTTCCACTTACAAACCTTTGGATGATTGTATTAAACTTACTGTTCTGTGAGAGCTGAATCTCCTCACTCATGAACACAAATTAAATAACATACAAAGAACATTCTTATTACAAGAAAATAAAAGCTAATAAAGTATGTACACAAGATAAGAATAACTAATTCTTAAAGCATTACTAAATGATTTTAAACAGTTCACTTTTTTTTTCTCCTAGGCAACTGTTAGACTACTGTTTTCCCCTCATGCAGCTATCTTCTTCTCTTAAAAATTTTTAAGTTTTTCTGGATTGCAAGGTCTAATTTGAGTTAATGTGATCTGTTGGCTTGTCACATTCGTGTTAGCTGCTTCTCATTTCACTCTCTGTAGCCAAGCTTCTTCCTTGTACCCAGACCCACATATTGGGCAGCTGCTTACTACCATACCTTCTTTTCATTTCCTATTGTTTTAGGCACCCTCACTCCATTGCTTGCTTCTGCACTCATCCTGTCTCTGCTATCTGAGCCTCACACTGCTTTTTTTTTGCTCTGATAACAACTCTAGGCAACTCCCATAGCTCTTCTCTCTGGCTCTTCTATCACCTCTTAGGAGGGCTCATGTGATATTGAGAAAGGGCAGTCTTGCAGTTCATAGGAAGCTTTTAAACATTTTTATTTAACCCATCTTGCAGGAAAAATTAAGTTCACAAGAGATGCACAGGTCATCGTTTTCTTTTGTATGCCTTTAGAAGACTTCTACCCAAAATGTACTTACCCTGTAGTCCCAGGGTCATTTGCATGGCATTCGCATCTTAGCACCCAAAAATGTTTCTGTTTCTAAGGTTAGGACACTCATTTCCCCCATCACTCTGTTAATAGAGCTAACTCTTAAGAAGAGTAAAGCAGCAAACGTAAAACAGTCAGACTTTATATAATGCTTCACATAAATCTCACCTTCCCCAGCACTGCACTTCTTCATATGCTTATACTATTTTCCTCTGTCATTCCTTGAGGAAAGAACAAAGAGATGTCTTCCTTTCATTTTAGGCCTTTTTTACCAGGTTCATGTTGAGACATGCCATGTGTCTGCATATAGAATCTGTGAGGCTGGTTCTATCAGCCTAGACTCCAGATTGCCTCAGAGCACCATATACGTACGAAAATGCTTTGCAATTACAGGTTCACTGGGTCACTTGTGTTGTATATCCCAGTTACTGCATCAGTTGTGAGGTCGTCTTTATCCAGTGAGCTAGAAAAAAAGTCAGGCTGTGAAAGTTCTGGTCTATATAAAATTCTAAATAGAAGAAATAAAACTGGCTATGTTGCTGTTTCCTGCTTGAATTCTGGACTTCAAGCAACTAAAAATGGAGATTTTTGATTAAAAATCAACAGAAGACTTTTGACAGTTAGAGTTATATTGTGCCAAACAAATTTCTTAGTCTTTCCAAGGAATGAATTGCTCCCAGTGCTTTCCACATTATTAGTTTTAATGCTCTTTTCATACACTGGAAGTCTGGAAAGTCCATGGTTTATTAGGGTCACAAGGAGACAAACATTTTTCCAAACAAGGTTCCAATGGAATCATCTTCTGGATTTAGCAAGAGTGGCCTGAGATTTTTTAATGAAATGTTATTTTTTTATTGCACTAATTAACATATGCTTCTCTTGTTCCAGTGCAAAGTTTCTATTGAATTTTTATCTCCTGAATGAAGGAAAAAAAGGTATTTTTTAAAACACACAGTTCTGATCAATACATATATCCTGTCTCGTTAGAGCAGAGGTCTGTGTTAGAAACTTCTGCAATCCAATATAATGATGGCTATTTTTATTTTATTCTAATTTTTTAATCACTTACTCTCCTGTCCTCATTTTTGAGGGGCAGCAGGGAGGCAGGTACCATGGGCAGCCTACAATACTATGTTCATGCTGTGTTCACTAGGTTACTTAGCTTGTTATATGGTTAATTAAAGAAATTACTTAGAAGTGGCTAGCATAGCACAGAGTTCATTATAGAAATTACTTAGTGCTAGCATAGCACGGGAGTACTGATAGTGGGAATACTGAGACACAATCATGTTGAATCATTTGTGCTAATACAAATGATGTAAGATAGACTATCTTGGAAGTGTAGGCTTCTTGTAGCAAAACTCTGTCATGCTTCCTAGTAAGTTGTTCCTGTTGTTAGAATAGTTGTAAGTAGATTTTTTTAGAATAGCTAGGGATTTTCAAGGCCACACAATAGTCAGAATCTGATCGATGTAGATGACAGATGGTCTGAACTCTATTAAACTTATTGTTTTGTAGATGATTTGAATATGATCTACTATTCCTATGGATATAAGTAACCTCTGAAAGGTATGCTGCAAATATAACTGAAGATAATACAAGGGACTATTTAATGTTTTAACTGCTTGGTTCTAAGATGTCAGCAGTATCATCAGATTAGCATCTGTTATTATCATAACACTGTGTAAAAATTCCGTTCCCAAAATAGATACTTTTTAATACTTTCTTAGTGCTTCAGCTTTCTATTTCATTGTTTTGTTTTGATTATAAAATTCATACAATTTTTGAGTGATAAAGATCTCTGAAGAAATGAATAGTTCTGTCTACTAAGTCTTCAGCACAGATCTGTGTAAGTAATGTAGCATGACCATACTTGGAATTCTAGGGGGAAAAAGAAAAAAAAAGTATATGCTCATTAATTTAACATTACCCATCATGTGCACTGCAGTGTGTACTTTCAAGAAATGCGCAATCACCGATTCAAAGACTATACCATGAATGGGAGTTTCAAATTAAAGCTGCATGGTTAACGCTCTGGGAATGAAATTTGAATTAATTGCGCTAGCATATTGCATTAATATTACTTTCTACAGAGGCGACTTTGTATGTGTATAGTGAAATCCAAAAAGTTTATGACCGTAAAGTGTAGGGAAAAAAGGGTCTTTAGGAGATTTCTGTTTTGGTGGGGTTTTTTACGCTCTTCATTCGGGACTGCGCTCTGTGCTCCAGGTGGCCGGAGTTTGGCGCAGGAGGTACAGCGGTGCCCGCGGGAGGTGCCTCTGTGCCCGCGGGAGGTGCGGCGGTGCCCGCGGGAGGTGCCGCGGTGCCCTCCGGAGATGCGGCGGTTGCCCGCGGGAGGTACGGCGGTGCCCGGGGGAGGTGCGGCGGTGCCCGCGGCCGGGCGGGAACTCCTGTCACGCTGCGGGGCGGCCCCGATGGGACCAGCGCGCGCTGCTCCGCACTTGCCCGCGGGAGCGCCGCGCGCGGGGCTCCCGCTGTCGAGAACTACATTTCCCAGGCGTCCCCGCGATTGGCCGGGCGCGGGCCCAATGAGCGCGGCGGCGCTGGCCGCGGTGCCGCAGGTGCCGCCGGCGGGGGCGGAACATGGCGCTGGGTGCGGGAGCAGCGCCGCGGCTGCCGGCCCGGAGATGCCTTCCCTTTCTGCTGCTCCTGCTGCTCGTCCTCTGCGGACAGCTCGGGGGAGGACAGAAAAAGAAGGAGGTACAGACGTTCGCTTCTTTCGCCATCGCGCCCGGCTCGGGGTGCCCTGTCGCGCTGCCTCCCTCTCGGTAGTCCCTGTCTCCGCCCCCGCCGGCTCCGCTCTCTCTGCATCCCCGGGCGCAGCGCCAGGCACTGCCACCCCGCCGTGTCTCCCCAGCCGTGTCTCCCCCGCCGTGCCGCTCCTGCTGTGCCGCGGGACGGCATGGCCGGCGACGGCGGCGTGTCCAGGGCAGCGGAGCCAGCGCCACTCGGCGTGATGCCCGTGTCGTGTCGTGTCGTGTCGTGTCGTGTCGTGGGCCTCCCTGATGCCGAGCACAGAGCGGCAAGGGCCGCCGTCCTGGCCCCGGCTGGGCTGGGCTGGGTGCGCTTCGCGATGGGCACAGGGATTCTGGGCTGGGCGAGGAGCGCAAGTCTGCGGCGACCCCCGGGGACATCGAAGTTAAACCACATGTTTGTGGTGCCAACTAAAAGAAATGCCCAGAATTAATAAATAACATCGGAGCGGTGGCGGCAGGTTTGCTTGCAGGTGTAGGTGCTGGTGCTCCCTTGAAGGTGGCCTTTGGGTGAGAGAGACGTGCAGGAAGGAGCAGTTTTAAGTCAGTTTCAGTACCAAGTGTTTTATCTCCAGCAGCTCTTGTATCTAAATGGGGAGGTGTGCAAAAATGTGCAGTGCATGTATTTGCCCTTTTCAGGTTTCAGTGCTGGTAGAGCTTGCTACACTTCTCTATGTAGTTTGCCGTCAATTTCAGGCCAAGTTTTCACATACCATGTGCCAGTCACCCGGTGAAGTCTCTTTACAGTTTTACCGCAACTGCATTTTGGGGAGAAGATAACTTTTAACCAAACTGCAGACTTTTGTAATTTTTGTTACTTTTTTTCTTATTTTTTTGTCTGTTGTTAGTGTTGTGTGAGGTCTTGTGCTTTGTGGTAATGGAGTAGAGGAAAACAATTTTTATAGCTGATTCTTTCTTTGAACTAGTGGTTCAGACAAAGAGAAGGCTGGTCAACATTTTTGTTTTTCTTGAAAGAACTGTGTAGGTTACTACGGCTGATAAGCCAAATAAGTACAACAAGGATGAGCAGAGAGGGAACGCAGATATTTTCCTGCTGATGTCCAGTGACAGGACTGGAAGGAAAGACTGGAAGGGCAAGTTCAGATTTGATATTAAGAAAGAGTTCTTAACTGAGAAGGTGGTTGGGCACTGGAACAAGGTACCCAGGGAAGTGGTCATTGCCCCAAAGCTGTTGGTGTTAAGGCAGTATTTGGACAATGTTCTTGGGTATATGGTTTAACTTTTAGGTTTCCCTGTGTGGAGCTGGAAGTTTGATTCAGTGTCCCTTCCAACTTACAATATTCTATGGTTCCAAAAGGCCAAAGTTAGTATCTAAATAGTGGTCTGACTGTGATGTTACCAAGTTAATTAATAATGTGATCATTGAGTTAAATCCCTTGGGTGTCATTGTATAAAATGAACACCTTCACTCTAGGCATTGTCTTTTCTCCTCTTTCTGGAAAGAGTAGGCAATAAATTTGTTGCCCTTCTGCTGCTATAATTAACTTCTTTTCAAAACTTTAACTTACTAGGTTTCCTTAATAAAATGTGTTTAATGTTTGACACTCTTGATTCTCTCTTGCTGTGATGTGCTGGCATTGCAACTTTTGTTGACACTTTCATGTGGAGTGCCAGCTGTGCTACCAAAGTAGATGAAATAATCTTTCTTTTTAAATGGAATTCTTTCCTAACAAGTGATGGCAAGTTAAAATGGACATCTACAATTACTTAATAGTAAGTTTCCCAATCCTAAGGTGGAAGTGGTACATAAAAGGGAAGTGTTTGGAGTTTTTGGCTCAGCTATTTGGTATTCCAGTCCAAGCTGATATTTCTCCTCTGTAAAGCTTGCTATTCAGTTTTCCTTTTTAACTGATTTAAACTAACACATCCCAGTCTTCTCTATCTTTTTACTGTCATTTTTTGTTCCTGTTTAATATTTTTATTGTAACACAATGGACTGCCCATACAGACAAACCTCTGGTTTTCTATAGGTATAGTGTATCTACAATGGCATCTTTACAGAAACTGGTGCAACATTGTAAGTGCTTCCTCACTTTAAATGCAAATTAACTTAGTGTTTCCAGGGTTTTATACATTCTGTCTGTAATGTGCATATTGTTTTGTATGTGTCTATGTTGTATATGTTATAACTGAAGTCTGGCTTCATTTCTTGCCCTACTAACCTCATGTTAAAAGCTGTAGTACTTTGCCCAATATATATGGTAGGAAAAACATCTGTATGTGAAAAATGAAACTTGAACTTTCTTACAGTAAGTAGTTTGGAAATAACATTTTACAACAGTTCTGAGTAGAATTAAGTGAATTGAAAGAGCACAGGATCTTGTGCTCTGGGAGGTTCCTGTTCACAGAACTGTCCAGAAGCGCAGTGGGAAAAGCTAAAGGTGATTGAGGTTAGATGTGTAAAGTGAACCTAAGGTTTTATACAGGGACTGGTAAGATTGCCATAACTTTTATTGGAAATTGGAGAAAGGATTGAACACACAGTGAATTGTTTCAAAGTGAACACTGCAAGAGAAAAGTTAATGTAGTAGGGTTAAAATGTGTATCTCATGAGATAAACCAAAATCACATTTCAATTTCTCTTTCCTATCTGCTTTGTGTGTCCCCCTGTTGACCCGGTTGTCTGGAAGGAGAGGCTAATGACTAGAGAGAGGAAACTTCTTTTGTTGTTGTTGTTGTTGTTGTTGTTGTTGTTGTTGTGGTTGGTTTTGTTGTTGTTTTGTTTGGTTTTTGGTAAACCTTGAGTACTTGAAAAGCATTTTAAAACTAGAAGAACTTGAGATGTTGGAATTAAAGCTTAAGCAAGGAAAGTATCCTTGGTGGAGACAATTATTTTATTTATTTATTAATTTATCTTTTTAAGTGTTGACTGCACAGAAAAGTGTGTGTGAATTCTGATTGATAGGAGGTTTCTGGGTCAGTTGTATGAGCCTGGAAGAAGTGGAAATAACTTTGCAGAAAGGAGAGGACAGAGCTAAGGTATTGGATGTTTTTAAAGGGCCTATTGCTAGCAGGGAAAGATGAATGGGAAAACTGGAAAACACTGGTAAAACATTCTGTGATTGTAAAATACTATGCTATACCTGTATTTAGAAAATATGCAAGTACTTAAATTACTAAATTACATTGTCCTATACAGTAAAATATTCTTAATGATAACTAAAGAAACTTTCTTCTCTGGCAAATGACTGACACGTGCTAAGGCTGGTCTTAAATTTTATTAAATCTGCAAGAATTTAGATAACTGGTTGAAAAATACATTGGAATTAGTAGATAGTCATCTGGTTTCATGGAAGCCATTTTCAGAATGACTGCACAAATGTGTAAACTGAGGAGATAAATAGAAAACACTGGATTTCTAATTTGGAAATGAGATTAAGAGAAACACCAAAACTTTCTCCCATGGCTTACTAGTTTTGAAAAGCCTGCTTTTATGATTTTAATTCTGGTACCGAGCAGTACCTTTACTTAAAGCAAAGTAAAAAAAGTTCCTGATTCTGAAGTAGCAACAAGAAACTGAAGAATGACTTTTCTCTTGAAAACTGTATACATAATGGGAGAAAATAAAAATTGGTTGTTTCCACAGCATTTGAGATAATGTATTTGTATTAACATAGATGCATTTTGCATGAGACATGTTCCAAAACCTTTTGATACTTTTTATATATCTTACGTAAATTTGAAGTAGGTTCAACTATTTAGAAAATGAAAAGAATCAGAATAATTTCCTTTAAAATACAATGCTTTGTGCTTTTTTATACAATTTTTTTTTGTGACTGAAACACATAGAAGAACATTGGGTTTGCAGTGTTGAAATATTTCTCATAGAGGGTAATGTTTATTTTTGAGCTTTCAAGTAGGTGATTCAGAAGTTTGGTTAAACCACTGATAGCAATGGGAGTAACTTTGTTCGTAGGTTTGTCATTAAGTCTAAATGTGACACAGGGAAGCTATCCGTGATCTACATATAAGCTTTCTTCAGATGGAAGTATTTTGTTGAGCTTGAATCTACTAAAAAAGATGATGATCTATAAAAATGTTGTAGTAATCTTACTCTTCTGTGATGCAAGCTTCTGTGATGTTTTAGTTTGCTCTGAGTATTTTTAAAGGATTTTAAGACTTATATACCTATAATTGATCTTTACCTTTTTCTCCCTGTCTCTTATTTCCCCAACTGGGTGTAGAAGTTATGGCAATTTTGAGAAATTGTGGCAGATAGAGCTGGAAGGGCAATCTAATTGACAGTTTATCCCAAGGGTCAGCTGTGCTTTTACTGTTCCTGACAAATGTATTTCTGATGTGCACTTAGAAGCCTTTAGTGCTGGTGATGACTCTATAACTTCTGGCTTTTTTTCTTTTTTTTCCCCCCCCAAAGATCTAGCCTAAAGCCAGAAGCGTTCAATACCACATTTTTGAGCCTGTATTTCTGGTCCTCATCATGACGATAAAGAACAGATTATTCTTTGATGCAGAGTCTTCTCAGTTTGAAGAGTGATTAAATTTAGCATCTGACAGTTTTTCCAAGCTTTTTTTTCTTACAAGTAGAAGCAACTGTGTATTTTTTAAGACTTAAAGTATTCAATGTGTTAGTTTTTCTGAGCGAATGTTCAGTCCTGAACATATTTTTCTCTTTTCTTTGAAATTAACTGGTATAAATTAATGGTATCCTCTTGTTTCTGCACCATGTGTTCTCATTTTGTTTATTCAAGGTTATTGATGATTATTACCATGTTCCTTACATTGCAGCCAGAATGGTGTCTTCCACTATAAAATGCCTTTCATATCCAATTTCTAATATGTTTCACTGTACAGGTAGCAATTCTCACCTGTTCGGAGCTGGGACCTGCAAAGTGTGCAGCCAAACCTGCTCTCTGTAGTCTTCGTTGCTCTAAAACTGAAAGAGTAGTACTTAGTTTCTTACTCTGTCTCATGGTGCTGTTTCTTGAGGATCTATAATGTTCTTTCCTTCTGGTCAGTGTTCTGCCTGCATATTTAATTCAGAGAAAGAAATATTTGGAAGCATTTCAAGTGGAGAAAAGGGAAAAAGGATGTGTGATGAATGAGAAGTGTTCAGCATGTATTCCATTGCATATATAGTTTGAGAGAGAAATTTTCTTTATTTCTCAGGATCTCTGATGTTATTTGAAAAACACTGTGATAATTAAAACTGAGGTTTCTTCTCTTGCTCTACTGAAATTCTTATTAACATTAAACTTGAATATGAAGCCTTCTTGGTCTTCCAGTCATCAGAATTTTGGTTTTGGTGTCTAAATTGGAGCATTGCATGTTTTTGCTTTTGAGACAGCATGCAGAAAGTGTTTGGCAGTTATACCAGATACAGACTTGTCTCTTTAAAAACTTTATTAAAAATTTAGGTGTGGTAAAGGTTGAATCTGTGAAAGGAAACTCAGGCCTGGGTGTAGATTTGGATTTAAGGCATTGTAAGGTTATGTTTTAAGTGGAGATTTTATATCCCTTTGTCCAATTTGACATTTTAGCTATTGCTGCAGTAAATAAAGAAGAGGGTTTTTTTAAAAAATGCTTAAAGTTTTAAAATAACTCTTTTCAGTTTGAAGTGAAATAATATTAAGTCATACCTGGAAATACAAAACTCTTTAAATGCAATTTGGAATGTTTTTCTCTACTCTGCCCTAAACAGAATGGGGACAGAGTAGAGGAGGGGAAAAAAAAAAAGTGTGTGCAAGAAGTCTTTATTTTCTGCTGGTTTTTACAGCAGCAAAAAACATCTATGTTCCTTTCTCTTCTATTTCTAATTAACTAAAGTTTTACAGAAACTTGACTAAATTAACTAGCGGTTCCTATTTTAACAAATCTGTCTAGAAAACGTTGATGTCTTCAGTGATTGCATGCTGTAAGTGAAATGAAGGATGCTTACAGCAGTCTGATAACATTTTGTGATTGGATTAATGAAAGTTTTCTGTCCCAGATGTCTCCATTTGGCATCCTTGCTGTCATAAGACAGATCAGTAGCATAATTGATCTTTCCCCCTGTTCTGTTCTATAACCATTTATACAGCTCATCCTGTGCAACCACATGGAAAATACAGATTGTATCTGCTTGAGTTCTAAGGGCTCTGGAAAAATCAGTTGGTACAATTAGAGTGGGAAAGCACTGGTTCTTTGGTTATTGGTTTGGGTCTTCAGATTTATTATCTTAATTTTTAAAAGTGTTTTGAAGGTCACATTTTATTGGCTAAGATAATGATCAGATCTCAAAACGGAACTTTACCTTGTGTCTGGTTTAGGCTTCTTTCTCTTGCTGTAATAAATCTGAAAGCAGATATGATTAAAAAAAAAGTATTGTTATCTTTTCGTCTAATATAATATCTTCTTTATTGTTTTTGTGTATATTAAATGTTATAACTATTCTTTTTTTGTTACAACTTTCCATAATGAGGGCTTGCTATGAAACAAATGGAATGATGTTTTACAGTGAACCTGAAAGCTGCATTTCAGATAGAGAAACTCTTATTTTTATTTGCAGTTATCACAAGTGCTTCATATTCTTGGAGAGAGAAACAAATTGATGCATGCATTGGATGGATTGCTTCTGACAGAATTAAAAAAACAAAAAAGCAAACCTGGCAGTAATTTGGCTGCAGAAAATAATACCAGAAATGTTACATGGAAGGTATTTCTATGCTTGCCATTGCAGACTGTTTCATGAAAACATTCTTCTTCATGACTGTTAAAGGTGGTGGCAGGACTTGTAGCATTTCTCTGTGGAGATTGTTCTTCCACCTAATGGATTTACTGTTAGGATTTTACTTTCTGATGATGATTGTACCTGATAGTACCATTCTGGACTATACCAAGTTCATCATCTCTTCTTAAGCAGCTGCAATCCTTAGCCAAGTTATGCCATTCCATTAATTTTTCTTGCTCTTTTCTGATTAATCTAAGGCAACCAATTTTTGATTTCAGATGCACTGGTCATGAAATGGCTTAGCAGAGTCTGGCTGTGTTGCATAGAACATTTTGTATATCAAGTTCATAACATAAGTGGTAATTACAGTTATACAGCCCCTTTGTGGAATGACATTATGAGCTCACAGAGTTGCTCAAGGTTATAGGCTGTAGCATCTGCTGCTTGAACAATAGAAACCATTTTCTTCTCTGCATTTAATTTGGCTTTTTAATAATTTCATATCACTATTGCTTTCTGCCGTGCTATTACAAAATTAGCATGTTCAATTGCTTTCCTTACAAACTGCAAATTATGACAAGGTCTAGTCCTGTATCTTTCTGTTTAGCTTTTCTAGATTTTGATATGTATGTGTTCATGTCTGAGCCATGTAAATGTCTCTTCAGTGGAGATTTTTGAGCTTGTAGAGCAAAAGTGCAAGTAACATAGCAAAAAAAAAAAAAAATCCTACTTAAAGTATAATAATAATAATTTCTGGGGTTTATTTTATGATTTCTGCCAAGCATTTTTGTCAATTTGATTGTTTTATGAAATTCTTTGACATTTAGCCTGTTTTTCATGACTCATGAAAATAATTGACACTTGTTCAGCTAATGAATTAGCTTGTTCACTTTATATTGCATATATTCAGGTCGTTCTCACTACACATTCAGGCTTTTTCATGTATTTTGTTTATTAGATCTTGTCAGTGGCAGAGGTGCATTCTGAATCTAAAGTTAGGCCTTTAGCTCAAAATTTTGCTGCCATGCAAGAGTCTGTTTAGAATAATAAATTGTTATATTTATATTACTGTGTGTTTTTTCTGGACTATACTGAGGAATATGGTTATTTTATCAATAAAGTAGGAGAGTTATTTTTGGTTGGAGATATGTGGATGAAGATGATACTGAATCTACTTCTCCCTGCTCTAGTCAAACAGTTAAATTTCGAGGAGTACACAGACTCAGACAGCAATAAGTGTTTTGTTTTCAAGTGAATCCTCTGTGAAGCCATTTACTGAGTTATTTTCAGACATCAATTAGGTATTTTCAGATGATACCTAAGGGAACTAGTACACTTGTCACCTACTTTATGTGTCTCTTAAATGGGACCATAACTTGATCTCACTGCCAAATTGAACACGTTTAGGTATAGGGCATGTTCAGAGGCATAAAGATCATTGAAAGTTCTTTGTTTTCCTTTATGGCTATGTCTAAGTATTTTACATATAGCCTGTGCAACTTGATAGTTGAATATGAAGTAGAATTACTACAAGTTACAGATGTCTGTGGTTGATGAACTTGATTACTTTCTATCCAAAGACCTAGCAAGTGGAAAACAAGTGACCTTCACATGCAAACCTCATGTCTGCTGTAGCATTACACATCCTGGTGATTTCGGTGCAAATCCCATCACATGTTTCCCTGAACAGCGTGTTTTGGAAAACAAAGGCAACTTGCTGAAGTTAACTTCTTAGATAAAGCTGGATTTTTTTATCATTTTTGGGCTGAAGGATAGAAAAAATATGTAAGGGAAAATAAAAACTTATGAAGCTATGTTCAGTGATCAAATGTATTCAAAAGTGAGAGTCCTCAAATCTTTCTGAAATCTGTTAGAGGATAGAACCCAGTAGTGTGAAGTTATCTGACTTCTATATTATTTTTGCATCACACTTTTACACAGTTTAGGCATGGTTTGCACTATTCATAAGCATATGATGGCTCAGGTTTAAAACATTTCAATGGAAGCTTTTTCCATCTTTCAACTCTATGCCTGATTTCTACTCAAGTGTCCAATTGAAAAAGAAAGTGAATGGCAAGAATTTTGTAGCAATGTGCCTAAATTCCTGCAAAAGACTTACAAGACAACGTTAGTGGAGATAGGTAGATGAAGTTCTTTTATTAGAAACTTCTAAGGTGCACCCTAAAAGCATGTGCACCCGTGTGAGGTAGATATTATAGTTTTTATAACTTTCAGTAATTAGCATATGTGATATCTGTAGCCAACCCATGGTACCATTTCCCCTGGTGCCCACCCTCAGAACTCCTCAGAACTGCCCCTTGACCTTACTCTCTTGTTTTGACTACCAGGTATCTTATTGTCTCAGTTCAAGTTCTTGCAGGTGTTCTTCAAAACAGCATGTTCCTTGGCACGTGTGAAAATTCTCTGTGACTTCTAAATACCACCTAAAATGTGAGAAACTTAGGAAAACTCATTCAACTTATGTAACTCTGTAAAAACCTACAGAATACACATTAAAATTCTTAGGCATCAGGAATTTCGAGGAGGATGGCAGTTCTTGAAGGCTTTATCCAAAATTCAAGGTGTAGGACTGTTATGCCTCTTAGTTATCCATTGCTGGTGGATTTGGTCATTGACAATGTGACAGCGCATTGAGTGCATGAGGAGAAATTGTTATAAAATAAATGGGAGTGGTGCATTAATCCTGAAGTTACTATGTAAGTATTTGCCTTGTCTTCTGAGATACTTTTCTCCTCTAAGGTAGGTGTGGATAGAAGCTGTTGAAGTTTTCTTCAAGTCTCTCAGTGCACTAAGTTCTGTAATGGGCAATTTGTTTAGAAACAAAGATAAAACATTATTAATAGCTGCTGGACAGACTCTGTATATCAGCATTGTTTTAATTTCCTTTGTGGTTTTTTGTTGTTGTTGTTGGGGGTTACTTTGTTTGTTTGGGGGATTGCAAATCATTTTCCACTTAAAATTCATGATAGGCTTTTTCATTTTTCTGTTTATTGTCTCTAAGCTGAATAAATCAGTCAATGCAGGTGTGTGTGTGCGCATATATATATATGTATGTGTATATATTTTTATATATATATAAATATATATAATATACATATTTATATATATGCACACACACTGGTTTGCCCTGGTCTAGATGAAATAGCATTTACCTTGGTGTTGACATCTGTGAGTTTTTGTCCCATAACTCAACCTGGATGCTGTAAATGATTCAAGTGCTTTAATGTAGCTCTCAGAGTAAAATTTTAATCTAAAATGGTCTTGTGTAGCAGCGTATTGGTTCTGGATGTTGCTAACATAATTCAATTTCTTTAAAAGTAATAGGTACCTGAAGTTCTGTGTTTGTACATATGGAAGGACAATCCTTATCTGATTTGACATTTTGTATTTTAGCCCTTTGTGTACACAGAAACTAAACTACCTCAAGTCATTGTGTGCTATGAACTTCTAACATTCATTATAGGAATTACATTTTCAATTAAATGTGACATCTCAACCTTTTATACAGTGGCATTGTGGTTAGAGTATGTTTGGAAAACTGATACAGTGGGAGCAGTTGATATTAATTGGATTTCTGGGAAATTATGTCTTGCTTCACAGAAACTACCCTAAAGCTTGTCTATCTGCTCCTATGGGTGTTTAGATCCTCCTAAGATGATCTGCATTATTGTTTTAATTCAAAAAGAAGTCTTCAATTCAAAAAGTCCCTGCTCTGAAGTATATCAGTTGCTTTTGCTCTCCAGTTCATGTTTGCACTCTGAAATGATCTCAGAGTACGTGGACTGGATTCTACTCTCCTCTTGCACAGACAAAGCTTCAGAGAAAGTAGCAGGATTCACTGGGTCACAGAGGAGTGACAAGAGGGAAGATAATTTTCTAGCTGAATGATGATCATTTGAAAGAGAAAAGTCCTGAGTTCCCACAGCTATTTATACATTTAATCCAATAACTGCTCAGTGTAAAACATTGTAATACAATCTGTTGAAGTAGGTTTACTTGTCCACCATCTGGACATGAGTGCTGCCTGCCAAAACCCTTAAGCTGGGAAGGCAGTGAAAGAAATCAAGGTTACTTTAAAGTAGTGAGGATTTTTCCGGATAACCTGTGTACACTTGCTTTCTCCGTAACATCTGTCACCTCAGTTGGAACTGCTTGTGACAGTGGATGTGGCTGAAGAAAGTAAGTGTAGAGTGCACTATGCCCAGTGCTCAAAGAGCCTGCCCTGAAATATCTAAAAGTAAGAGAGGCGTTGGTGGGAACATAAAGGTACTCAAATCCACGTTTTTGTTTTGTACAAGAGTGTAGATCGGGGGAGATTACACCAAATCTGTGTTGTTAGTACCTGTTGGAAGGCAAGGAGAAGCTTGTTCAACTGTGGAATTGCCTGCTCTGGTCTCAGTTTCTGTTAGCTGTAGATCCAGATTACTCAGTTAATTCCTCTGTGTGGCTTAGTTAACCTAAGTACCTCATTGCTTCTACAGATACCAAGTAAAAGAGAGTATAGCACAAGATTATAGTGGTGTTTGATTTAGTCTATAGGTGGTCAAATATTGCCTTATTTGACTTGGTTTTAATAGAATTCTAAATAGGGGGAGAAGCTCTAAAGCTGATAAATTTATTGTAGCGCAAAATATTTTATACTGTGGAAAATGTATTAGTAAGTGGGCTACACCAGAAAGCAATGAAGCCTGAAGACACCCCACCCTAGAATTCTGTTTGTGATGTCAGTATTGGAGCTTTAGCAACCTGTAGTACCATTAGTAGCAGTACTGATGAAGTACGGAATGATTTTTCCTTCCTAATTATCTTCATAAACTTAGGACAGATATGCTGACTCCTTAGGTGTGTTCATTTTACAAGAGCCTCAGGTAAGTAATGCTGGACAGATTGTGAGTTCAAGTATATACTGAATGTTCAGATGATATGTGAAATCATAGAGAGAAGTACTTTAATTGCATTTTTCTTGCCCCACCATATTAAAGTGAAATAATTATGGTTGTGTAAGACTATTGGCATGTGTCTTAAGTGATTAAAAAATCTAGCTGAGGCAGTTCAGTTATAGCAACATCAGTTTTTGGAGCAATGAATGCATTGTGCCGTCATGCAGAACTCATGCTTGCTTGGTTGTAAGGGAGAAAATTACAAGTTCATTAGCTGATACAGCAGCTTTGTTTTCAAAAGTAATTTGATGGCTGTCCTTCTCCCAAGAAAAGAAAATGGAACTTTTCCTGAATTTAATGAACTGTTTCATAGGAAAAATATTCTGGAGGAAACGCATTTTCCCTCAAGTCTTTATGGTGAATCTTGAGTCTTCGAAGAGTTAAGAGTATGCTTTAAAAATGGGCTTAGAGAGACACTTTTAGCTGATTTCATCATTAGATCTATAGTTGCTTTTTCTAAGATTGAAAAATGCACAGACCTTTAGAAATGTAATTTTGGTAAACACTCAGTTCACATTTTTATTTTTCTAATGTAGACATTAATTTCACTTTCAGTTTCCTCAGTGTGAGTTATTGAGCTATTCACTATAAGGTACTACATTTTAATATTCAACGCTGTCCTAGTTCAGCAGGTGGGACCAGTTTATCACTGTGGGAGGGTGATCAAAGCTATGTATTCTTCACCCTCTATTTATTTCCCAAGAACAATGGATCATTTGCAGCAGGTGCCCAGTGCACACCTGACCCCTCAGGTTGTGAGCTGGGTGTGAAAGAAGACTGTGAGATAAGAGCTGTGATAACTTCCCTCCAGGAAGTGGTTAGCACCTCCACACCCAGCCTGAGGGGTCATATCTGCTAATGGGTCTGCAACTATTCCAAAATACCCCATGACTCACAGAGTGAGATCACCCATTGCGTGACTCCCCCCCCACCTGGGGGAGTTACTGGGTGCTCCCTCCTGGACCTGGGGATACGTATCTTGGGCTAAGAAGACCTCAGGGGATACTCGTCGGATCGAGAGGAGGACTAAAACCTTGACAGGAGGAGATCACTACTTTCAACCAGCCTGTGACCACCACTCTCCACCAGACTGCAACTGTCAACTGCACCAACAGGTCTTCCACTTCAGACTTTTACTTTGGACTTGGGGAACCCCGTGGGGTTCAGCACAGGGGCTAACAAACCCCTTTGTGCTTGTGCCCCAGGGTGCTGGGTTATCCTTCTGTTTTTTTTGTGGGTTAAAACCAATTTTTCTCTTTATGCCATTGCATTTATTGTAATATTGTTATTGAATTGTAACTCTGACTTACAATCTCTTTTGTGTTGGGTTCATTTCTCCTGCGGTTTACCTTTAAACCAGCACAAACACAAAAATTATTGCTGCGTATTGGCATTTAAACAGCAGTTTCTTAACACATTTTAACCATTAGGTTTTGCATTAAAGCTTCATGGCTGCTTGTACGGTCATGATTTAACATTCAACAATGAACTCCTGCTTTAGCCTTATCACTTTTTTTATTTACATAAAAAATTATGTGCTGTTATCTATGAAGATTTTTCCTTAAACTATGAAGAAATAGATCTAAAAGTGCCAAGTAATTATGTTAAAAGGATTAAGTCACTAGAGATTGTCTACCTGCTGTTGAACCACAGAATCCATTCATTAATTTAGCACCATGCTGTGTGCTTTGTCTTCTGTTGAATGACTTACCAGGGAAGGAAGTATTCTGATGAAAGGAACTCCCGCTCAAGGAGCTGTGTGCTGCTTCTGTTTCTTAATGTATGGGTAATGGAAAGTATGCCAGAACTTCATGTGGGTGGATGAGAGAGGTAAAAGGTTTTGTTGTTTGAAAACATTGGGGTGCTAGTCACAGGGAAGAATGCTAAATTTAGTGGTTCTGTCATATTTCCAGGTGTGTTTTGCATCATGAGAAATAGAATTTGCTAGGAAACTCTCTCAATAAAGTGACCTATAAAAGGATGGCACAGAGGAATAAACCTATTGAGAGTGTGTCAGAGGCAGGAAAGAATGTATTAATAATTATTAGTAATCAAATGGCAGTGAAATAATGTGAGGGTAGATGAACATTTTTCCCACAGTGAAGGACATGAGTCATGATTGAAAGTTCAAAAAAAGCATTAGCAGGCGTTACTACTCTGAAACACACATTGACATAGAGGTAATGGATACAATATGTAGGAGAGAAGGAAAAATCAAGTCTGAACTTGCATCCAAACTTCTGTGATTAAATAGCTGTGTCATCTGAACCCTTCAGCATTACAATTTGTCATTTCTAACAAAGAAAAAATGTGGATTTTCATTCATAGGAAGTAGGATTTTTTATTAATTTGGATGCTATACTCTGCTTTAGATCCTTCCCTTTCTAGTCTTATAATAGCTTGTCATTAAATTGACTGGATCATTTTGCTGTTGTTTACCATGTAAAGTGCTATAGATATTTTTGATTGTCTTTGATAAGTACTGTTAATGTCCTTAAAATGTACATCTGTTCAAAGAAACAGATTGACTGATACTTGGAGAAAAAAAAAAATTCTCAGTTTTTTCATCCTGAAAGAATTGACCTTGAGCTTTTTTACTAATTTCGTGTGAAGGAATGAAACAAGATACTACTTTCTAAAATCCTTGTAGAAAAAGGAAATCTACTATCCTGCTTTCTCAGCTTGAGAGGGAGTCATTGCTAATACAGCCCCTAATGTTAAAGTTATCTGCAGACTTCAGCTGTTTGAATTCAGTTGTTTGATATGTAACTGGTTTCCTGTGTAACTCTGCCCAATCCTCCAATCTTCCTTGTTTGCTTGTCCATTTTATAAGTTGGAAAGCTCGGTACTTCCCTTTGTTTCCTGCTTTTTCCATTTCAGAGCCAAGAAAGGGTTGTGTTCTAATAACTTGGTTTGGTTTTTTAGAGTTTTTTTTGTTGAGGTGTGGCAACACAAATTCTTTTTAATTCTTTATGGAAAAAGTAGCAGTCCTTTTTTGGTATGTGCTCTGTGATATGCAATCCTTTTATAAATTTAGGGGCTTCGTAAACCTTCAATTTAAAGGGGGGAAAAAAAAGATAAAAAGAAGAGGAAAAAAGCCTACTTGAAAAGTCCACATTTTCATCCAGTTCAGCTCTTTAATGATAATGGTTTTGATAATTTAATGCCTTTCTGACTAACATATAATGTATCAAATTTAGTAAATTTTGTTTGGAAAAAAATTGCTGTGAGTGCTCCTGATAGGCTTTATCAATCTGCAAAAGCACTATTGGACCTAAAATCAGAAGGATTTGTGAAATTTGATTTTGTATGTTACAAAATTTCATCAAAACAGAGGAAATTGAATGTACAGTGTAAATCAATCAAATATTTATTGTTGCACATGGTCATAAAAACCCACCTTCCCTAGTGTCTTTTGAAACTTTGACAATACCAGGGTCATTGATATGGTCTTGAAAAACTATTGACGCAAGAATACTTATATTTCTAATTTTACCCAGCTCTAGCCATAGTGCTCATGGTGAAAAAGCATAATAGTAGGTCAGTCTCTTATAATCTCATATTCTGACTCTAATAGGATTCTTTAGATTTTTGACATTTTTAGATATAACTGCCAATTCTTCTAGTACAGTTTTCCATTGCCTTTTCCTCCAGTTTTTTTTTCTTTTGGTTTTCAAGGTATAATTTGTCTTCCAAATCGTCTGAGTTTTTTTAAAATGCAGATTCACCATCTTCTATCTCAAACTGGTACAGAAAAAGTTATGTTTTTATTTCCTGAGACTACATTCATATTCTGTTTAACCTAAAAGTCTCCTTATTATCTTCTTGTATCTTAGCTGGTGGGGTTTTGTGTGTGTCCAAATTGATTCTTAACATTTAGTTCTTCTTTTTAGCTTTTGTTATTATCTTAGCTTTTTCTGGTGTTGGTGTTTTTTGTTTGTTTATTTGTTTGTTTGCTTGTGTCTTGGTTTGAGGGGAAAAAAAACCCAAGATCTTTACTCACAAGAGGAGGAGAGGGTTTCCTCCTCAATAATCACACCACTCTTTATCAAATTTAAGAAAAGGAACTTTAATACAAGAAGGATAACTGTT
>JAWWEV010000134.1:43655939-43738829 GCA_035583235.1 Hafferia zeledoni | reverse complement strand
TTTGTTTCGAAATTTTTTTGTGAAAAAAAAAAAAAAAAAAAAAAAAAGAAGTAATTTTCAAACACATTTCCAGCCTCCTCTTTAGGAAATTGACACTAAATATGTGTTTCTTTCTGGGATGTGTATTGAATTGTCAGCCAGTTAGAACTTCAAAGTTTAGCACTGGAATATAAATATACAGAATAAAAGCAAGCACACTGTATAATATGCAAATACCATTACAAGCTATTTATGATCACCATAGTATGTTTTTTTTTTATAAGGCTTTCAGGCCCTGTGTTCTGTACAAATTCTCAGTGCATTCGAAAGTATTGTGCAAATTTTGCATGGTAATAGAATTGTGCTAAACTTTTACATGTGGCCCACTTCAAAATTGTTAATATTTACGTTAAAATTAATCAAGAGCTTAACCCACTGCTTGTGGACTGTAGAGAGCTAGAAAAGATTTCTTTTCATTTCCATTGACATGTAGATCACTGTTAGCAATATGTCAATTATTCAAGATAATGTCTACAAGAATTATGTGTTAACTACAAGATAAAGGTAGCCTTGTGAATCTCTACTGCATTTAGATTTCTGAAGCAGTATTTGTGTTTTACTTGAATGAAATTCTCATCTTGAATCTTTTAATATACAGATCAGCAAATAAAGATTGGCAGGACTTGGGGCTTCACCAGCAATCTCAAATATCAAATGTATGAAAATAGCCCTTAATATCTAATTAATCATTGCAACAATTAAAATCAAAAAATCATCAAATATGCTAATTGTCTGGAGGATTATATGTAGGCAGAATTGTGGCCCTGATGAAAGCTAGGCCTTTTCTTGTTAATATCATACAAAATAGTCCATATTTTGTGATTGTTGGAACTATTTATTACTGCATATAGTTCTTCCTTTAGTGTTAACCCAAATCTTAACACAGTCTGTGTTTCCCTGTTAGCATCACTTAAGAGGCTGATAACAAACATACTTTTTTGAAAAGAAGATTCCAAATTAATTAATACAATGGCCTTTAGATCAATTTCAGTTGTGCCAAGAGCTCTGCCAGTTGAAAACCTCAGTGTCAGAGTACTACAAGGTACATAGCTGATAATATATATTTTATACTATATGAAAGGTTAGTCTATAGTATTCACCTTAGACAATGAGGGCTAAATTTTGGATTATTTCCACTTTGTTGTTCTTAGTTGCCTTATCTCTTCTCCTGACTATCTACCTGCCTTCACGAAAGCAAAAGTGGTCGAAACAGTGGTTAAGTGCATGCTTTCTCAATTTTCCTGTTTGTAATAGAGTAACTAATTGAACTAAAAAAGATAAAAATGTTAAAAATGTTAAAATCTTACACCTAAACTGGTATTATTTTCAAATATATACTTCCATATTTCTCTTTGTGTCTTAGGTTGAATCCTAGTAATTTTTATAGTTCTTATAGGATTCAAAACATGAAAAAGAAGTAAAGAAACAATTGAACGAAATTAAACTGAAGAAACAAGACTGATGAAAAATATTTCACTTTTTACCCAACTTTTCTTTCAGTTATTTAGTTTGTATAATGATAATGTACAATCTTCTTTGAGGAAGTGTCATCTACTAGGGCAATTTAGATAGCAGTGATTCAGTTCAGCTTTTTTGCTGTGGAAGGTAATTTTTTTTTTTTTCAAAGCATATGTTAAAGACTGTCTTCAAAATTCCGGGTACATGGGGAAGTAAAGGAACTTTATTGAAAATGCTCTGACAACAGCACAGGTTTACTGGTAATGTTTTTACTTTTGATATCACAGACTAACTTTTAAAAATAAAACTACTACATTTTTAAGATAGCTAAATAAATGGTATCCGTATTTGAAGTTGGTCTTAGCTTTTTGTTAAACAGCTTGCCTGCTTTGAAGGACATCATAAATAAAAATCAAGGAACCTGTGTCATGAATCTTGAATTACTGTTAGGATGAGGCTGAAATATACTGAAATGTCTGGAATGACCTCCCTCCAGAAGCATAGCATCATTCTTTTTCAATGATTCTAATCAGTGTTTGCTGAAAATGGGATGAGGAGTTGATGACATAGAATAAAGAATGGCACTCACAAGTATTTTATAGCAAACATTGCAAAATAAGTCATGTGTCATTCTGCTTAAATATGATTTCTTTGGCTCTCTAATGTATGAGATTTTCTCATTTAACATAAAATGTTATATCAACACTGATATTAAATACTGGTATCAAGTCAGTGATTTTGTACAAAATTGGTCACCTCTATTTAAGGATTATCGGAAGCTGGCCCAGAACAGGTCAAAAAAAATGGGAATTTGTTTTTGATCATTAGTCTGTGACTATGACAATAAAGTTAAACCTGAAGTTACTTGAAAAATTGCTATGAAGCATCTATGCCTTATGGTGACTGTCTAGATATTTATGTTTTTAATTTCCAGAGTTGTTTGTGAATTTTAAAGATACTTTTGTACTAGTTTGTAACACATATATTAATTGCATGGGGTTTTTTATCCCTAGTTCAAGAAATATATAACTGAGTGGAAGGAGTGGATATAAGGGTGAAAAAAGATAAGTCTTTCTGATAGCTGAAGTAAACCATTTCTTAGGATGGTCAAATGGATTAGTTAAGAATAATAGACTGCTTACAGAAACTTTGAAAATATGGAAGTTTTCAGATATATGCAATTTTTTACCACATATATGAAGATATTATTGAAAGAAAATAAAAAATGTTTTCTGAAGTCCTTTTTTTTTAATATAAATAATGAGAGTTACATCTGAGAGCTATAACATCTCAAGGTTTTTGGTTTGTATTATTTGTTTTCTCATATTCTGGAAAGCTGGTAAGAGTCTAAAAATTCAGAGTTCTGTTATCTTAGTTCCAGATCGGGATAGTTTTTTGAGGGATTAGGGGGGTGTTGGTTTTGGTGTTTTGTTGTTTTTTGTTTGTTGTTTTTTTTTTTTTTTTTAATGTGGAAACAACACAAGTCATATGTTCTCATGGCCAGAGGCAGCACAATATCTAGTTGATGTACCCCTTTCAGATCTTTCTTTCATGAAGATCTATGGCAAAACCCCAAGTTGACTGGAATTCGTCACCATTCTTAGGAAGCTGAACTATGCACAACAGCTTCTAGTTTTTGAAAGGCGTGGGACTCCTTGAAAACTGCATAAAGCTAAATAAAAATTGGGTAGGAGGGGAAGACTTGAGTTTGTCCTGTGTTCATTTAAAAGCTTTTCTGTGAGTTTCATAGGTAGTAAGTTTCCTTATCATACCCTTAAAATTTAAATAAAATCTTTAATGTTTAAAGATGTGTTGTCTTTGAAAGCAGTTCGAGGAACATATGCACTTTATCAGAGGTATGTAGTGAATACTTCATTTATGATGAGTTGACTTGCAAGCTAAGAATGGAAGATTGTTTGGTTTACTCTGGAAGGCAGTGGACAATGCAAGCTGTTAAAAGGGAGAGACAGGATGAGGAAATTTAGGGTAGTACAACTTTATGTTGCCAAAAGGAGTAGAGACTTCAATTAAAGCTTGTTGAAAGAGTTTCTGTTATATTATACTTCTTTAAGTTGCATTGTATGTAATGACAAAGGCAGTTAAATCTGATCCTGTCAGATCTCAGAAGCTAAGCAGGGTCAGGCCCGGTTAGTGCTTAGATGGGAGACCTCCTAGAAGTACCAGGGGCTGTAGGTTCTAGTCCTGAGGACTTCACTGTCACCGTCCAAGCTCACTCAGCCATGGCAGATGAACCTTAGGAGTTAAAAGGTGGGGCCAGTTCTGCACACACTGTGCCTCACCTAAAAAATCCACTGCACAGGCTCGAAGGACACACCCACGTGGGGAGAGCCCTTCCCAAATCTTTGTTCACGAACCTGAGCCATACAAATAAAGTAGATTGTAGGGATCCTCATGGGTATGCATAAGGCGAGAGCAGAGTGCAGGAGATGTACATGAGCAGTGGAAACTGTGCTGATAAAACTGAACAAAGCAGATTTTTCTTTAATCAAGGTTCTTTAGATCTTGGGAACAGAAAAGTAGTAAGCATGATTTCTGTAATGGGCAAACTTACAGATACATGATCAAATATGACACATTGGAAAGAAGAGCATGGCAATAGGAGGAGGTCTTGCCTCATGTAGGTATTCAAATTCTTTGAAGACATCAACAGGAATGAATGCTACTGCTGACAGTCCACTTGAACCGATGGAAGTTTTGTCATCAGATTTGAAGAAGTTGCAGAATGAGTTCTCATGACAAATGACAGATGTAAATTATTACTTTTCGAGGTCAAACAAAATCAGTGCTGTCTCAGAGGGGTTTATGATATCATTTTTGCTCTTTACTGTAACTCTTTCCAAGAGCTTGACAGTTTACTTTTGGCCATAAGTTATTTGGATGGATAGTGAGGGACCAGCTGCAAAGAAGTATATAGGTGGAGTTCTGTGCAGAACTGTGCAAGAGTGTTATCTGCCATTTTATTGCTTTGTTGAAAAAAAAACTGTAAAGTGATGTGAATTAAAAAACAGGTCATCCATTTTCTCCCATAAAACTAAAATGCCTATAAAATGATTGGCTCTAGGCAAGACTATTTCCATTCAGGAGCAAGGTCCTTTGGTTAGAATAGCATAATCAAAACAACCTCTGAAACCTCACTGGATAAAAGAGCAAACAATGCTTAAAATTATTATGAAATACAAGTACTGTTATTATTATATGTGCAGTGTTTCATGCACATCTTAAATACTGGAAAAAGCTCAGGAGATGACAGGGTAAGCTTAAGTATGGAAATACTTCTGTAGGAAGAATGATAACAGACGGATTTAAGTGTGCTCCATTTA
Organism: Hafferia zeledoni; assembly: GCA_035583235.1. Classification (NCBI taxonomy): domain Eukaryota; kingdom Metazoa; phylum Chordata; class Aves; order Passeriformes; family Thamnophilidae; genus Hafferia; species Hafferia zeledoni. The sequence goes on along the minus strand of JAWWEV010000134.1, from coordinate 43,733,991 downwards.
TTTGAATTAAATTTGAGGGTGACATTTTCAAATGTTTCTACATGTTAGACAGCTATGAACTTCTGCTACGGGATATCATACATATGAAGTTTTCAGTTTTTAAAAAGCTGCTGTACATATTTATAGCTATTAAACCCCCTTCAAGATGGTAGTTTTCAAGGTAGTCTGCCTAAAACCAGGAGCATGTCTTGGGGAGGCAGTGACTTAGGCAGAGATTTAAAGGAACCATGATGTCATAACCTCAGCATTGACATTAAACTTTAGAGTCATTTAATAGCATGTGTCTTTGAGCATGTGAAAGCATGACTTTCGTGCAAAGTAATTCTTCCTTTGTCCAGAGCATTTAATAAATCAATAGAATAAAGTTTGACTACTCAGGTATGTGTACTTCAAGAGATGTGAAAATACTGCAAATGTTGTCACAAGAATAAAGATTTCCAGTAGTTGGTCACTACAAAGAACCTAAGGGATTCTTATCATTTCATTGCAAGATTACAGTTTTCTGTGCAGTCATACTGGAGCTGTCTTTGTGTCATACTGAAATACCCTCTCATCATTTATATGGTGTATATGCTAACTCACATTCTTTGGAGTTAGCAAGGTGTAAGAAGGAAGAGAAGCAATTCTGCTAATACATGCAGTCACAATGCATGCCAGCTGTTCAGATTAGCTTTTGAGGGAATATGGATCACTGGAGACACATACTGAAAAACAGGAAAGATGTTGACTAATAAAGATCTCTTAAGCTCCTTAGGCAACGACATAAAAATGTACTTCCTAGTGTAGCTTACACTTTGGAGTACATTATCAAGGCAGGTGCTACATTCCCTGGCAATTGGAACAGATTTTAGGACATGCAAAAGATGCTTAGATGGAACGGCAGGGACTTTCCTCCTACTAGCAGAAGTCAAGATAGTAGAGGTAGTACTTAGAGGACTGTGATGGTCTGTTTTCTTCCTGATGTGTGATGAGATCTTCTTCCCTTCATAATCTTTGAGAAGGGTGATAAATATGTGATACCAGACTCGATGTGGAGCATTAGGAGGATATCATGAAGCTTCCTCTACATGTTGTTTTTTTTAATTCCATCACTTGGTGTAAGCCATATTTTGATTCACTAAATAATTACTGTCCAGATCAGTTTAGAAGGAACTTGGGAGAAAGATATTTCCCACTTCCAAAAATGTGGCTGACAGTTTACCTGCTGAATCTCTTGCCTGAAGTTATTTGCAGAACCTATTTTTTAGTATTGAAAGCTTGATTTTTTTTTCGTGACAGCCAGTTTAGTCTTCTGCAGCTAAATGTTATGTAGAAATAAATATGTTGTATTGAAATTCTTTAATATAGAATAAATGGGTTTGCTTTATGGTTTTTCCTATGCAATTATGTGACTTAGTCGACATTATGTATCTTTCTAAATATTAATGTTCTGAAATTCTATCACCAGTAAACTGTCAGAATGAAATATTGGCTCTGTTGAAATCAATAGCAAAATGCTTATTGACTTCTTTTGAATCAGCATTTCACTCAAATTATTTCAGGTAAAAAGAAATTTCTATGCTCTTCTACAAGTATCATGGAATTAGAAATCTGCTTAGGTCAAAGTCACCTTGAGATTTTTTAACTAGAGCTTCACACCATGTATAAACTAAAGAGGTGTGTCTAAAACTTTCCTTTTTTTTTTTAATTAAAGGATAATTTGAGAAATACCTGTTTGTTTTTAAATAATTACCTAATTAGTATATAAGAACTGAAAGGAATTTTGAAAGTCCATAGAGGTGAAAAGGCACAAATTTCATTGTGAAGTCATCTGCAACTCTGACACTGTGAATAACCCTTTGTACTGAAGTGATGTGACATAGGGAGAAACAGTCTTCATATTACATGTTCATGTTGTTAAATTAAAACAAGCCTGGCTGTGTAGATGAGTTTTGAAAACTGACAAAACCACTGAGGTTTCTTTAAATTGTTGACTGGAATTTTGTTGTAATTCATTTAGAGAAAGCAGGAAAGACCACAGTAGAACTTCCCGGTCTCATCCAGTAGGAAATTAGTGAATTAAATAAATTCAGCAGAATACAGAAAACTGAGACAGTGTTCTACCTGTCAGACCTTCATTCAGGCTCAGCTGGAGAGTAAGTTTCACTCCAGCACATTTCTAAAATGTAAACTTGGAGTTTTTGCTTAGTTTCAGTGAACTACAAGCAGTGTCAGTCATTAAGAAAATACTACATGTGTTTAAATGTCTTAAATTTTATTTGGATTTGACATACTACCTTGACATTTAATGTTCAATTTATTCCCTCCCCCTCTGCCTGGGTATTAATGTTTATTGCTTCTTTAGCAAAGCTAGCATTTAAAATATTTCAGTGTAAGTTTGAATGTAATGGTAATTCTGAATGTCTGTAAGACTTGTGTTGGTTTTTGCAGTCCTGGAACTTTTTGGTGCTTTACTACTCGGGTGTTTTTCTGGGTGACAGCTGATGGAAGGAACTTGAAATGCAACTCATCTTGCTGACAGCAGTATGTGATTTGTATTCATTGCAGGCTGGAATACTTGCTATGGGTAATACAGCAAATAGGTCTGAGATTTCTGTGTCGTAACATAAAATTTTTAGCTACTGGTTTTTATGGTATATTAAGTGAATGCCTGCCATCATAAACGGAACTTTACAAATACATCATCACAAATTTGATAGTTGCTGAAGTACAAGATGTTTAGTGGCATAGCACATCCTTTGAAAAAATGTTCTCACTCTTACATTCTAATAATTAGGAAGCATCTGCCAGTGCATTAAGCAATGAATTTAAATAAGTGACTCTATAACTGCCTTCATAAATCATAGATTCAAAGCATTCGTTATTGTGAAATAAATTCCTAATTGTCAGGTGTGCCTACTCTCACATTTTATATTCTAGACATGGAGTGATTCCTTTATTCTCAATTTGTCCTCCTAAAGGCTTCATTTCACTCCATTTCTATGTCATGTCAGCAGTACTTCTTCCAATTTGCTAACTGGACCTCATACACCATGCAAAAAATTGCTCTGGGCAATACTGAACTTTTTTTTTAGTAACTGAGCTGTACAATTCTGATTAGTATAGGCTTATTCTAGAAAACAGATGAATTTTAAAAATAGTACAGCAAAACTTTCTAGGAGTTTGGTTTTGACCCTATTTTATAGGCACTCAGTTCTATTTTGTTTTTTTTATACAGTCATGTTAGGAGGCCTGTACTTTTCCTTAATCTCTTTCTCCAAATGACTGCTTCTTTGTGATCTTAAATGTTGATTAGCAGAAACAAAGACCAAATGAGAGATTTGTATTGGGAAGAAGATAATAAGCATATACTTCTTTTACATTGAGAAAACTCTCATGTAGATTTGAGTATTCCATCATAGTCAAAGTTACTAAGTTAGTTTGTAGAAGAATGAGAAGATATTAAACAAACAGAAAAAATCTTGGAAAAAACAAGATTTAAAGAAAGAGTGTAAATACATATCCCTCAATTAATGGGTGCCAGCCTGAATTATGTTTTCTTAAAAATTTCATGAGATGTTCTATTCGTCCCAAGAGTACTGTTAATATGTAATGCTGTGAGCCAGAGGGATGTAATGAAGTTAAAGTGTCAGTATTTTGAGCTTTAGATAATTGAAACGATGTCTTATTACAGCAGCATCAGATGATAAGTTACACCTAAGTCTGAAGAGAATAATAAAACTCTTGTGGTAGTGAAAAATGTTTCTCCCTTTTCAGTGACTTTAATGTTGATAGTTTATGTACTTGCATGGTTTGGTACATAAAATTGGTTTTAGTAAAGAATATTGATTCTTAAGGTTTTGTTCTGGTTCACTATCACATGATGACAAAATCCCAATGGATATAAAACCCCACAATGTGACTGCTTCTGTTGTATGACATGTAATAATTGGTTTTTTTTATAAAACTGGCTTGATAAAATTTCAGAGTATTTGAAACAGTTACGTATATCACACAAATATAATTTTGTTGTTGCTATTAAAAATTCCTGACAAACACAAATTCATTACTACAAATATGAATGTTCTCCCGTAATGGCAGCTGCACCTTCATTTTCTTTTGTTCAGGTTTTGACAATTAGCTGTCAGTCTTTCTCTCAAGAATAATCCAGTGTTCACTAAAGAGTATAGTTTTAAAGGCATTCAGAGGTCTACAGTTGAATTCAAGAAACAAACTTTTTAATTCAATCAGTTGAATCTGTTCCTTTATACTGCGTTCACTCAGATACCTCTTTTTAAAGTAAATGTTAAGGTTTATAAATTGATATATACAATACATAGCACAGGCTGTGCTTCAGATGGTACTAAAATTACTATGGCAAGAAAGAGTAGCATGGCTTTCCTCTCTGGCATGTACCTAAGTACTCAGTCATATGGACTAATTTTTCATGCTGTTTTGCATTGCCTGCTCAAGGCTGCCAAGTTTGTCTCACCTTCCCAATTAATTAGCATTTTAAAAGCTGCCTTCCAAATATACTGGTATATTAATACTATACTTGACAAGTTTCTCTGCAATTCCAAATCTCAAAAAATTACTTAATTTACTGTGGAACTTTCAGTCAGTGGCCACTGTGAAACCTTTACCTGGAACAGCTTAATACATACCTCTTGAACTCTGTGTAGCAGAGTTAGGGGCAGTTTGCTTGGGGAAGACAATTACATGAAACACAGGATTATTCTCATATTCCCCTATTGTTATTCACAGGACTGTGGTTTGGGGGCAATTTGGAATTTACACCTCCCCTTTCTTCTGCTACAAAGTAATTTTTTTTTGTTTGTGTTTTTTACAACTATTTGATTTCACCATATTCTGTTTTGAAATTAGTATCATAATGAAGTCTGTCTGTCTTCACTTCTGCTTCAAGCACTTCAGTATTCAGGTGAAACTACCTCTTTTGCCTCATAGCTTGAAATCCAATTGAAAGAACACTTTGAAATTTAAAAAGAGAAAATATCACAGGTCCTCACTAAGAAATTAAAAACATCTTTTGAGTTCATAAATATATATATAACCATAATTTAAATAACACCAACAACATGAGGTTAACTGAATGGCTATTTCAGCTCTTCCATCTCTATAATTTATAAGGAAAACTTATGGTTTACTGTGCAGTTGCTGTCTTTCCTGTTTTTCCATGACAGCTCATTGACAGAACACCAGTGGTGTGAAGATCATCACACTTCCATGCTGTGAAATAGGTATATGGCAGCAATCTAGGTGCATATCTTACCTTTAGATTATTTGTTTATTTTAAAGAAGAATGAGAGATATCCCATATTGTACTTAGCATCAGAATGAGGGCAAAAAGTGAGGGTAAAAAGTAAAGAGATAGCTGGGAGTTCAGAAAATAATTCTTATTACCAATTTGTTTGCATTTTCAGATGAGTGCTGTTCATGAATAACATCACAATTTCTTTTGTTTCTTAATTAAGAGTATAATGGTTTGGCTCCCATGTGTTAAGCAAGCAGCCCATACTCCGAAACAACTGTTAACTGTTCCACTTTAATCACAGGTTTTCTTTCATTAGAATCACTGCTTTGGTTGTCCGGCTGTAATAAAATTTGTAGGAATGTCACTTTTCTCTGAGAAGTTTTTGCCATCTTTCTTAAGTTGATTAAAAAGCAGTCAAGTTGTTAAGCAAGGCATCACAGTTGCAAACATTTCCTTTCCTTAGGCAACTAGGCTGTCATGCAAACTTGCACAAATTCCTACAATACTGTTTCAGAGATCTGGAAAATTTTGGTCTCTCTTAAAGCCTCTCACCTGGGTACTGTGTGTTGTAATGCCCATTCAGAGGGAAGGCAGTTGTTGCATGCCAATCCATTAAGTAACTTGGGAATGAAATAAGAATAAGGCTAGCTAGCAATGTGTTTTACCTTGTAAGAGTTTGAGTTCTCTGTTTTTTCTGAAACTCACAAAGTAGTGATTCTTTGAAGGATTCTGCTGCATCTTTTGTCATCTTATTATTTTATGATTAATAAATGTTGGAGAAGTCCCTCAGAATTCATTCTTATTCAGCAGTTGTATCAAAGCCTCTGCGTATCTGAGCAGAGAGTTCACAGTTTTTGGATTTGCAAGACTCCTTTGGTGACCTGACTCCTTTGAGAGCACTTCTAGACACCCTAAATAATGCAGTATAGCTGTAAAAGCTGCCTAGGAACACCCAAAGCAGCAGCATAAACTAGGATTTGTATACTGTTTTAAATAAAATCAACTACCCTTTCCATCCTGCTAGTCTGCTAAAGGAAGGCAGCATTTCTCCACTTTTGCTCTAGAGCTGGAAACCCGGATCATATTCTGTGCTTGGTGCCAGATGAACTTCGTAGAAGGCAGCCAGTGCAGCCTGTTTCAACTAGCCAGTATTGGTTGCCATCTCTTGATTAAGTTTTGGGTTGACTAGTGGCAAATACAGCAGTGAGCTCAGGCATGGAAAATGTAGCTTGTATTCACTGAATTAATATATGAGAGAATCAGAGTCTGTATGAGATTGTTGTGTGTATCTGTATTGCAGAAATTCTTCTAAAAATTGAACATTAAATATTTATTTTAAAGGTTTAAATTAATCCATAGCTCTCCTATCAAAAATGGTTGATATGATTTATGGTCATTTTTAGTAAGTGAGAGTCTGAACACTTGCACTAATTGTTACACCAAGGATGCTGAAAAAGTTATAAATACATGGAGTTTTACGGGCGGGAGGGGTGGGGAGGAAATGTCCAATGTTAATTTCCTAGATATCCTACTACTTTTTAGCATCAAGTGCTTCAGTGTAAGCTGAATAAAATATGTAAGTCAGACGTCTAGTAATTCTGTCTATTCCTCACCATTTTGTGTGTGCTGGTGTGTATACTTCAGCTATTTTGTTAATTCTGGTCTATAACTGAGCTGGGTTGGATTTAATGTAGAGACATTGCTTAGAGAGACTGCTTACTAGGAATATAATATATGAAATTTTCACCAGGGTGGCAAACTGTTGGTTTATGTTTGAGTTGGAGATGTTCATAAAGCTAGTAATGGTTCAAAATAAATTGTTTATTTCTAGTGGATTAGTATTAAATTAAAGTGTTTCTGTTTGATAAACAAAATGAAGATTCCGGGGAAAAATATTGTCTCAAATAGCTGACTGCACATTGCTTACTGTCATATGTGGTTTTCATTTTGCCAGAAACACAAATTAATTTACTTACGATTTCTGTTAGGAGTAAGTAAGTTTAGATTTATTTTTGTGTTTAATATTACATTAAGTTTTGAAGTCATTAAGCATCATTTTCAGATGTCCCCTTTGTATCTATTAAATAGTTGTACATTGTCCTAACTGTTGGACATTAATATGTGATTAGACTTGTCAGAGGTTTCTGAGCTGTGTAGTAAATGAACCAGTCAAGACTTTTTGCATTTCTTCAGTTTTTGAGATTGGACTTCATATATTTATTTACTCAGTTTTGGTGTTGTTAAAGTTCTCTGAAATAAACTCATATGCATATTATATTCTCTGTCCCAAAAAAAGTTTATAATTATTTTGGAAAATCACATCCCTATGCTAACAGAGGTTCTAAGTGGGTAGCCATTCTTGCACATGTGAATAGCTTAGGCCCAAAGCAGCAGCACCTTACGGTTTTTCACATCAGTGGTCAGTAAGACTTTTGAAGGCTGGCTGCTACAGGGAGGATAGGGCACTGTACATAGGCTATCCACAACAGGTTATAGTATCTCCCGTGATGGAAAGAAAGCAGGCAGTTAGATTAGGCCTCTATTTCAGATTTTCACATACACCTGCCCAGGCTAATAACTTCATAGGAAGTCTGCTATTGGGTTCTTAAACAAGTTAAAACTCTCACCTGCCTGTATGAACCAAGCAGATATTACTATAGTAATAAAATAAGCATATTTGGAGAGCATGCATCAAGTAAAGCTATGTGAAACTATGCTGGTTTTAGAAAACATAATATTTAAATAGGTAGCTACAATAACAGTCAGAAAGCTAGAGCTTGTGAGCTGCATAAGATTTTATTCTTAATCCTGCTGGGTAGTTTAAACTGCTTTTGAAGTGTTACATAGTTAACATAGTAGAATGAAAACCTGTCTGGAGAAATTTGGTTATGATAATGAAATCACACAATAAAACATTACTTAATATACCTTGATGTTTGGTTTCAAAGAGTTTGCTTTTTCTGCACTCACACTTAAAATGATAAGGTGTGTAAATGGTATTGTGAGAGAATGTTTTAGAACTTTCACTTTTTAAACATTTTAAGAATTAAAGACTGCTGAAAGTCATACTACTCCTAGACTTGGAAAACATATAAAATATTAATTGATAGGGAATGTTGTGGGGTTCTTTTTCCCATTTAAATTAAAGGAAAGGAACAATTTCTTGGCAACTTCTTGAGGTGTTCTTGGCAAAACTGGTGGTCTTTAATTAAAATAGGCTATTCCAAAGGCTCAATCATAATTAAGTAATCTGTGGTCTTCTGTAATGTGCCTTTCTCTGATGAATTTCGCTCTGAATGAATGTTAATGTAGTAAAAGAAGACAGAATAATAGCATTTATCCTAATGGTGTGGAATGCATAAGTCTCTCTTTGGGGCAGTTAAGTATTCTGTTGCTTCATTGCTTTCTACATACATTAGCTTGAACTTGGCCTGTTGTCTCTTTTGGGGACAGTACCAAGGAGTTTGTTCAAGATACAGTCCAAGTTCAGCTTATCACTATGAATAATTATTAGCAAAATTGTCTGCTTTTGATTGGTTTTCAATACACTTTTTTATTAAATGTGTGTCATGTCTAGTAAATTCAGGACAAATTATTTCTCACTTACCAAAAATAATTATATTTCATGAAGTAGTTTTGTATCTTAGGCTATTACTAAACCAAACTCAGTTAAATCAGCTCCCTTTACCCTAGCATCCTTCATGTAAATATAAATGATGTTTCTTTTAAGAAAGATTAGTCAAGCACCTGAAATCATGTTTTAATTTTGGGTACTCCACAAATTCTTCTTTCCTTGAGACTTAGCACATCACACAGAGGCCTTGTTTTACCTTACTTTGTTCCTGGTTTATTTAAATTGCATTGACAGAAAGGAAGGAAAGGGCACAGATTATACTTAAGTATATTACTGAACCACAACAACTATCACTCTGGAAGGGAAATCATAAGGACATTCTTCATGTAGGGAAGTATAAAGGTATATTGCATTGCTGTTATCCTTAACTAACCTGTTGTGGGATTATATACATATCTGTACCATCTGCTGTTCAATAACACTAAATATTTAATACATCTATGAATAGTAGATAAATATTTAACACTGTTTTGTAGAAATGTGCATGCATTGAATAACTGTTCATCACTGCCAAAGAAAATGACCTGATGTGGGGATATGATTATTCTGGTTCACAATTCAAATGGCTTCTGTCAAATCAAACAGGAGAATGTTGGAGTTGGAGCAAAGGACTGGTTGTTCAAAGTGTGAATTACTGAGGCTTTGGTTCCCCCATTAGTCTTACCAGCATGGCAGTCACTGCTGCATCTGTTGCATGGCAGTGGTAGTTGTGTGGCTGTACAGTTTTCTGCTCATGCTATGGTTGTCTCTCTTTTGACAGACTTTATCTTCGCATCTTACCTGGTCCTCCCTCTTGATGCCTTTAAAATGAAAGAGAAATACTGAGTTTTTTCATGGTTTTATTTAAAACATTTGCCTAGAGCATTTTCAGCAAGATAGTCTTCACAGAGCTTCCAAATATTAAACGGATTCAGAGTCAAAAAGCAGAAAAGATAGCAAAACCAGAAATCTTACTTCTCAATGCCTTAATAGTTTATAACTTCAGATAAAATTTCATGAGAATATGCCCCTTGCATCTAGGTCATTCAGCAATCTTCTTACGGGGGAAAGAAGCAATATGAAAATAAAGAAACCTCACGTGTGACCAGATCCTTTCTTTAATTTGAGAATTGAAAAATAGCTAATTCTTCAATATCCTTTTAAAAAGTGTCTTTAAATGCATTCTATTTTAGGTAAGTATGAGCCCCAAATGGCCATGAATTTCAAAATTTGATGAATCAGTGGCACTGCAGTGCACAAAACTGATGTGTGGGGGTACATTTGCCTAAATATGTATCAATACAAATATAATATGTGCTTTGAGTGGCCTCATAGTATCATCATATTCCTGTAGGGAAAGACACAAGGACAAATGCCATACAGTTCTTGCAATTCTCTTTTCAAGAAAAGCTAGTTGCTGTGATTTTCACATTAAATACTACAGTTCTGTCTTCTGAATACTTATACTCTGTTCTTTGTCTGTTTAGAAAGTAGGTCTGAAAGTTCATTGGGGTAAAAGCACAACCTGCAATTCCATTGTCAAGTGGTTAAGAACCATTTCTCATAAGAAGTGTCATGAGGTACTGTCATATATTCAGGTGATTCACAGTATGCCGTGAAATGCAAATTATTTTGGATATCCTTCATCCCTGGAACAATTTGCCACTTTCTATGCTTCACTAACATCGCTCCGACTGACCCACAGCTATAGAGGAGATGCACCATTCTGCTGTTTTGAGTTATTTGGAGAACAACACCTTGGGGAAGCACTCTGAGGAGTCTGTTGGTCACACATGGTTAGATTTATTGCTATGTAACTTTAAAGAATAATCTACCTAAGGACCTTTGCAATAAAACAAAGAAGTTAACAGTTAAAATTATTTTTCAAGTCAATACTGGACAGTAAACATCTGCCTTATTTAATATTTTAACAAAATGGCTTTCAACTAGTATACTCTTTTTGTTAACCTGAGATCTCTTGCTTGGGTTTTGTGTTTAAGGTGGCTTTTAGATTTTTATCCCCTCTCTGGGAGCAGAGCAGTATGTAACAATTGTTTCTGACTACCTTTTTAATATACGCATTTCCAGAACTAAATCAAAGAACATCCACTTCCTTGCAAAAAAGGCTATGCCCTTAGCAACTCACATTTAAAGAAATATGATTACAACATTAATCCCTATGAGACATTTAGTCAGGAATCCACATTAATCAGCTAGTTTTCAAATGATAGTCTCTGGTTCAGGTCTAGTCAAAAGGTTTTTTTTATTTCAGATTTTTGTTTAGTTGACTCAAGTTTCACATTTGCAAATAAACTCTATCTAGTTAATTTTTTCTTTATACTGAGGATCTGTTGGCAGCTTATTGGTCACCTAATTAATAGTGATAATGAGGCTATTGTCGGGGTAGACCAGGAATTCCTCAAATGGCAGTACTGTAAAAGATGGATAGATGAAGATGTCGAGGTTGGAGAGCCTGGACCAGTTGATCCTACTGTGTTGCAAAAGGTTTATGAGAATTTGACTACATTTAATCCATATATTGATATGTCCCCAGTTTAATATTGTAATAACAACATGTCTACCCATTATACTTTCCCTATAGTTGCCCCAACAAGTTCTTCCCACAAACCCCTAGGATTTTTTCCCGCCAACCCTTCCCTCATTGGCTGAAGTTTGGTGCAATGCACCATTTCCCTGTATATGGCCATGTTCTGATCCCTGTTCCCCACTGGTCCTTTCCTTGTCTCCCCCAACCCCCCCCCCCACCCCCCAGTTGTGTCAATTTTTCAAGTGTAAATAGCTACTGAGAAATCATGCTTGAAATTTTCAGAGTTGAGAGCATATTTTAGCTGGATTTTTTAAAAACGTCATTACTCTACAGGTTTGAGAGCTACAGGGTTATGAAACTGTGCTAATTCATTAACAAAATTAATTATGTTACTCGTTATTTCCAAGTGAAACCAGAAGTCACACAACTTGAGTGATATTTTTAAATAAAGTTGCTGTGTTGGGTGATGAAGACTAGCATCTAAAATGTGATACCTCCCCAGTGTGGGACCAGTTTTTCTCATCAGAGGTAATAGCATAAAATTTACATTTTTGGAGGTGAGGCTTTGTCCCTGTTAAGAAAAAAAGCTAAACAATGTAATGTCAGTAAATTATTTTGAGGAAACTAATGATTTCTCTATGTAGTGTCTGCATGTATATGTGTTTATGTACAAACTTAAGATTCTGTTCCTCCAATGGTGTTGTGGTGAATTAAATTGCTACCATGAATTTATCAGTAATTTACTTTAGCAAAGTATAAAGCATACAAATAAAAATGACATCTCTCATCTAAATTGTTTCACAAATAAAGAAGGCATTTATTCTCTGAGTAGTCATGTGAAAACTTGTTATATTAATAATAATATCTCTTCAACATGGATTGTATTTCTTTAGTTCCCAATGTGCATTTTCATTCAACTTGGAATGTCGGTACAGAAAGAGTAGCAGTGATTATGCATAAATGCATATTGGTATTTAATAAATAGGGCTACCAAACCCTATTATGCTTTTCTGATGAAAGGCTCATTTTTTGTTTCACTTCACATTGTAATAACAAATACACTATATATATAGTAATAATTTTAATTTTTGGCTATAACTTTCCACCATAATCAGAAGAAATAGGTGTTTCTTGTTTGTTACACATGCTTGAATCCAGATCCTGCAAGTGTATATGTATACTCGCGTGTATATATTTGCTTTAGCTGCATGAGAAATAAAGACAGAAGGTCATTATTCTCAGGACTGTGGTCACAACTGAGTCAGAGTACCCAATCTATCAAGCATTTTAACTTTGCCATTCATTTTTATTAATGTGAAATATTCTTCCTTCCTTTGTGTTAGATGTATTTGTTGTGTGTGTATATTTAGCCTTAGTAAGATCTATAAGGAGTCACATACACACAAAAACCAAAACAACGACAAAAAAACCCAGTTTGGCTCATTGTCATGTCATACTGCAATGAGACGCTCTTACGAGATCAGTGATTTTTATCTTGTTAAAGAAAAAAGATATTTCTGAGAGGTGGAATCTTCAGATACACGAAGGTCTTGCCTGATTTAGCTTTGAAATGGTTATTTGAATGAGAATAATATGATTGAATTCTGAAAACAATAGATAACCATCTACTGAGTAAAAACTTCTATAATTTCTTATGAAATATATGATCTGACACTGCATCAATCAGAGTTTAACTGCTGTGGAAAAAGCTGTTCTTTTGTGAAGTGAAGCATCAGAGTATTTCAAATGTGAATTATTGTGAATGATGACAAGGCTGGTATTCTGCCAGAATTATTCAGAATAAAATAAATTAAAGCAACATGTATGAGTAAAAAAAAATAAACTAACTAACAAAACCCTGTGTTCATAAGGAGGGCAAAAAGTTACCTGTTTCTTTACCTCAAATGTGTAAACATTTTTCTTTCCATTTATTTGGGTTGAAAATTGTATCTATGCCTAAGAGGAATATATGTAAATAATACTTGGAGAACATGGATATAGAATAGCACAACAAACTGTACCCAGTGTTTCTAATTGAAGTAGTAGAGGAAGACAGAATCACCCTCTTTTTGTGCATGGTTACAGTCCTTCAAATTTTTGCTTCCTTTTTTGCTACCATAGCTAGTTAACAATAAACACTAACAGTGTTTCACTAATATGCTATTAGTTCTTAAAAAATAAATGTACAAAGGGTGTCCATTAGCAATAATTATTTGGGGTAAGGAGGAAGTAGACTGTATTAGGCTTAGTGTTAACATCTAATTGAATTCACAACATTTCCATTTAAACAAGATGGTTTATGAATTATGATCTTTGATGGACACAATTGTACCTTATTGGAGAAAAACATAGTAGACTTTGTATGAAGAAACTTCATTCAATCTGAGACTAAAGTAAAATTTTTTTAAAGGCAGAGTTCAGTTTTCACGTTTGTAAAAACCATGCTGATTCATGTCCTTGATTTCATCACCTCCCTTCTCAAAAACTGCATCTCCTGAACAAATAAATGCATATTCTTTATTCTACAGTAGCAGCAGTGTGAAAAAGAGTCCAGCATAATACACTCATGTTTGAAGCATTACGTTCATTATATATATGTGTTCTTTGCCTAAATATGCTATTTTTAACAGTCCTTTTTACTAAACATACATACATGAACTGTGCTGTTAATTTCTAGCTGTTCCTGCCTTCATTTTTCTGAAAAATGGGTTTTAGTTTTATTCTCACATATCTGGTTGGGCCACTTTCAGTGGATTTCTTTGTTTTAAAGAGGAATATTTTTCATTTTTATCTTGCAGAGTTACATACATGGAAGCAGTCAGGCTCAGTTTGTTGCAGAATCACATATTATTCTTCTGCTGAGTATCCTTCAAAGTGGTAATGAATATTAAAAAAGCAAGCTGAGGCACAGTATGCTGATAAATAAAATTGCACTGGCAGAGAACTGCATTGAACTTTTGAGCAGGTATTGTATTCTGGCTTACTTACTTACAAATTCAATATTATTGCTTTTTACTACCAAGTAAAGCTGGCATTGCTTTTAGCTAATGTGAAATGTGTAAATATAATGTTATATCCTTAGTTAATTTAGTCCTTCAGTGTTACCTTTTCAGCAGCAGAAACTAATTTTCTTCCTTTTTTGCTCTTTGTTGTAATAGTTAAAATTTCAATGAAAAAATAGTTTTATTTCTTTTTAGTGACAAGAAAAGCATGCAGAACTTTACCAATCATGCACAAAGGTGATCTGTCCTCCAGTAGTCTTTGGAATTTTTTTCTAGACAGTTTACTACTACTTCTTGAAACAAGTAACTCAGTCACATCTGTTCTGACATCTCCCCACAGAAAGACTCGAGACCTACTTTTACACTTTCTGACTCAGAAAAAGTTTAATTTGGTTTTTTTTTGTGTTGTTTGTTTGTTTTGTAAGTATGTCTTAATAAACTGTAAGAAAAACTTACATGTTCTCTGGGTTTTTAAACCCTGCTTCTCATTAGCTTTATTCATTGAGTAAATATTCACCATTAACCATTTTTAAAGTCTAGTTATTCCATCACAAATACCTTTGTCTAAGGGGAAAAAGCTACTCTTGTTCTCTCTGTAAAATTATATTGCCTTAGAACCTGCCCTTTGTCGAACTTCCCTATCTACCTTCATCTTTGGCATTTACTACCCAAAGAGAACACCATCATTGCATCTTTTTCCTTCATTGCATTCATTTGTCTGGCATCCATTTTGCTACCTGTGAAACCTTATATGTTCTTTAAATAGAAACTATTAATTTAGTTTTGAAATTATAATCATATTTTGCAGAGTAAATGTAGTATTTGCAGTTGAACTTGGAATACTGTTTGCACTTCTGGATCCCCAGTACAGGAAAGTTGCAGACAGTTGAGCAAATTCAGCAAAAAGCCACAAAAGTGATTAGGGGACTCTCGTATGAGAAGAGGCTCAGGGAGCCGGGCCTGTTTGACTTGGGGAAGACTCTCAGGGAATCTCACCAATGTGTATAGATACCTGATGGGAAGAAACAAAGAGAAAGGAGACAGACTTTTTAGTATTGCCCTTTTACAGGACAAGAGGCAGTGGGCTAAAACTGAAAAACAGGAAATTCAGTCTGAATACGAAATGATGCTGCTTACTGTGAGGGTGATCAAACACTGAAACAGGCTGCCCAGACCAGCTGCATAGTTTCCATCTGTGAAGATATGCAAAACCCGAATATATACAGTTCAGGATAACCTGCTCTAGCAGGTTTCTTGAGCAGAAGGATTGGATTAGATGATCTCAAGAGGTCCCTTCCACTCTCAACCATTCTGTGGTTCTGTCAATTATCCAGATTTTAAATCATACTCTAATTAATGTTATGTCAAAATCACACTGTATTTGTTAAAGTTTTGGAACACATTTATTATGTTCATTATTTTTAAATTTGACTTCCTTTTCCTGGGGAGAGAGAGTTAAAGAGGACCAGCTTTACTTGAAAATGCCAAGTCAATACTTGGTGATTATTACTTCAAATGCTAATTTTTTTTAAAGTACACAGAGCCAGCTATTATGTTTCATATGAAAAGTTTCTTGTATAGTAGACAGAGAATGCATTTTATTAGTATCATCTTTATGTTTTCCTTTGTAGAGCCACAATTTATGTTTTTGTGGGTTTTTTTGTTTTCCTGAACTTCCACAATTTAAACAAATCTCTTATCTAAAACAATCCTGTTGACTGCTTGAGAATGGGAAAAGTAAATGCAAAAACCAGAGAAGATGAAAAATAAACAAAACTTTTGCTGATGACATTTTTTTTTTCTCTGACTCAGGCATTAAAGTGCTACCTCTTTGTTGGCAGAGACTGTCTTTAAACTGGTAAGTTGGCTAGCTGCATTAATGCAGCTGTCTGAAAGAATCCTTTCACTGATATTGTTCATTGTCACTTGCAAAAAGAATTCTCTAAGGTTGCGTTTCCTGGCTCAATACTGTTGAGATGAGTTTTTGGTCACACATAAATTTCACAATGAAGTCTTTCTCATGAAATCTTGACAGATTTTAACAATTATGCATGAAAAATAATATTTCATTATCCTTTCAATGTTGGTAATAGTTATTAGCTGCTTCATTGCTTCTTCATTATTTGTTTATTTAGAAAATGTTGTTAGAAAATGTGAGAATTAGAAAAGAATTATGCCAGATTGATAAAACACTAGTACCTTCACTTTATCCTTTAAAATTTAAAAGATACATTGAATTTTAAAACAAGACATTACTATGCTGGTAATGTATGCATTTCATTCGGTTGCTTCTTTTTGCTTTCTAAGTAAGGTGGTCAATTCTTGCTAGATGTTGAAATAAAATGTTGTGATTCTCTATAAAGGGAATTTTTAATACTGCTGATGAAAAATGTGAATTTCCATTGCGTTTCTGTACTTGCTTTTAGATAGTGATTCTACCTCATCTGCTAGATGATTTCTATATAAAGATCTGCTATTTTTCCACATTGTATCTACATAAATAGGACATGATTAAGAAGGACTTCTGAAGAAGTCAGATACTCAGTTTATTTTATAAAGCAACATTAAATTCAGTAAAATCTATCCCATGTTACTGATTACGTACCATATGTATGTATATGTACAGTGTACTCATCTAGGACTGGTTATCAGGGTGAACTTCATTGCCACTTGTGGTAGGTTGACCCTGACAGGGCTCCAGGTGCCCACCAAAGCCGCTGTCATTCTTCTCTTCAGCTGGACAGGGCAGAGGAAAGGTAATGAAAGGCTTGTGAGTCCAGGTAAGGACAGGAAGAGACTCAAGGAGATTAATTGAAGTTATTACCAATCAAATCAGAGAAAGGTAATGAGAAATGGGAATTGTGGAAGTTTCATCACAGCTTCTGCTTCCTTCGTCCTCAGGATGAGGACTGCCACACACTCTTCCCTTGCTTCCTCCCATGGGAGACAGTTCTTCATGAACTTCTCCAACATAAGCCCATCCTGCAGTCTCCAGCTCTTCATGAACATGGAGCAGAGAACAGTGAAAACACTTGGTTGGATATCATAAAATGAGTAAGGTTGGAAAAGACCTCCAAGATACTATGCTTCTTGTTTTATTATACACTTTCATGACTTTTAGTCTGTTACTATAAAGGGTTTATGTTATGCTGACAACATGACTCCTGTTCAGTTTTGTGATTTGGCTCCCCTTTCTCTTGTGTTGGAGAGTAAACTTCAGGAAATAACCACGGAAACCATATAAATTTTGGTTGAAAGGAGTCTCTGAAGATCACATACTGCAATCTTCCTCTTAACGAAGGATTATCACTAACACTGGATCTGATCTTTCTTGGTTTTGTCTAGTGCAAGTGTTTCAAAAGTTGAAGGCTTTCTTAAAAAGAATGAATGTTTATATTTCTCTCCAGAGAAAAAGTAATACTGAGTAAGAGTTAGGTACAAATTTAATTTGAGGTTGTATTTAACCATCCATAGAAGTATGCTGGACTTTTCAATAGATGCTTTCAGTTTTATTTGAAATTGACCAGTTTTGATTCCTTCCCCAGGAACAACAGAACCTTGTTATCATTTGCAATTGAGAAGGGAGTGTTGTGCCATATATAATGGTATTTATCCCCACATCAGCTTGATAATCAGTGCTTCAAGCAACTGGGTTAATTTACACACATAATATTTTGGGGAGTTTTGTAGAATTACATCAATATAGGGACCTTCCTGTGAAACAGAGAAGTTATCAAAAAGTCATTATAGAAGATATACAGAAATATAACTGCTGTAGAATAAGTAAGGCAGACTACACAAAGAAAAATTATTTAAAATAAGACCATGGAATAGATTTTATTTAAAGTGAATTTTTGTCATTAAAAGCAGTAACTTACATGAAGCTCTCAACATGCTCGGCATCATGCAGTCTGTAATACAAGTTTTTTGCTTCTGAAGAGTTTGCATATCTGTAAGGATACTAGGACTTCATAATTTACACAGACAAATAACTTTGTTCACGAGTGATCCTGGTAAGGCAGTCTGATTGTGTGCTAGATATCTAATTCTACCACACATTATGATTTAGCAGTAACATTAAGCATCTTCTCAGGTTATCCTCAGTTTACACCTATGTCTGTTAGTGCAGCTGTGACTTTTAAGAACATGGAGAAGGATCGTGCAAAATGAAATCTCCAAATAGAATCAGGGATTTTTGAGCCAGATTGAGCATATAGAGTATTATAGCTTCCAGTCACCAATTAATACATTCTTATTTATTTTTAATCTTTTTTTGAATTAATTATGGGACAATATTCTATAGTAATGAATCTTCAGGGTTAACTTCATGTAGTATGTAGAAGTTTTAGAGGTTTTTTAGTCTATAATTTGCACAGGAAATGTGCTGTGTGACTTTAAGTCATGGCAAATAGCCCTTTCTTTTTTTCCCCCCTTCTTTTTGGAGCTTTATAGAGTTCGCAAAACATCTTTCTTTCATCCTTTCGAAGTTGAAAAATTCTACTCTTTCCTCATGCAGATGATGTTCCAGGCTGTTGGTGTCTATTCTTGCAACAGTTTCCTGACAGAAATGGGATCTTAGATAATAGGAGTCAGCAGAAATGATTGGGTGTTTATAAAAAATTTTAAAATGCGAAGTAGTTTGACATTCCTGGAGAAATGCAGAAGAGGAACTAAAGACAAGGATATTGAGGTACTGTTGCTAGAGCTATAAAGAAGACATAAATGTGAAAAAGAGATAACTTTGAAATGAAGAGCTGACATTGTCTAAGAGAAGCAACATGCAGTAAACTGCACAATCAGTATTACTGATGTAATTAACTACAGTTAAATACAGATAAAGTATATTGACTGTTATAACCAAAAAAGCATTAGAGTGTGAAATGTTCAGCTGTAAATATTGCTCTGGGTGTCAAGATATAGCAAAAGAGATAAGGAATAGTAATGTTGGATAAGCTGTTTTGAATTTTAAAGGTATCTTTGGTTGTTTCATTGCTCCTGTTGGTAGACACTAATCAGGACCTCTGATGAATTTTCATCAAGTTTTTATGTCGTTCCCTGGAGAAATAAAACTGATTTGAATGTAATAGAGTTTCTTGTAGTAATAGTGGATCTTTAAGGAGTAGGTTTGAAAGTTACAGTAAATATGTTGTTTATCAAAAAAGTTTCAGTTATTAAGCAAATTATTTATTGTACAGGAGATAAATCTAAACCCTTATTATAGAAATTATCAGTTATGATTAACCCAATAATTTTTCTCATTATTACCATTAAACTTAGTTAATGTTAATGCTAATAAAAGAAATGCACCTAAGTAAAAATGGAAATGTCTTTTCAGTTTGTTAATTTGAATTCCCAAGGCAGAGTTTAACAGGACAGCTGTGTAGGTGGATATAAGGTATTGATTAAGAAGGAAAAAGAAATTTGATTGGCTACAAAAAACCCCACAAATCCTTATGGTAAAATTAAAATTACACCTGTTATGAAAGATATTTCCTATCCCACAGAGTGAATTGAAATTAAGTGCTTCTGTTGTATAAGAAAACTTTACCATGGAATGAATTTAAAGAGACGACTTCCTGTGTGTTAGTAGGCCTCATACAGAGTCACTAAGCATAAGAATCTGAAATTTTGAGTCAAAAGTCAGTAGAACAATGCTCACTTTGCTCTCATTAGTAAGATTCTGTTACTTGTGCATAGTGGAATCTAGTTGTGTTCCCCAGAGATTATGGGAAAGTGAATGAGGATGATAACTAAACAGTGAGATAGGATTATTGTATGCTTGATCTTAAGGATAAGAAAAAAAGAAGACCATGGTGAATAAAGGTAGAACTAAATGCGTAACATTATAACATATTTAAACATGCTTCCTAATTAGCTCTGAAGATCAGCATCCAAAACAGCAGAACACACTGCATGTTTTCTGTTATTTGCTTGCGTTATCCACCGGTACTGCCTGTTAGACTCGTAAGCTGTTCTGACTCTTCTGGAAGCTGCCTGATTCCTCCTAAATGTAATGAAGCATAAGATAATAGCTAGAAAAATCAAGACATTTCCTTGTGTTAGCTTCCTCCTCCTTGACCTTAAAATATTTCATAATATGATCCTTTAGGAAGGATATTAAAGTCTCTTAAATGTAAGAGAGAGATGCAGAGACCTTAAATTTGCAGTTGGGCCTTCGTCAACATGCCACATAATGTATAATCTTTCATCAGCTAATTGCAGGATACTGGATTTGGTGAACTACCATCACAGATGGCATGTATCCCTGGCATGAAATTACCAGTTCTGTAGCTCAGTGATTTTCAAGCATTTTCGGTTTCTGACTCTACAGTTTTCCAGTGGAAGTGCAGACTCCTGCCAAGGTAATTTAGCTGTCAGCTGCTCTGGCAATTGGCCCATTGTTATGTGCCTTTTGGAGATAGCTGACTAATAGTCCACACAACAAGAAATATTCACTGACCACAGGCTGAAGACATTTTTAAGCGTTTCTTTAGGCTTTAGTTAATTATTATAATTGTGATTTTTATTTTTAATAATCATACTTGTTTGAATGGCTAAAATATGCAGAAACATAGTCCAAAGTAAAGCATTTTACTTTTGGATCCACAGGTAGATTTTACTAAATGAAATAGTCCTCCAAGCTCATTCAGCTAAAAACAAACTATGTCTATTATGTTGCATAGATCTTTTAAAATGAAGGAAAGAAAAAAGCCAGCTTAGAGTCATAGTGATGAAGATTTATAGTGTAGGAAAAGAATGTGTGATATTCTTCAAAGTATTTATGGGTGTTTTAAGGAAAGCACGAGAGATGATGTATCTGCATGCAGAACTATTAAGTGTGTGCTGACAAATGGAGGAGACCACATACTCAGTCTAGTGTTTGAAATGAAGTGCTTGAAATTAAGGTAGATGTTTGTAATACGGTGTAGAAATAGTGAGGGAAAATTATATAGTCTTTTAAATATTTATAAATGGCTCATTTATCTGTGTTTAAAAGTTAAGAAATTAGGCTCTTAAAAACTTCCTTCAATCATTTGAATTTCTTGTATGCTTAACATTGAGGAAAGGACTGTTATAGGACTTTATAGACCTATATAGATGTTTATAATTCTGTGATTTTAATATCACTAGGCAAGAAAATTTTTAGAAAGGAATTACAGAATGTAAATAAAGTTTGAAAAAGATATTTATTTGTACAGTGGTAAACCACACTATGAAAATTTTCACGATGGTCAAGACTAACCCTGAAATTTCATCAGATGTAATTTACAGAACCGAAAAGGTCATAAATGATAATCTCCCCCGAGTTAGTTTTAGCAGATCCTAAATATGAATAATTGGGATGTAAATCAGGCTGGAAACGCCTGAATGTTTGATTAGTGATTTAACACAAACTTAATCAAGTAACTCTATGCTTCTCTTTTGCAGCTGAATTAAAATAGATTCTTGTTTTTCTCTCCTCTTGAAGCTTTTATATGGCCTTTCCATCTCAAGTGTCTAAGAGCACTGCAAACACAATTGTTCCATTATACTCTCTGTGGATTAGGAAGAGAGGCTCATAAATTGAAGCTGAAGCTAATCAAATTAATAGTAAAAAACATTTTCATTAAAGAATATTCTACATTAGTATCAAATTGATTCTCTGCTCTTTTAAAATTATGAAAAAGCATCAAAAAGGAAAGTGATGTCATTTGTTTCAGTGGTTGAAATGCAAACTTCCAGCTACACTCCACTGTTATGGGAAGCATATTTCAAGAAGTTTAGGGGAACTCCAGTGCCAAGACTCATTAAAATTCTTGAAAAGCTCTTTGATGTAGCTGAAGCCAGAAGGTTTTAAGACAAGGAATGTTCAGGGTTATTGGGAGTATCAGTACAGCTGGATTTCAGGCCATTAAAAAATATGAAATACTTCTTGATGGGGTATAATTCATCTATAAATTCATGTTGAAATAAATAATTTTCAGACTATTAACCACTTTTTCAACGTCTTAGTTAGGAATCATCCTTCCTCACTGATATGAGACATACAGTAATTGGTGTCTTAAATGTGCTCCTTCCTAAGCCATCAAGGTCTGTCGAATCATCCCCTGGGATGGTTATGATGTGAGAATTGATTGTACATTGAATAGTGTAAGTGGAGTATTAGAATCATTGCTCTTTGTTTCCTAAATTGAAGTGGAAATGAGTTTAAAGAAGCCATGAGACGTGTTTCATTGCAGAACCATACTTTTTGTATTCATTTGTTTCTCTGTTAATTCATTAATATCTTTATTAATGACATAGAGCGATCAAGTGCACTTTCAGCAAAATTTGCAAATTACACCAAGCTGAGTGCTGCTGTTGACAGACTCGAAGGATGTCCAGAGGGACCTGGACAGGTTTGAGAAGTGGGCACATGGGAGTCTCATGAGATCTAACAGGATTAAGGGCAAGGTGCTGCAAAGGTGGGTCAAACACTGACTGGGGGATGAGAAGATCAAGAGCAGCCCTGCCAAGAAGCACTTGGGGGTGCTGGTGAGTGAGACACTGGATGTGAACCAGCAATGTGCACTTCCAGCCCAGAAAGCCAGTTGTATCCTGGGCCACATCAAAAGGAGCCCCTTTACTCTGCTCTGATGAGACCTTGCCTCGAGTATTGCATTCAGCACTGGGGTCCCCAACACAGGGAGCACAATGACCTGTTGGAGCAAGTCCAAGAAAGATGACTGGGATTGTTAAGCTTGGAAAAGAGAAAGCTTTGTAGGGATCTATTTGCTTACAGGAAATATGGCACAAATGTCTTTACAAGAGCATGTAGTGACAGGATAAGGGGGAGTGGGTTCAAATTGAAAGACAGTACTTTTAGATTAGATATTAGGATAAAATTCTTCACTGTGAGGGTGGTGAGGCACTGGAACAGGTTGCCCAGAGAAGTTGTGGATACTCCATCCCTGGAGGTGTTCAATGCCAGGGTTGGATGGGGCTCTGAGCAACCTGGTTTAGTTGAAGGTATCCCTGCTTATGGCATGGGGTTTGGAAGCAGATGTTCTTCAAGGTCCCATTTCAACCCAAACCATTCTATGATTCAACCTATTATTAAAAAAAAAAAAAAAAAAGAAAAGGTCTGAGTCTCCTGCTGGGAGAAGAGAATAATAGATTGGTTTGGGGGATAGCATGTAGCTAGAGAATATTTCCTAAATAGAATTAGTAGTGGCCATGTTTTGCTTGAATTTCTTAAATGTAAGTAGAAAGTTAAATTCACATGGAAATGGTTCCGATACAGAATCTGTAATGTAGTCAGTATTTTTGAAATTATATCAGGTATTTTAGAGGTTTAGGAATTAGTAGGAAAATGTTAAATATCTCTATCAATGAAGTATCCCCCACCTTTTAAGGGGCCAGCAAAGAATTTCTCATATTCTAATCATCACCCCTAGTAAAAAGCAAACAAACAAAACCCTCAAACAAACAAAAAACAAACAAACCCCACACCCAAACAAACAAACAAAGTAAAAAAGTTTTAAAAGTTTGTGTGGTAATCTGTCCCTATTTTAGGGAACAGTAAATTGAGCACAGGCTCCAGTGGACAAGTATTTTGTTTTCTAGTTTTTCTTGCTCAAGTGTTATTAAACAACTGTGTGATCTGCAATTAAAAAGGTAGTTGTTTCTTTATGTTTGTAATGCTAATGCCTGATTTTGTAGTCTTGGCAAAAATACAGCAGAATATCAATGAGACCACCAAACTTTTTTCACAAAAGTAACCAAGTGCTCGTCAACCTCTTTTCTCTCCTTCCTTCATTCCTCACTTACTACTAATTAGGACTAAATTTTTGAAGTAAAAATATAAATTATATATCACATTAATAAAATTAGGAACAGTAAGGTTTTCTTCCTTTTGGGCATTCTGTGATTAAATTTTCTCTTAGACTATGCTACAAAAATAAAAAGTATCCCAAATTTACTAGCAGACTGTTTCATTTAGGAGGGTATCTATAATTTTGGAGTTTATTGATACAATTTTTTTGTTTTGTTTTGGATTTGGTGGTATGTGTTTTTTTCATATTTCAGAAAAAGCATCTTGATTTTTACAGGGATAAATGTTATGCTCTGTTACTACTAATCATTTTCTGTATAATCTTAAAAATTTTGATGATCTGTCTTTTTCATCCTACTTTAAAGCTCTTGTTCTTTATGTATCAAAATTCAAAACCTTTTAAAAAGCACATATCAGCTGAGGAAAAGGACAGCCTAAGTTTCATACGTAAATGTGTAATAATTTGAGAATATATATAACAGGATTTACACAGAAAAAAATTCTACAGAGGTATACATTTATCAGAAAACATGAACATCTGAATTTAAAACATTTGCTTGCCATGATTTATCCAAGTACCATATTCCTCTCATCTTTTCAAAAGAGTTTCGTAATGCATAGTGAGGCAGATAAAGAGGAAGTGGAAAATAAGTACATCTTTTGATGCCTCCTTATTTTTTGCAGATGAAAAACTGTCGAAGTAACAGCTTGCTAAAGTTTTACATTCTACACTGTTAGAGAATTACAGTACTGTAGAAGATAATTTTCAGAGCTGACTGTTGTTTTCTTTTGTCGAATATCAAAATAGTGTAAAAGCAACATAGAATGTTAGAAACCGGAGTTAAAAATAGAAACAAGCTATATATTCTGTGGTAATAATTGTATCAAAATCACAGCTCAGTTGAATTTTTACTTCCACACCAGAGAGCTGAGGCAAGTACCATGCTCACTGTGACAGTGTGAAGCTACGAAGCTGATATTATTGAAGGTACATCATTGAAGGTAAAAGGCAGCCAATGGGGCTGAAAGCTCAACAATGACTAAAGTCAGAAAGAAACAACTGAAGCAAAAGTAGTGACAGTGTGAGGGGAGCTTTAGAGGTAATGATGTGAGGCTCCCAAAGTGAGGGGAAAAAACCTCAGCATAATTCACATGGCTGCAGATCTATAATTCTCAGTTGCAGAGCAACCAAGTTCCTTTTGTGAGGCTGTTATTCCTGGTGATAAGAAAAGTGAATTAAACTCATGGTCTGGTAAGAAAACAAGAACTAAGTTACAGAATGGTTGTCTGCAAATAGCTTTTTAGTGTGTGGTTGGTTGGTTTGTTTCTCAGAAGCAACCAGGTAAGGGAAATAGCAAAGGACCACGTTATGTACTGATACTGCATGAGATAATCAAGCAAAATATTCAAAAGCAATTCAAAACATTTGCAAAAAGTAGTACTTCCCCAGGCGGGTCTGGGGAGTTACCCTTATGTTGGGATTGTTTCTTTTTTCCACATGACTGTGAAAGTCAGGACAAAAACACTACTATAAGGCCAAGTGAGGTATTAGTAAAATAAAGTTATTAGATAGTGCTAACTTAGGGGCTTTTCTTAATAGGATAGAAATAGATGGAGAAAATTTTTTTCTCAGCCCTTCTTGTGGCAAATTCCTCAACTAATCCATATTTATGCTTTTGTAACATTTGAAAATAGAGAACTGAATGATTCTCAGGTTTTTTCCCTTTTTGAAGCATAGCAGTTGCACAGGAGATTCCCAGTCTCTTAACCTCATGAATCTGAATCGTAAGAGGCAATTTTTTTAGGAAGTAATTTTTCCCTTCCCTTCCAATTTCTGTAGCATCATGGATTCCTGGGTTGGTTTTTTTTTTCACAATATTTTGCCGCCCTTTTTTTTTTTTTTTTTTTTTTTTTAAGTATTTTGTCAAGTCCAGTAATAAGCTTCTGGAAGACTTGAACATAATCATTTATTCATAAGAGTGACTCTAAGCCCTATACCATGTGCATGTGTGAGGAAGTTAATTTGGCCTACTAGTGTGTTTTGAATTAGAGGCTGATTTAGGATTGTAGGTAGATGACTACATCAGAGAAGTGGTGTTAAAAATTATATTTTCTTCATATTACCTATTGGCTTCTGCCACCTTTTATTGTTGATGTTTGCTTTTTAAATTTCATATTCTTCATTTGTCTTTTGCCATTCTATGTATATGAAATTTGGAAGTCTCAAATCTGAATCAGGCTGCTCATCTCTGATTATGTGTGATGATGTTAGCATTTACAGTTCTAAATCCTTTTCCTTGGACTTAGCTTATTTAATATTTTTAAAGGGAAACTTCAGATGTCTTTGAGCATTTTGGTCTAATTTTGAACATTTTTAAAATGAAAAATATTAACATAAACATCGATAGGATTAGTGCAAGTGTAATGTTACAGGATGCAGATGTTATTTCTGGATCTACCATGTCTAAAGTATTGTTTGTGAATTATCTATGTGCATTAATAGTAACATCTTGTCATTCTAAAAGTTTGTAGTCATCCTGCTACCTAGCCCTGGAGTAATGCTTAAAGCTCCAACCTTATTTAAGAATCTGTTAACTCAAGTGAAGTTCCTGTTTCCTGGAATTGTGGTCCTGAAATAGCTCTCATGATTCACTCCTGCTTCAGGACAGATGTTATGCACAGTAGTAATCATTCCTTTTTGTTTATAGTTTCAAATAAACAAGTGAATGGCTTAAGATCTTGCTAGATAAGTTAAATTCTTTACCATTATGTACTTGCTCACATTTATAAGTTATAATGAGACAACAGACACTGAAAGTGACTGAGGACTTTGCCTCTGAGATGTTTCTCTGCTAAACCATTAAGCAATATGACACTTCAGAGGGTGCTAATGCTTTATCTACATGCAGAGGAAGATAAAGCAGTCCAACTGCTTCAGTTTGTGTCAAATAACCAATGAATTGTGTGCAATTGCAGTGAAGGATCTTACAGTTTTCATTTTTTAAAAATCTTTTACTGCCAATATACAGAATATTGTAAAATATTGGTGAATAAATATTTCCATAACTGTCTAGAACATGCATGTCCTACTGGACAACCCATCCTTTAAAAGCTTTGTGAACCTTCTCTCCTTTTTTAATCCAGAATGCACAAAGAAAAATCTTACTACAGATTTTTGCCACAGGTGAGTGTATTAGTACAGTACAGATTGCATTATACAGTTTTTATATGTAAATACTTCCTTTCATTTTATGAACTTGAAAACTTGGGTTTGTAGATGTATCTTTGTGGCTTTCTGAGCTATCCACAGATCTGCTGCTTTCCTTGACAATGGAAATACAGATGCTGCTATCACCATGGGAATGGTACTCCTGAATGAAGCTGCTACCTCCAAAGGGGATGTTGGCAAAAGGAGAAGTAAGTTTTACTAAATAGCTACTGCAATGTTTAGACAATTAGAAGACATTGAGAAATTACCAGTGAATATCTGATTTTTTATAAGGTCTCTACCTTAAATCAATGTTTGCCATTTCTGGTATTGAAAAGAGGAGAGCATAAAAGTTCTGTTGATAAAACTACTTTCACATGAAGTCATAACAGTAAAAAGATCTTCTAAGTGTACTGAGCCAAGGTACAGCTTGACACAGTATCTCTACTACTTAGAATTGCATAAATGCTTTCTGGCTCTTGAATTATATTGAAAGTCAGTGACATAAAGAACAAGAGTTTCAAAACATTGTTTTTAAAATTAATTTAGGCATTTAAGATTACAACATCTAAAGGAGTTTGAATATTCTTTTACTTGGTACGCTTCCCAGTTCATGACTTGAGAGGAGGGTGAAAACCCAGCAGTAGATGTAACACAGAACATATCCTAATCTGTAATGTCTGAAGATTTTTAGCCTGAAGTGCAATTTTTATGTTTTTCTAAATGTGGTTGTCATTCAAAATATTTGCAAGATTTTTTTGTCAGCGAATTGCATAAACACACAATATGAAAGTATTTTATCCAGAATCAAGCTTCCTCATACTTGGAAGATCCCCTTTCTTTTGAGATAGTTCTTTAGCTCCTTCTCTGTAAAACACACTATTGCAGATTGGACTGGCCAACTATTTTCTAGAAAAGCATTCTAGAATTCTTCATAACTAGTTGAGTGTTGACTAGAGATTTCTAATCAATAGTGATTTCAGGGTCTCCGTCAATGAGCTGTAGATGTATAATCTAATTCTGAATATCTTTTACAGTATCTAGCTCTAACTCTGATGTCAAAGTTGCACAAGTTTAGTTGAAATACAATCTTAGATCTGGGTCTGTGAACATGAACACAGGGAAATATCGGTGAACTGCAGTATAAATTCAGACTTAGCTGTTTGTGGCCATTCTGTGAATGCTTTCCATGTATCTGCCTTGCACTGTTCATGCTTCAAATTTATTCATCCATGCTTTGAAATCATATTTGCAAGTGGTGATTTCTTTATAATGAAGTGTGTTTATTAGGTTTGTACATGGCTAGTTTTCTCCAAATAACTGTAGAAATTTTATATTCCAGTTGACACATGTCAGTTTCCACATGGTCAGTTTTAATGAAAAAATGCATCATTGTCAGCTTTCTTGGCTTCATGTTTGCTCATCCTTTGCTCAAAGGCAGCACACTCATGAAGCATGAATATCGCAATTAAATAGCAAAGGTTTGGCTAAAGTAGAAATTGTATGAGAAGAGGAACTTTTAAAATCAAATTAGCTCACTGTATCTAATGTAGATACGCTGCTTCTCAGTTTTATACATCAGTTCGTAACGTTCCCTTTTAAAAAATATTTATTTACATGCAATAGAGCAAACTATCATGATCAAAAATATTTTGTCCTATTATTCCACAGGGTGCCGACAGATTTTCCAAATTTTATTTGTTAATGTAAGCATTCACTTTGTTAATTTATTCTTTGCCTGGAAAGGCTCAAAGGATGCTATCAAACATTTCCATCATTGTTATTTAGCTTCAAAACCTGAAGATTTATATTACTGTTATGAGTAAAAAGTGATTTTGCTGCCAGCCTTGGAACTTACAACAGTGAAATTTTTAGCCACTAATAACTAGATAAAGTAGTTACTAAGCTGCCTTTGCTGTTACTTCAGCCATAGGTGGTTGACTAGAGAGAACATGATTCCATTAGTCAAGGGATATTTTCCTAAATGTATTTTTTTTCCAAATACCTGAAATGACATTGCTTGATATGTATGATTTACAGGGCTATTAAATCCATTATCAGCAGTAAGGTGTTTGCATCCATACACATTTGATTTGCAAATTTCACCTCTTTTTTTCTTGAAAGTACATTTACCCTGACAAGTTATTTTTTCTTAATAACCATAAATATTATTTCTATATGTGTTTGAAATCTGTCAGAAGATAGCAGGCATCAGAAGTCAAGGCAGTAATATTTTTGTATTTAACTGTGTCAAAATTCTTTATAAATGATTGACATAAATAATATTCTTTGTAGAGATTCCAGTTCAAAATGTTTTATGTGCTAATAAGCAAAGTTATTTTCTTTTCAGTAATATGTCTGGTAGGCCTCGGTCTTGTGGTCTTTTTCTTCAGCTTCCTGTTGTCAATATTTCGGTCCAAGTACCATGGCTACCCATACAGGTAACCTGCCATTAAATTCTGATCTTATAGATAGTAATAGCTTGTGCAAGTTTAAGAATAGCTTTCAGGTAAACAGTCTTTTATCTAACACTGAAGTCAATGGAAGGTGGAAGAAGCAGGAAGAATGGTAATTAATTCAAGCAAACCACAAGGGGCTGGAAAGCTAATCTTGTTAGACATGACTGTTAATGCAAACCAGTTAAAGCAGCTTGGGCACAGATGTGTGATGTACTCAGTACCCTATGAAAGGTGCAAAATAAAGCATGTTTTAATTTATAAGGCTCTATTGGATATTTATTTGTGTATCTTTAAGATGTATGTGAGATGAGGCACAAAAACACCAAAACAGTATATACTGCTAAGCTATAACTTTTTACTAAAAATACCCTCTTTTTTTTGTCAGTTTCAGCAAGAGGAGAGAAAGGGTTGTAGTTTTTCTAAATTAAATGTACACCTGTCATTTTAACAGTTGTAACTTTTCTGACAAGCAGAAAAGGAGATTTCTATGATTAGACCTTGTGATTAGTGCAACAGTCAGATTTATATTGCATTATGTTCCATTAATAAGGTTTCAGCCTTGCAAGGCCAACTTAGATCTAATGTTTGAGCTAATATATGACAATTTTTCCATTAGTTTTTATTGTGAGACTTTAGAACTGTTTTCTTGTTTACTGAGGTCAGTCTCTTTATGCTCATTAATTGACATTTAGTTTAGGTTGCTTCAGATCAGTTTTTGCATTTAATACCACAGTGAAGACAAGAAAATCTCCCCTTGCAATATGTGCAGAAGATGTGCTCCTACGTTTTAGTAATTTCTGCCAAGTAAAGAGGTCTTTAAAGGGCCCAGTAGTATCGTGCTGCAAAATTTCATCAGTCTGGAGTTAGTATCTTGCCATTTAGGTAGTCTATATGGCCTCTCATCATTCACTCTGGATGTTACCTTCTTGCTCAACTGACTTGGAGGGAAAGACAGGATCCAGGGTTTTTTAAGTGTAAGGTATTCTTCCCATTAACTGCTTTAGTCTTAAACTTAAAAGAAGCAGGAATAATGACTTTAATGTGTAGCTTGAAGCTCCCTTGAGAAGCACTGCCAAAGAATAGCAACCCATGGTTTTAGCTCCATTCTATCTTTTCACAACAACTTTACTAAATGGAAAAGACAGTTGTTGGTGTGTTTCTTGCCATGCAATTTAATAGCTACTAAAGGGATCGTGGCAGCTGTATTAGTTTCATTTTTAGTTCTTTCATCTTAGGAATGTTCATATCGCTTATTAGCAACATGCTTATATGTCTGTGCCAGTTTCCAGACCTTTCATGGCCTTTGTGAATGTTTGCACTAGGGTTTTTTGGCTGCTGTATGATACCCAGAATGTCGGGGGTTGAACAGTACATTGTGAACATGTTGCAAGCCAACATGATACCATTGATGTTATTGCAGACTTAATTGCTCAGGTCTACCACATATCTTCTAGTATCATGTATTACAAGCTTTAAAGACTCAATTTAAGTAATATATGGGGGTTTTTCCCTCTTCTCTTGCCAGTCTGTTTGCTGTAAATATTGGGTGGGTGCAGTGAATTTTTTTTTTTTTTATTCCCCCCACAATTAATCTTGTATTTAGTGAAATACTAAACATCTTTTCTTTGGCATGTCTAGCAGAAGTTGGAGCCCTTTGTAGATTTTGTACTTCTCTGTTAGTATCCAATCTAACAATAAAGGATATCAAGAATTGGGGGTGTGGGGAAAAAGGAAGAAAACTTCTGAATTCTATTAAAAGTTTAATTTCAAGAAATTTAGTTTGATATGCAGTGCATGTCAAAAAGGAATGCACCTGTTAGTATGTTAAAGCCGGTTTAGAAAGAAATAAAAGATATGCATAATGATTCTGAAAAGAATGATTCATCACAGTCCTGTTAAAATGAGATAGTGCCACATCATGTCACTATGAAGAAACTATTATATCTGTAAACCAAATTCTGACTTAAGGAGATAAGTACACTCAATATCACAACTTGCAAATCAGTAACACCCATCAAGTAAATTAATTTAAAAAAATAACACTGTGTACACACAAACACATGAGAAACATTTCATAGCTGGCTTAGTGTTATACGGGGCAGGGGAGCGGGGGGGAGAGGTTATTATGTTACTGCTTCAGCACAATTAAGCGGCATCTCTTGGGCTTACTTTGTCTGTCCTAAATTGTTTGTGTTTTCATGGGAATAAATTAATCATTCAATCTTAAAACCTTACTAGTGCAATGTAGAATTATTGGAAGCCATCACTAGAGCTGATCCTTTTGCTGTGCTATTATCAAATTTCATTTGATATTTCCCCAAATGTGTAATTTACATATCTGGTCTTTTTCAGTGTTAAATCTTTCACATTTCTGTTGGTCTCTTGGGTAGCTCTGGCCCAATTTTCTGTTGTGTTATTTAAAATAAACATACTGTTGATTCTTTGACACTTCAGTGGTCTCAACCATCTCATCTTCATCACAATTCCAGTGTTTTTAAGAGAAGCCTGTTTGGGTTTTGTGCACAATTCTTGTGAATTTTAATGAATTGAATAATCTTTTTGTCTCAATTCCTTAGGATCTTCTAAAAAGTTCCATGTGTCACCAGTTGATCGCAGTGTAGATATATCTTAAGATATGAAATATTTCTGTCCTTTTACTTTCACTAGTTGTAGGTTTCACCTTGAAGCCATGTCTTTATGTGATAAACTGTCCTCAGGCTAGTAAAGCGTTGCCTTTAACAATACTAACAGCAAGGCATACTAATGATCTGTAAGGAAAAATGAAGGAAAGTTTATGTTGGCATGCCTAAAGCAACAGTTAAAGGAAACTGAAATTGTTTTAATGCTATATGCATGACCTCAAGCATCAACTTTACTCTCCAACTTAAAAAAAAGTCAAATGTACTAAATTGCTGCTGTTCTCTGGCACTGAACAACCAAGTCAGTCTTCTGTGAAGCATAATGCATCGATAAAAAGTGAAACAGTAACAGTCTGTTGTGCATTCTGTTTTCTGCTGTGACCTTCATGTAGTGAAGATAAATCAAAACAGAGGTGGATAAACCTAGAGCAGAAGTCAAAAACTGGAGAAAGACTGCTATTTCCTTTTCTAATGTGCATAAATAAAAGTACTGGGCATTCTGTTATTTCTTTGACCCTGTAATGCCATTGTCATTGTTAATTTCCATGATAAACAGAAAAGTGTCCTGAGGAGTGCTAGATATTAGCACAGGTCTATAAGATCCTCTTTAGAGGGCATGTATGTAGGGAGGGGGGGGGGGGGGCAGTAATACTTTGTTCACATTTTTTTGATCCACTTCAGAGATTTTCCAATTCAGATTTGATTCTTTCTTCCAAAGAATTTTCTTTTTGAAGGCTAGGTTTGGGGAAAAAACTGTTTAATTAGTATGCTGGTAGAATACCCTTATACAGTAAAGCGCTAGAATGGGAATGGTGACACAAAATGGAGGTGTCATGGTTTAGCCCCAGCCAGCAGTCAAGTACCATGCAGCTGCCCACTCCCTCCCCCAGCAGCAGGACAGGGGAAAGAACTGGAAGGGCAAAAGCCAGAAAACTCATGGATTGAGATAAAGAGCTAAACAAGGAAAGCAGAAGCCACGCACAGAAGCAAAGAAAAAGAATTCATTCACTGCTTCCCATGGGCAGGCAGGTGTCTGCCATCCCCAGGAGAGCAGGACCCCATCACAAGTAATGGTTACTTGGGAAGACAAACACCAGCACTCCAGATGTCCCACCCTTGCTCAATCTGCCCCCCACTGATGTCATATGGTATGGAATATCCCTTTGGTCAGTTTGTGTCGCCTGTCCTGGCTGTGTCTCCGCCCAAGCTCCCATGCACCCTCAGTCTCCTTCCCAGCATGGGAGTACAGAAAGCAGAAAAGGCCTTGGCTCTTTGTAAGCACTGCTCAGCAACAACAAGAACATGTCTATATTATCAACCCTATGTTCAGCACAAATCCAAATCATAGCCCCATACTAGCCACTATGAAGGAAATTAACTCTACCCCAGCTAAAACCAGCAGAGGAGTTCATGATTTACTCCTCAATTACTGAGCAAACACAAATATCTCTGCTAGATCCATTTTTGGCAGGTCTTTTTCATATTTGCACTAATCCACGTTTTTAATGGGAACTGGATGAAACTACTCATTTTGCTAAAACTCTAATTACTATCACTAGCTCTTGAAAGATTATGTATTAATTTTATACTGTTGAGCAGTTTCCCTTTTATAACGCTTTCTCGATAAGACAAGTATGTTGATATATCTGAGAGAATGTTTCTGAAACTCTTCTCATGCCAGTACTTGACATGAGTAAGTGATACATTAAATATCAGATACTCAGTGATTGAGCAACAATATTTAATGTTATAAACACAGAATTTCATCTGTCAACTAATACACGTGGGAATGACGGAGAGATTATTCTTCACTGTAAATCAAAAGCATGAACTCTAGGTTAGCTTTGCTAGTCAGGAAAGACCTTGGAGGGTTCTCTGGAAACTTCATTTTCAGCAGTTTCAGTCCAGAAAACATACAGAATTTGAAAAAGCATGAGAGAGGATGGTAAGAACAAAACAGAAAATATCAATACACTAGCACAGTATTATATTAATGGGAATGTTAAGCATGTAAATCTTTGTAACACTGGTTTCTTCTAGAGGACTGACAGACAAAGGTCTTATCCATGCTTTAGTGATGTTGAAAAAAGTTTCTTGATTATTTTTTTTCAGCTTTGGCTGCAATTAGTTAACTGCCCCTGTGTTGTCTTTTCTGCTTTGTTTTCTGAATGAAACTTTTAGCAAAGTTTCATTATTAATAATGCTTTTAATTGTTCTTTCAAGTCTACACTTTATCATTTGTTGTTTTAATATCATTTAAATGAAATGAGCATCTGAAAATTCAAAGTTTTCATAAGTTTTCATTAACTAGTTTGTATTAAGTAGCTTTTGAAAGCAGTTTTTAGTACTTGGAGTTGAACGTTTTATTATCCTTCATAGCTGTTGTATTTTAGTATTATTTACAAGAGTAATGTGAAATATTTTTGGTTAAGCCATAAAAAATAATCAGTCTTCTAAACTATGTATTGATGGAATGGAAAATAGATATTCCATATTGACTAACAGAGAAAATGAACTAAGCTACAAGAAAGCATGATAAAGAATAGTTGCCTTATTTTCATAAAAAAACCCCTATAAATATTAAGTCAGATGTGAAGTATCCATTCATTGTTTCAAGAAGGATAGTCAATGCAGAAGAACAGACAAGTTGCAAGATGTCCCAGAGCTTGAACATTCCACACATTCACTATATACACTACATAAGGCCTGTTTACCTTCATTATAAATTAATTATTTCCAGTTCAGTTGTATAATACTGAGTAATTGGAATCAAATGCAAGTGAATAAAATAAAATAGTTGTTTCTTGGAAATGTACTGGTTAAATACTACTATGTAGAACAAATAGTATTTACAGACATATTAAATTATTAATAAATGTGAACACACTACAAACAGCTTTTTAGATATTCCACGTTGATTTCATGCATAATTCAGTTGATTCACCTGAAGATTATGAACTGGTAACTACTTCTGATAAACACCAAGATTCACATTCTGGTTTGTAGTGCCCAGCAAAATTACTTTCTTCAAAATGGCAGAAATTGGGATTATTTTAAAAAACAGGAAAACAATAATACCCCATTGTCAAAAGAAAGCATTTTAAGTTTAGCGTTTTCTATACTGCGGCTCTTAGTGTGGCTAAGCACTATGTTGTTCAGCAAAGAAACTGCCCACTGAAATGAAAGGCAACACACGTTTTTACCTCTGTTCATCTAAACCATCCAGCAGCATACTGAACTCATGAATATCCACAAACCTGTACATTCTTCTCTGTGTGAAGCATAGACTTCACTGCTGATTTCTAATCCTTTAAAGAATGAGAGATCTGAATTCTAGGTGTCTGGACCCATAGCAGATCTCTTAGGAAGGATATGCTTCTTCCCATGGCAAAGAGTTTGGATGCTCTTCTCTGAGTAGGGCCTTTATTCTGTGATTACCACCATTAAAAATGCCTTTCTTCACTTTTATGTCTTCCTTGTACATCTTACAGTTTGCCATTTACTCCTTCGTATTTCTACCCATTTCTATCCAATTAATGTCTGGAAAGGCACAGTTTGGCCAGCCTTTCCTGTTCTACTTCCCCCTGCTTTGCGTAAGGGGAGATGTTTTCCTTTTTGCAGATGTATCCCAACATGTTGTCCAAGTCATTCTAGATTTTTCAGAAACTGATCCCATACCCCATCTTCTTTTTTGTGGATACTTTGTGATGTTTATTGGTGGTTTGGCTTTTTGTAGTTTCCACAGAATCACAGAATAACAGAAGGGTTGGGGTTGGAAGGAATCCCTGGAGATCAACCACTCTGGTAAAGCAGGTTCACCTATAACAGGTTGAATGAGATCAAATTCAGGAAGGTTTCTTCAGAGAAGGAGATTCCATAACAGCCTATTCCACTGCTCTGTCATCCTTGAAATATGACAGTTTTTCCTCATATTCAGATGGCATTTGATATGTTTCAGCTTTCTACCTTAGTCTTTTTCTTTTAGTGTTTCTCTTACCCATATTCTGTATCACAAGTCCTACCTGCTAAAGACACAGTGTCCTTGTAGACAGAAAGTAAGGAAAACAGATTGATCCAAAATGACACTGCTGTATTTGTATTTCCTTACAGTTACATCATTCAGTCTTTTATCTCTCTTAAGTCTATCAGTGTTACTTCCATGATTATTGTAATCTTCAGCTCTCCCCAGTCTTCCCTCCTAACATTTTTCCTACCAGTATTCCTCTCTCTGCTCCTCTCACTTCATTTCCTATACATGGTCTTACACTTCTATCACAGACCTGGGTTATCTTTTTAGTCACATGTGCTCAGCACTCTCTTACTTCTCCACTCAGCACCCTACAATTCATCTCTTCATACAGTTTTCTTGCTAGCTTTTCCCTTTCATTAATGCTCTCACCCTCCAGCACCGAGCCAGTTGCCATCTGTTTTGCCTTGGTTTGTATGTCTTGCCTAATGAGCTTGTCAGCTCTTTGCAGCAGTGAACATCTTTCTACTGATACAGTCTTTTAAGCTTATGACACTTGTATGTGTTTAGTAATCAATTAATTATGCCATGAATAGAAAACTGATGAAATTACTACATGTGTATGCTCAAGCATGTTGCAGATCTATGAAGAGATGAAAGATCTTCCATGCAAAGCTAGAGGCAATACTTCCATTCAGTAGTTCACTGATAATACATGATGTATGTAGACATGCACAAGTCTTTCTCTCTGTGTTCCCATTTCCCAATTTTTATGAGTCTTGGTAAAGTACTTGAAAAAGTATGACACACAATACATATCTGCATTTTAGAAATGCAAAGTTTTGTTCCAGAGGTAAAAAAAACCAGCAATGTCATTAATAACTTCTTAATTTATTGAAATACTAATAAGAGTCTTCAACCCTACAGAGCCTTGTCATGTGCTATATACCCTCCCCACTCTGGGGCCACTTCAACAGTTAAAAAAGAAGGTTTTAAATAAACCTGAAACATCTCCTGGGAGAGGTTGCTCGCTTTAAGTAGTAAGAGCAAATGCAGAAGTTGATTAAAGAGAACAGATGTTTGAAGAGTGTTTTGCTTTTTAATTTTTTTTTAAATAGGCAAATTTAAGTTTCAATCACTCATGTTTTATTTGATAACTTTTGTGCTTGTTTAGTAATTACTAAATGGGATACAAAACCTTAAGAGATTATTACACAAATATCAAATGACTTTTCAAATTAATGTTTTGAAGTTTTTGTTTATTATTTTCAAATAATTGTGGTGCAATGTTTTATATGTATTTTTCAGCATTTAAACATGTTTTCTCTCTTTTCAGCTTCTTAATTAAATAAATTCAAGTGGGATTCATTTAGAGCTGCTTACGATGAAGATAAGCTATAACTGCTATTATCAGCCCACCAATGCTACATGTGTTCAAGAATCTTTTGTTGGTTCATCTGTTTTTTGTGATAATTTATGTAGTATGCTGATAGAGAAACAAATGCAGTTTTATGCAATGAATGCGTAATTTATAGAAATATACAGTAAACATCTCATTGGAAAGTGCTAAATGTTATGAATATGGTGTGCTCAAGAAATTAAATAAATCTCATTATATTGGGCTTCTGTTTAAGTCTTCCTTATTGAATCCAAAGGGTATTGCCAAGATTTTTCACTTTAATGTTGTTATAATGTTTTGGGATGTGTTTTAGAGGTGAACAAAATAGCATTAGTTCTTCAACTATGATCAAAAGAAATACCATGGTGGAAACTATGATTTAATGACTACATGCACCTTGCCCTCACTTTGCTTTGTAACAGAGTATGTATATGGAGTCTCACATCACCTCTGATGTGCTCAGCTATTCACATAAAATTACGTTTACGTATTTTCCTCCTGGAATTCTTCTTTTCCTGACTCAGCTGTACATGCAGTACATACATTGCCAGTTCATATCTCTCTTAAGCCAAAAGATGCAATTCATAATGGAATTCATTGTGGAATCTGAAAGGCAAGAAGGCTTACATCAGTCAGAACTCAGATCCTTTTAAGCTGAGTCTGTGGTGACAAAATGGGAGGATGGGGGGCAACAGTGTTTCATAATCCACAACATGCTTACTTTCTGAAGTAGCAGCAAGAGGAAGGTATTACCCTGAATGATGCTTATAAAGAAATACAGATGAGTCTGTTGGAACAGGAGTTACCGTGGTTGGCAGTTTTCTTTGTCCACCCAGCTTTGTGAAAAGCTTATGTAGGCATTTGGAATACCATTTAAAAATGCCATTTTTGTAGCTGTTTACATCGCATATTATATGAATTACTCATAAACCTTTGCATATGCCTACACAGTGTATTCTCAGTGGCTTGTGAAACAAGTATCATCACACGATACCCTGCCTCAGTCCTGCTTTTTCCTTTTACTTCCTATTGGTAATTTTCCAAATGATACTTTCCAAGTACCAGTTCGCTGTCAGTAACAGTTGGAATTTCTTCATTCATAATATAAGAATGCCTTTTAATATGAGGATAAAATTGACTAGAATTAGAAAACTCAGTTCATCTAATGCTCTAATCTGTTCCTTCTCAAAAAAACCTTACTGGTATTTTAAGAACTGGGAAACTTTTTAGGACAAGAGAAAACAGGAAGGACAGTTTATATCTTACACAAAAGCAGAGCAAGACCACTAGTGTGGAAACACTGGAAGGTTGTAGAGTAGTATTTATACCAGAAGCTGGGTTAAAACCAACAGACTCAAAACACCTGGTTTACAGACTGATGTGGACCATGAAAGGGGGTTGCAGCCTTTACAGAGGTGCTTTAGCTGTTAGCCAGAAAGGCAGATCAGACTGCCCATGATGCCAGTGTGGGGAAGCTAGGACAGAATTTGCAAGAGGTTTATGTCAGTGCTAAAAGCCTGAGACATGAATGGAATAATTAAACTGTATGGTATTGAACGACAGCCCTGGTATAACAAGCATTCAAAACCGTGGTGGGGACTGGGGACAAGGGAGGGTAATCAATAGGACACTATTACCAGGCTGACTTAGGGATGGCATAGCAGCATATGCAGGTGACAAAGTGGGGCCATATGGGAAAGATTACATAGATTGCGACAGCATGGATCTCCTACAGGAAAAAAAGAAGCATGGCAGTAGGTCTCCATGGGTGGAAGCCTGTATTCTGAAAAAGAATTAGAACTGTGCTACTGACCTCTGATCAAGATGACAACAGCAAGTTTCAGACAAGTAGTAATATTGGGAAATCTCAAGGGCTCATCCTCATCAGATTTAAGTATTTCAGCTTGTGATGAGGTAAAGCATTCCAGTGACATGTGACTACTTCCTGGAACAACTAGTAGATCTCAAGTGATAAGCAAGTCAAAAGCAGAAGCTTGAGTAGTGCATGGAGACTAGCAAAAGAAGTATTTATGGGATAGCTACTCTGTAACAGCAACCACAATACAGTAGGGTAAATGCTGTTGCAAGACAGGAAATTAAAAGTTAAATCTAAAATAATTTGTACAATTTTAAAAATAAATGCATTTAATAATCAAAACAAAAAAAAAAAAAAAAAAAAGCACCTCAACATCAAAAGTACAGCCCCAAAAGCAAGACACCTGCAACCAGCCTAGGGGCTGTTAAATACTTCATTAGAAGGGAAAATATGTGCCACAATTCAAAAAGACATAAAAAACACAGCACTGCACACAGGTCAACAGTAAAATAACAAGTCTAAAAAAAAATTATCTGAAGATGATGCTTATGGCAGTAGCATGTTAGCAGAGACTTCTTAAAACACACCAAAAGCAAATGACCAGGCAGGGAACTAGTGAAAGAGATTTAAGAAGGGGCACCCACTGATAAAGACTGTGATAGAGAAGCTAAGTTCTCTGTAGCAGCTAGGCCAGAACACTTAGGTCAAAGTGGCCTAGCACATTCTGTGTTATCGTTTTAAATAGATAAGCTAGATGCTGGTAAGATCTTGGGACCAAATGGCATTTATCAGAGTTCTGAAGGAAATCAGATGTGAGGTTGCAGAACTGCTGAGCAACGTGCCTTCACCTATCATTACAGATTGCCTCTGTGTCAGAAATCTGACAGACTGCCAGTACAGCTGTCATTCATAAAAAGGAAAGTCTAGAGGGAAGGCTGAGCTACAGACCAATGCACAATTTCCAATCTTGATGGGATGGTCAAGTCTGCAATAAAGCATAAGTTTCCTGAGAGCAAGGATAAACATAGTCACCTGAAAAAGGTGTAGGACATGTATAAAGGAGAATTTAAGTTCATAAAGCCTGTAGAAGGTTAAAATAGTGTCAGAAAAGCACAAGGACAAAAATCCTTTGGCAAGGATTTATTAAAGAATCTAATCTGGAATTGGTCCTTTCCATGACTTGAAAACCAGTTCAAATAGAAGGATGGGGCTTAATGGTCACTTTTTATGACAGTATAATCAGAAATGGGACCTTCCTGAAGACTGGTGCAAGGGCCACTTGAATATATCTTCATTACTGACATGTAGAGGGTGCATGTGCAGTGCAACCTGCATTACAGATAAGCTCATGTGCTGTGCTGATAGGGAGAAAAGTCCACTAAAACTTTACAAAACTTGGTGAATGGGTAAAAAGTTGGGAGGTGAGCATCAGTGCATCTGGAGCAAAAATAAGTCATGCCTTGTTCAGCTATAACTCAGGAAAGTGACAACAGAGTCATAATTGAACAGATATTAGCAGAATGGTCAGTGTACACTGACAGCCAAAGAGAATATGTTTGTAGTGTCATCAGTAGAGGGGTTTGGGTAACAAGACAGAGAATAACACTTTACAACTACGCAAAATCTCCATGGGTTCCTGTTGAGTGAGTGATGCATGTAGTTCTAATTTACACATCTCAAAGACACAGAACAGTTCAAGGTACAGAAAAAGGCACTGGGAATTGATCAGGCAGATAGAATTCTCCCTTATGAAGGGACACTGAAAGGACCAGAACTCTTCAACTGGAAAAGAAAAACAAACAAACAAACAAACAAAAAAACCCCCACAAAAACAAAAACAACAACAAAAAAAACCAAAACAAAACAAAAAAACAACCAAGGAGTATGATTGTGGCTTACAAATTTATAAACATGTTAAATAATCTGAATACTGAACATTCA
This sequence comes from Hafferia zeledoni, assembly GCA_035583235.1. Lineage (NCBI taxonomy): Eukaryota > Metazoa > Chordata > Aves > Passeriformes > Thamnophilidae > Hafferia > Hafferia zeledoni. The sequence goes on along the minus strand of JAWWEV010000134.1, from coordinate 43,692,355 downwards.
CGAAATCCTGCAATGCTAGAATGAACCTGCAGCTTATTTAAAAGAAATTACATCCATATTACTTTTTGAAGCTGTGTGCCACAGGAGGTTGAGGAGATAGGCAATATTCAGCAGGTTCAGAACAGGGTCAGAAAATTTGTGGCCACAATTCAACTAGAAACTTTAGAGATGAGGCAAGTATGCACTGTTTACCATCCTTAATGCGGTAATTCTGGATGCTGGAGAGAGTATGCGAGAAATAGACCCAATCAGCCAGAACACTGAGCTAGATGGGCTTTTGGTCTGACCTCCTCAGACATTTTGTGGGCTCATTAAGAGCTGTGAAGGAGGAGGGAGATGACATGAAGGAGACCTGTGCAATCTACTGCAATTTTTGTTCTCTTGGCAGAACAAATTGGCAGGCCTGGAAAGCACCAGCAATCAAGGAGAAGGCAGACACAGTTATTGGCAGAGCTCAGGAGGATAAGAAGCATTTTGAAAGACCCCAGTCCCAAGGCACATGGTCAGGCAAACCCTGTAGGTAAGAAAGTACAAAAATTAGCAGAACACGAATACATACAGTAGGGTATTTAGCTCTCAAGTGCTGAGTGACAAGAGTACATGCAGTCACATTTTAAAATACATACAGTAATGTGTCCTTAAAAACTTCAAGACATTTTCATAACATGTTATGCATCAAAAATCTTGGGATCCCCTTGATGCAAACTCACACCATGTCAGGAAGTGAATGCTGTTTTGTCATAAGTTAGAAGTCTTCCCTTCTTGTTACATTCATAAGAAGCTGATAAATCAGTTCTTGTTGTGTTTCTTATGTGATTGCTTCCAGTGCTACAAGTTTATCATCCTAAATATAGCCTTCATAATAGTATAGGGACAGGCTGGAGGTTGTTTTAAAGAACAAACTGAAGTAGAGAAAAACATGCAGCTGTAGCACAGGCAATAAGAACTGCAAGTCTACACACAGCAGGCAACACAGTCCTCCATTTTGTTGTGCTTGCTCTGCTGCATGTTACCTGGCACATATGTTTCCTCCCACCCTCAAGTTTAGATATTTCTCTACAGATGCTTAGCAAACATCTTCAAAAGCATTAGCTCCATTTTCTTTCATCCTTAGGTACCAGCATCTTCTTATTTTTGTCCTTTTTCTGTGTCACAGAACTCAAAGCTTTTACACAAATCCATCTATGGTTGAGGAAACTGTTGTATACTTGTTTTGCTGCACTTTCTTGATTCTTGTAATTGGAATAACATGTGTTCTCATTAAAGGGACCATTTAGGTGAAAATTGAATAAACCTGAAGGTGGAGATAAGCAAGCAGAATCTCTTAAAAGTACCCACATTTTAAATGAGCAGGAGTGTGGTACTAAAAAGTTTTATGGCATTTTTCACTGGTTCATGTTTGCAGCAGTGGACACCTACAAATTTGTACAAAAAGAAAACCATACTTGAGGATCATAGCATAGAGATTTATAGGAGCAAAACCATGCAATTGAAGTTGCAAAGAAAATGTTAAAAATAATCACCATTCTCTTTTGAATCAAATTTAACTCCAGATACTCCTCAGCCAAATAAAACTCTCTCCACACTGACATTAAGTGACATTTACAAGGTTCAGTGACCTTTTAGAACCTAGAGCAGACCTCCACATGATTGAAGGTATCTGTCAGGCAGTCATACTAAAATTCAGGACCTCATTGTTAAAAGATATAAGATGTCCTTAGACCAAGTTAGAAACACGTGTAGTTATTTTTCCAACTCTTTGTGATACACGAACAACTGAGTATGATTTTGATGTCTATGTTTGGTAGTACTGAATAACTATATTCAAGAGAAAAATAGCCTATAGTTCTGCCTGTGAGAAAAATGTAATATAGATGTATGGTCTAACGCAAGTTGAAGATTTTATACACTTGTTGAGTCTTTGGAGTTTTTTTGATTCCCCTATATTTTCTGTCCTAGAGGATTTTCACCCCTGTGTTTTTTAGTCTCAGATGGACACACACACAAAGAATGCCACATTAGGAGTTCTTAACGAAAAAAACGTAGGAGCTCTGACACCTTCTTAGAATGTCTCAAATCCAAGAGCAGACATTCACCTATATGCAGTCCATGTATGAACAGGAACACTGTATGTTCTCCTCTGAAATACAGATGCATGCTACAATAAGAGCTACACAAGTTCATTGTCTGTGATGTGGCAAACTGAACCCTCATCATCCACAAAGAAAGGTTAGGTGAAACAACTTTAGTTTTCCCTGACATTGTCACATAGAGACAGTATTTGCAGGGGAACAGAGCTTCACAGACATTCTTAATTTTATGTTACCTACACTAAAAATTTAAATTTCATGTCCTCCATTTTCCCCAGTGATCTATAGCACTGTGCAAGATAGAGGTAATATGAATAAGCAAACCCGAAATTCTTTGTGCACCATAGTAAGTGTATGATGCTCAAAGGAAGCATTTTTCCATATTTTCAAGGAACATTTTTATTGTACATTAATACAAGCATATATATTTTATTTGAGATTACTGACTTCCATAACTTTAGGCTGTGTTGGTCACTCTAAAAGTACTTGAATTAAATAGAGAATATTGCTCTGGCTTGTATTTAACCTTTTTGCCTTGCATTTTAGAATGCATCACAAGTATAAACAGTAATGAGGAAGCCTTAGAAGTTCCAAAGTTGGAAAGCTTTGTTTTATCTTCTAATAGTTACATTTTTGCTTCAGGAGTCCTTCTCTAGAGAGAAAAAAAAGCCTCAAGGTAAGTCATTACTGAGAAATGCTTCAGGCAAAAACAGTGCCAAATAAGAGTTTATCTAGGCTGTAGCGCATACACTTCCATAAGTAGTTGTTTCCCCTCAGGTGGCACTTGGTGTAGGAGTTTCATACTTTGGGTTTCAGTATAGAGAATAGGAAGCTTAACATTGTGTTTACAGAAGAGCTGTTAAAGTCCTGTTCTGTTTTATTTTGTTCTGTAATAGTGTATATTTTCAATAGCAATGGAGTCATTTAGAAGAGTGAAGGTAAACAGAACTGCTTATTTATCTGAAAATATTTTCATTACTCAAAACTAGTGGAAGTTATTGTTAGTATTAGAGGAAGATTGTAGCCAGTTTTTGCCCTCAAGAGGGCTATCTCCCACCATCACATTTGATGGCAAGTAGTAAATCACTCCAATACTGAGGCTGGATTTGGCCTTCTATCAGTGTCAATAAAAAGTCCTCACTAGTGAAGGTATTTGGAACTAGAATAATTGTACCTTGTGCCAACAGCCTTTAGCCTCCCCTTTTCTATAATTACTTACTCTCATAATTACAAATACAATTCTTTCCCCCACCTCTCTCTTGGATAGGGCCATGGCAGGTTGATGGCCTTAGTACTACTGCACTTAAAATCCTCATCAGTTAATTGCTGCTCAGATGCCCTGTGTTCTCCGGGCTCTCCTCTTGATTCTTTGACTCACCACTTTTAAGTCAGAGCCATAGAGCTTAACTGGACTGTGCTGTGACTTTTTTAGAGAATCTTCAACCCAAGAGGTGTCCAGCCCCAGGCCAAAGCTCCCTGCCCTCACACACAGCATGTTCTGTGACTGCCTGACATAAGCAGCCTCTCTTCTTTGCCAGCCTCCCTGCTGGTCTCCTCCTAAGGTGATACTCTCAGAAGAGGGCTGGTCTAGTCTGATCCGCCGGCCCTTTGAAGCAGAATGATCTTTCCTTTTCAAAGCTTACATATTATAAAATCCTTAGAGGAAACAAAGCTAAAAATCAGCCTCTGCTCTATGGTGTCATGTCAGTCCAGAGAGACTTTCTTGCAGTTAGCAGGAGGACTTGTTTCCAGAGGACACACTGAAAGCACAACAGAACAGATACAGACTTGAAAAAATGCATAAAGTTTGCAGACAGTATTTTTCATGCAAGCACTGCAATTACTTGCACCTAAGATGTTCAATTAACTTATAATGCAACAAAAACTTGAATAGAGAGAAGATGTAGAAAGAGCTGAGTTAAGCATTTCTGCAGCACTTCTCATTCGGGGAGGGCAAGATATAGTCACAGTTCATTGCTTTATAATGCTGCCTCTATCCTAAAGCCATTGTAGGTTCATCTCCAACTTACCCTCACAGTTCAGTTATTTAGGAATCTTTATAAGTTCTGAGAATTTTAATGAGCATTAAAAAAGCCTCAAGTTAAGAAATTGATGACATTAATCGTGCAACTTCATCCTACATCCCTTCTTGTATTCATATCCATCAAAAGCCTTAACCCAGCAGTAGCCAGCTCTCATGAAAGAGCTGCCTCATGGGAATTTCCTCAAAGAGAGATTTCCTGCTGGGCCTTTAGCTCCTTTCCCAGACTAGTTCCACAAAAAAATGCATCTAAGCCACAGGCACAAACATTACAGCAAATCCAAAGACTATATTTTAGTTCACAGAATAAAAACAGTGAAAGCATTCATGCCCGTGCATTGTGGCAGTAAACACAGCCACTATAACGTATGACTAAGGCAGACAGATAACACTGAAAATTCTAGCCACCATAGCTTTAGAAACAGGTCTTTTTTTTCATTTTTTAGACTGTTGCCAGGTGAGGCAATTCTTAAGAGGGTCAAAAAAATTAGTCTTAAATGGCTACATACTTATATATTGAAATATCATAAGGTCAGAAGACCTCTCTCCCCACAGAGACTCCTGCTAGGAGAAATCTCCATATTTTCTCAGGAAGGCTCAAGACAGCAGTGTCCTCTGACAGACAATTCGTGGTTACTCACATCCTACTGTTCATATACATTGAAAAAGTACCCACAGATGTAACAACTCATGCTCTTCAGGGAAGGATTGGTCATAACCAACAGACCAACCAACTGATACAACCCAGGAACTCTTGAGATAATAACATTCAGAATTATTTTTCTTCTAACTCCATCACCAGAAATTTCTTCCACAAAGAAAATAACCTACACCTGTTTCACTATGTATTCAGGGACATTTGAATGCCTTTGGGCTCTCTGTTTATTATGAAATTAAGTTTCATAAAAATCTGAAAAAATCTCACTTGGATTACTAAGAGCTCTTTAGCAGATGTGCATACTATTAGGAGATGTAGCACAATAAGCCAAGGTGTCCAGTATCCCATATTGAACCTGTCTTCACATTAAAACCCCCTAATTTCACAATCTTTCTTTCAGCTTCCATTCTCACCAAATCATAGGCATATTACAAAACCCTCCAAATCTGCTGTTGCTTTAAGAGGCTCTCCACTGCTATTAGTGCATAAGTATCATCACTTTTCTTTCTGAAGTGGCTTGGTACTTTCAAGCGTCATTCACACACACTGAGGGATACCTGAAGAAGTGCATTAAGGGACTTTACATTCAATTGGTTGTGCTTTCTGGGTCACTCTTCCTTCAAACACCTCTTCTGTCTGATTCACTTCAGAAAAACATTAACATTTAAAGTCATTACAGGCTTAAGTAGATATTTATCATCCTCCTGAGGAAAGGTATTTCCTTTTTGCAGGCCACAATTTTTGTGACACTAATATAAATCAGCACTGAAAGGTGCTTTAGTGTGTCATGCATTAATAAAGACAGAAAGCTGGGCAAAATAATAAAGATAAATGAAGGTGTATGACAGAATGGCTTGATACAGACTAGCTTTGGGCATGATTTGCAGATGGGGCAAAGCAAGCAGCAGTACTCTCGGGAGTGTCAGAAGCCTAAAAGCAAGAGTACTGCTCAATATTTAGCTTTATAATATTGTAATGCCAGTGTATTTATAGATAAATTACAGCTACAAAATGTACTATTGATACACACCAGGTTCTCAATTAACACATGCTCTCTGCAGTTTAATAACAAGTATATCCATGCAAGTTTTCCTGGAGTCCACTTGCCATACTTCCCAAAACAGTGTTCACATTATAAAGTACATGATATTCAAGTAAGTAACTGATAAGTCTACTGCTAAATAACATAAGTAAAAAACATAAAGCTATGTTTGTTGTAAGGAACTGCTGGCATTCAATGCTACAGCATGCACAAAGAACCCAAATGCACTATTTTTACAAGATAGGACACAAATAAAGCTTTTCCATAATACTGATGATAGGAAATGTCTGGGAAGAGCTCATTTAGCCTCTATTCTGTACAGAGGCAATGCAGTGATTTGAGTTTAACAAAACTGTAGGATATAAGAATAATTTAGCTTGTGGATCTGACATGTAGCTTTCTAGTAATTAGGATTACAGCTTTATGAGATAGAAAATAATGAATAATCCTGGCTTTTAAAAGCAAAAATTATATTTTACAGTAACCTTTTCTTATGCAAAGTGGTTGTCTTCCTACTTAGGAATAATTGATTGGTTTCCAATTTGCTCAGTTCAGGAGACTGCTGGGCTGAGTTGTTCTTTACTCATGCTTCCAGCAGGCCCATATTTGCACTAATTATTAGTATCATCTTCAAAGACCTAATAAAAAGTGACATGGCAAAAACAAGAGTGCTTAGAGCTTTTTATAAAGAGATTAAATCAAGCTTAGAACTCTCATATTAAAAGGAAGTTTATATTTACATCTCCTATATCTTTTATTTCAGTTATTAGTTTCAACATAGGAATATAAAAGCAAAAGAGAGCAGGCAACATAAAACATGGAAAATTTTCCATTATAAATGCAAGTTCTGGGTTTCCGTTATTTGCAATCAGATATGAGCTCTAGAAGATGGCTAAGATAACTCTAATGTAAATAAATAAAATTCAGTTGATCAAAATGAAAATAAACAACTAGTGCATCTAGATACTGTTTTACTCTCCATCTGCATGTAGTTGTCCACCTGCATGGGTGTTGTGATGGAAGGTACAGGTGGTTTCCTCGTATACAAAAAGGCAACTTTGTTTCTAGCCAGACACAGCCCCGGAAGTGAAGGGCATGGCATGCTTTCCAAGGGTGCTGCGCCTCTTCTGCTGACGCAAGCTTCTTAGAGCACAGTGGCAGGCAGCAGGCTGGAGAGACTAAGTGAGCAGAGTATCTGCAGCATAGACTGAGGTTTGAGGCACTCTTGAGAAGTAGAAGAGAGAAGATATGTACCTAAAACTCAGATATGTTAGTGCCCATCCTGTCCAAGGAGAACACAAGAGACCATGTAGTTTATTGAGATCTAAAAAAATCTGTTGTGCAAGGATACAATGAAAAGATAACCACGATTGAATAACCTATATTTTGGTCAATTTTACATAGCATCTCTACATTTGTATTCAGAGTATCTTAATAAAACTCAGCCTTCAAAAACTGCTAGGCCTTTGTCATCTTAAGTCTAAGAATAAAATAGAAATAACTCAATTTCAGCTACTTCTGATAAACTCAAGAAAATCAGGAATCTCAGCTAAACGCAGCACTTGAAATGGCTTCACATGCAATTCTTACAAGGAGACATGTTTCTTCCTAGCAGTTCCCAGCACAACACAAAAAGCCCTGAGTTCACAGGACATGTAATGAGTATTTTGACAGAGAAAGTTATGAGAGGTCTACATGCATATTCATATACCAATAATTTTCACTAAGCAGCATACCAATACAGTCCCAGCACTTGGCTGACATCCCACAGCTGTGCCTAGGACAGCCTCTGCCCTCCAGAAAAGCCTTTCCAACACAGAGGACAGCTTCCGAACACAGTTCTCCCTGACACCAGCCACAGGCCACTATTTCTCATAGAATCCATACCATCCATATCTGAGTATTTCTTACTCTCTGCAAAGTTTTAGGTGCACCTGCTGCTCTTCTATTCCCAGCAACTGATCCCATTTCCCTCAGCAGTGCTTTGTTCATGAGGTTCACCCCAGTCTTGCCCACTGCATGTTTGTAAAGCCAATGTATAGATATTAATTGGAACTCTAACAGTAGCTGAGCCTGTTACATAGGTGAGTTGTGGATACCTTTTAGAGTAGCTAAATGAAAATTAGCATTGGCTATTTTAATTTGGAAATACTTTCTCTAAAATATGCATATTAGTTAATATACTATAATTAGTATAATTAGATCTATGATTTTCTGAATTACACTAATTATAGTCAATTAATATACTTTTTATGGTTATGTTTTGTTCGAAATAGAGAAAAGTTCTGGAATTCAATACACAGAAGCTTTGAAACTATCGATATGACAATAACAGTGAAAGACACCACTTCAACTTAGTTTTTCCTTTTTTAATTGACATGGATGCACTTACTAATATATCTGAGCTATTGCTAGAGTATCTTGCAAAGGATGCATTCATTAAATTTTAAAGCTTGGGTGTGTATTGAGTGACTGCCTCTGAAATGAAAGCTCTGTTCTAGTGAGATTCAAAGCTGAATACAACTCAAAGGAAAATTGCTTCTCTTGTCAAATGCATCTTAAAAGTTTGAGCAGATTTCTGCTTAGTCATTTCAAATTCATTTGCCTCCTAAACCAGAGATGCTTATTTGTAGCGTTGGCAAGACTGTTTTTTTATTTATTATTGAATCTGGGCACCACTTCCACGTTGATTGTCAATAGGTGGATACCCTTTATCTAAGACAGTCCTGAACAAGTGACATTTGTATGACTTGGAAAAAATAAAAAGGGGGTCTGCAGAGCTCTAACTATAAAGATGAGTTTCACATTTTTCAGGCTGTGGCTACCAATGTATGGTTAGATAACACTTTTCACAGGCTTGTTGGGAAAGTATTATGTCAAATGCTTTAGCATAAATTTATTTGGTTTTTTTCCTTCTTTGATCTAATTCCCTTTGATCTAACAGCTACTGTTTAATTAAGACTAATCTTTGCTAATGAAAAGGAAAAAAAGTCACAAAAGAGAAAATTAATGGTCATGCTGTCACATACACATCACCCTCTGACAGGGTCTGCAGCTTTTTCAATGTGAATCCATTTGATGGACTTACTTCCTGCCATTACTAGTCTTGTCCAGTGTCACAGGGGTACATTCCATCAAAGTAACTGTTCATGAAGTGTGTTGTACTGGTGCAAGCTGCCAGGATGAGAGAAGTAGTTAGACTATTGAGCATCACTCTAGCTGAATCCATTTCCTTCTTTTCCCTTTACAGAAAATGATTAAGAAAAAACGCTAACAACATTAAAGAATGGTACTGTCCTCACAACTCCAAATGTAAAGTTCTTGCATCCTTCTTCTAATTGCGAAGAAGGACTTGAAAAGTTGTGAGAATAAAAATAAAGTTACAAATATAAATAATGCAAGTTGAGTTGCTGATGGGGCTGAATCTGTAAGTGACATCCTGCAGTTACTTTGCTCTCTGCAGAGATACCAAGGTGGATATCACCTATCCCCTGTCAAAGCCCCCACTGAGTCCCTGCAGGGATCTGGCACAAATGTGGATAGCCACTCCATTTTGTATTCACTGGCCTTCCCAACCAATGTTTCCTGTCCTTCACTAAATGTAGGCAGCATTATCTGGAACCATCTCAGTGATCAAATTGCAGCCACCACTCTTGAGCCATGGAGGGGGAAAGGAAAGGGGGAACACATCGCCACTCAGAGTACATGGAGCGCACCCACTGTGTACACAATTCCCACACCTCCTTTGGCTGGAGGGCTGCTGGAAGAGTGACCATGTGTTTCCCCAGCTCTCCCCTTCCTTACTTGCAGCATTTTCTACCTCTGGAGACAGCTCCAAGTGCCTCTACACAGAGTAGGGGAGCTTCCTCTCTGTTTAGCAGAAAGCACAGTAAATTCTCTATGGAGCAGTTACTTTAAGTGCTTACTAAATCCAACATTTCATCTTAATTAAACAATACTAAAACCTTGCAATATTTCGCATACTGAATCCTACAAACAGCATTGATTCTGTAACTTGGATAAAGGTAGGTCCTGCAGCTGTCAAAAGGAATACAGTATTTTAGCCCTTTCTCTCAACATCAAGAAAATTATTAAAAAAATAACAGTGTCCATCTGACGGAAATGTGAAAGTCACAGTTATGGTTTGGTCAGGTAATTGGTGAGGTGTGATATAACCAAGGAAAATAGAAGTTTTAGATGCCAAAATATGAGCCTATTCAGAGCTATCAATCAGTTGAATCAATAAAATAAAGCAGAAAGAATAGACTACAGTAATATATTTGAAAATAAAAGAAAAATAAAGTAAAATTAAGTGAAGTGACATAAACCAAATAAACTGAAACCACTTCAAATTATATGTAATTAACTGTTGGAGTCTAATCAATATCTTAGAATTGCACTAAATCTACTGAATTCAGTGGCATTTTTACTAAGCTGTGTCTAATAAGATGTAATAGTTGATAAAATTATCCACCATTTGCAGTTATGCATAAATTATTTTGTGGAAACAAATCAAAGTTACAAATTTGAGTGCTAGACAGAATTGTGTACATATTTCAAGGAAATTAGCAGGAAATTGTAAACAGATTTTGATTATTTATGTATTTTTAAATGTTTCCTTAAATGTTTGTTGATAACTTCTTTTGCTTAGTTAAGCTACATATTAATAAAATGAATACTAATGTTGGGAATGATCTTCTTTCTTCCATTCTGTTACTTTTGAACAAAAATGCTGATCAGTTTGTAAGAAAACTTGAACAATTTAAAAACAGTTTCTAAAATTCTCTTTATGCTGATAGCATGTGGAATAGTGTCTGCATTTGTTGTCTTATCAGTATGTTCCTAAAGTAATAATCTGCATAACTGTTTGGTAGAGATTGATATGGTAGAGATCCATTACCAGGAGTCTACTTTCTGACCTTTTTCCACTTGATCACTGTACAGCAACAACTTCTCTACTGTTCCCTGTTGCGTGTCGTTTCCCAAGTAACATATTGAAACCTCACTGACTACTGGGTTCGAGGTTTTTTTTTTTCCCCTCACTAAATGCCCTTGATGTTTTGTTTCACATTAGTTTTCACCTGTCACTATTGTGATTGGTGACACACAGTGTGTAAGTCCATGCAGCTACTGAGGAAACTGTAATATTCAGCTGTAATATTCATCTTTACTCCTTAGAGTTCCACAAAAATCAGTGCATGAGGTATGTGAGCGCATTTTGATATATTTGAAAAAGCACATATATATTCCAACTGAATTAACTGCATCTGCTTTCCTTTGTCTATATCCAATAGCATCATTATATTACCTTGTTAAACAACTACTGGATCTTTAAGATCTGTGTTTGTTTGATAGACAGAGTAATGTCTGCATGTATTACTTGTAAGGAGCCTTGGGAACTTCCACACAAGAGAGCACTCAGCCTTATCTTAACTATACTTTCATATTTTTTGAGGTTTGTCAATCACTGATATTACCAGAATTGCATCTTATTACTACTTCTTTCAATGCCTCAAGAGGAGAAATCAGTTCTAATGTTTTCACTGATCCATGGAGGAACAGTAAAGCAATGGAGGAAAATATATGAATGTACTTGAAGAATGAGTGTCTCTGGTGATAATGTAGTGGGATGTTTTCTAATGACTACCTCTGCCTTTTAATTTGCATTCTTTTTGTTCTGCAAAGAAAATGGAGCTACAATTCATAACTACCTTTATTTGTTTCTCATCAAATTCCTTGGGATTTACCCATCATAGAAAAAGTTTTAATTGCATTGTCAAGATTCATTAAATAGCATTTTTACTTGCAAGTCATTTTCTGTCATGAATGGAAAACTTTAAAAAAATTATAGGTCCTTTAGGAAAATTATTTTAATTCCTTTAACAATGACACTGATGTTTTACAGGCTGAAAGGAGGCAACAAATCTAACTTTGTAAACACTTGGAAAAAAAATTATGTAAAAATAATATGAGCAGACATTTATAGAATCTGAAAGAGAAGTAAATATTGAATAAGCAAGAGAAGAAAAGCCTTGGGAAGTGGAGAAAGAACTGCCAAAATAAAACAAGCTACTACTGTCAATAACTTGGCCATAGAGAAATGCTGCTCCCTGACTCACGCTGTTGTTGCCAGCACTGGCTGAGCCCTGCAGCCAGGATGGAACAAAATGACAAAACCCACGAAAAGCCAGGAAATTTCAGCAGCAAGCACAGCAAGTGACAACTCCTTCATCAAGTTTCCTGACCACATGGTAGAGAGAGATGTATTTATGGAGCTAACAGCAGTGAGTGCACAGTAAGCCTCACCTATCTCAAACTCCATTTCTGTTTAATCTCTGTCAAGCTGTTTTTCTTAATTCTGGGGCTAGGAAGATGGAAATGGGCAACCTTGGGTGTCCCCAGAGAGGATATCCAATGTGAGAATCCAGCTTATGGGACTGATTGTATCTACATTCAAAAACCCTAGGCAGAGGAAATAATCTATTATATTCTCCATTTAACCAAATTCCTTCACATATTATGTTCTCCAAAGTCTAATTAACCATTAGGTTATAGTTATTCTTTTACATGTTGGCTCACTATAACTTCTCCCTTATGTATTGAATATTTTTGGATACCCACTGTACTTTAATTTCACTTTTAATTTTTTTTTAATTATTAATTCCAGCAATGAGAGAAACCTAGCTGGTTTTGGACATTTTGGTAATTATTTCTGAACTAAGTCTTTGACTGTTCTTCCTGCTGATTTACAGCAGCTGACAGATGATTAAAGCCATGTGTGTCCAATCACCAAGAAGTTATTTCCCTTTCTACATTCTCTGATTGACAGGAAAGGTGAGAAATGGAAGTTCAAACAGACTGTAGCAAATGAGATAATTTTAAATTTACCACTGTGCAGAGAAGGCAGCACTTTGCATTACCAAAGAGACAAAAAATAGTGCCCCAACTCTCAAAATTTTGACAGTATGACAATTTTTATCCAATTATGGGTTTGATTTTCTTTTTGATAGCAGGACCTAAGATGCTATTATAATGTATCTCAGATTCAACAAAACGCATTGACTTTTTTTTTTTTTTTTTTGTATGTGTCCTTTGAAGTCTTAAGTGTATTTTAATGCAGTGCAAAATTCAGAAAACCAATGGGGAGGGGAGGGAAACAGGGGAGGTCACAGAAGGGAAAGGGAAGGGAAGGGACTGTTGAGATAATTGTAAAAATAATTCCAGATGGAAAACATGACTAAAAGATAGATGATATAACAGTACTAGAGTATATTCAGGAGTGGGTTTACTTGCTCTTGTAACTTGTTTGAGGAATGCTCAGCCAGGAGCCTCTATTTAACCTTCAGGGATGCATCAGACAGGGAGACAGACTCCTTGCAGAAATGAAGACTGCTGTAGCCAGTCTTTTATCACTGATAGTATTCAGGAGTACCACATGCACAGACTTTTTTAATCCCTAATGGTCCTGAGTTGCAGGGATTATTTGAGTCAGTTTACTGCAGTCTGACAACTCAAATGCTTGCATCGTTATAGGTATGGAGAAATATGCGCACATCTATGATGCAAATTTAGGTGCCTTTGGAAAGAGAACACAGACTCATATTTCTTGACTATGCCTCTCATGAGACACTACCTGAACAATAACCCTTCTCAGTTATTATACTGAAATTCTATTTCTGCGTAAACTCAGCTTATTTAGTTTCCTAGTCCTTTCACTGCTCAATTTTGCCAGCATCTTTTCACTACTTAATTTAGCCAGCAGACAACAGTGCAAGTCAAATTTGGACTACTGTTCTTGTCCAGTAAATCTTTAAACTCAGTATTTCAAATCATCATTGCCTAATCAAGTACTTTAGGTAATGTAGAGTGCAGCATAGTTGGTCTTCTCATCAAGCTAAAATAGGCAAGCAGTATTTTTAAGACTTTTAAATTTGTTTGATGTTCCTGAAAGGATGTTTACGTCAAATTGATTAGGCTGTGACTTAACTAATACTAGAACTTTCTATCTTGACTGCAATATTATATTAATCTGCTAGAATATTAGTTCTAGTGGTTATCCATGTCTGCAGAAATAATTCCTATTATTGTCACATTTATACAGCAACCAAAGATCAAATCCCAATGAGTGAGATGCAAGCAAATTTCATTTGTCTTTGTGTCTTTGAGCCTAAACAGGTATGCACAGCATTCACTCTTTTTTAGATGTCTCTTGAGTGGAGAGTCAGGATTCCATGAGATTACATTTCCTGCTTCAGTGAATATTTGGGAATGTATTGACCCACTTCACCTCATTTGGGATTATTTTAAGACTTGGAAGAATGGGTAAAAGAGAAATGTAATTAGCAAGGTTACACCTGAATTACAGAGTGTTGTGTTCTCAAGCAGGAAACCAGTGGGAAGTTACTAATAAGCCCTTTAGACAGAGTTAGGCACTTTTATTACACATTCTCTGAAAACACTGGGCCAGCTTTCAACCGCAGGGGCTCATGGTGATGCAGAGAAGGAATGGAATGCCACCTTGCTTTCAGCAACATGTATCATAGTCTCAGAAATACATAGACAGCTTGCCTAAGGAGCCTGTAATGGTTAATGTTGTGTCCCAAGTACAACTTTACTCTGTGTTTTCAACCCTGAAAATAATTCTTGTCAATGAATTCCCCCATGACTTTGGGCTCAGCCAAAAAATGCTAAAGCATTAGAATGCATTTGCTAGCAGAATCAGAACAAACTTTTATACTTCAAAATTACAGATTTTTATTTCAGTCCAAATGTACTTCTATATTTCAGATGATTTAATTCTTCATCTTTAAGATAAATGCAATAAGATGCATCTGAATTTTTATCTCAGCTATTTCAATTTCCATGTGCACTGTATTCAGTGTTAGATTTGGTCATGTTCTATAACTGCCTTACAACAGGGGCCTTCTTTGAAAGTGATATGAGATCTAGATGGTAGTTTTTATATTTTTTTCCAAAAGTTTATCTATTTGGTCAGGCTTTCTCTTTTTTTAATGGCAATTTTACATCTGCATAGCTCTTGGCACTACAGAGTCCACCTCATTTTCCCTATAATGTAATTGGTAGGTGGAATTTCAGGGTAGTGCATCCGTCGTGATTAACTTAATATTCCTTTCCTGAAAAAAAAAAAAAAAAAGTTTAAAATGGTGAGGCTATAGGGGTTTGTATGAAATTTCCTTTAATATGTCAAAGAATTCTCAGTTCCAGCATTATACATGAAAGACAAGAAATGTGAGACATAGCCTCTGTCCTCTGTGGGCAGATTGCCTCTGGCAGCTAAAACAGAAGGAATGGACTTCGTTACCCTACATCTCCAAAACAGCAATAGTTGCAAAAGTCACAATATTGCCTTAAGGTTAGTTCTTATCTTACCAAATGCCTTGAGGGGACAGTCAGTCTTTGTTCTCTCACACATGCTGAAATACAGCTTATATTCATTTATTAAGAGGAGAGAAAAGAATTTTTATGTACTTTGAATTCATCAGAAATATGTTTATATACAATTTCATATTAGTAAAAGACATTAAAAAATGTATATACCATAAAGAGAGAATGGTTGGTTTAAGAAATATTGTTCATGCTCACTGAAGTTTGACTTGTTTGGATTTCTTAAAAAGTACACCTTTCTCAGCACTATAAGATGCACCAATATAAGCAATGACACAGAATATGGCAAAGAAAGCAAAGAGTACAACAGCTTGCTTATTTTTCTCCTTCAATAAAATTGTGCATTCATGATAAAGTCTGGAGCCATGTATAGCATTTATTTAATGTTTATCCAGATCACAGCAGCATTTACAGTGGCATCCAATATGCAATTCCCATTTAAACTAAAAGAGCTAATATGCCCTGATATTTTTCAAGTAATGTCTGACTTCCTTTATTTTCATGCTGTAAGGTATGCCATCAGCACTTCTGTTGTATGGTGGTTTGTACCAATGGTTACAGTGCATATGAGTAAATAAGGGTCCTAACCTTACAAAAAAGATGTTTGAAAGAAGAACATAAGGATATGATCAGTAAGTTTCACAGGGGATGACTGTTCCTGCTAATTGGCAGTTATTCTAGAAAAGGAAAATATGATAGTACATATGAGTTATATAATCTATACCATACTGATGGTTCAAGACTTTCATGTTCATTTTATTTTCCAGTCTAAAAATATCTTTTGAACTAAGAAAAACAAAACAACAAAAAAATTTCCCAAAAGACCATAATGCTATTACTAAGAGCACTTTTCTGAAAATTGCCAATAGACAGTGTCATGATTCCAGCTGCATACATAAAATATATGCGTATACATAAAATATAAAAACATCTTGCAAAGAGTATGATTTTCATATTATATTATGAATTTTAGTCATAGAAAAATATGGTAGATAACTGTGCAAAAATAGTTACCTCTATTTGCCTGAATTTTAAGAGACAGTAATTATGTCAATATCTAAGTGTCAATGCAATGAACTTCAGTGAACTCTTATTTATTTTTGGTGTTGAATATTGAATATGAGTAATCCAAAACAAACAGATTGACTACATATATATCTGGCACTCGGAAAGGCAACTCTCGCTGTGGAACCAGTCTTGTTATCAGTTCTGGAAGGACTTGACTGCATGTTTAATGACAGAAGGAATCCCCTTGAGTCAATTAAATCTTTTGTTTTCATTTCCATTAGGCGAAATTGTTTCCCATTTTGACATTACTTACCACAGTTACAGAGCCAATGTAGGATTTACTGCTTGTACACTTTTCAATGACCACAAATCTAATATATTTGTTGAGCTTTTTCTCAGAAATCCCAATTTATGTGATTGACTTTTTAAGCTGCTACTTATTGCTGACTATTAGATCCAAAATCACACTTATTTTTCTACCAGAGTTTATAATGTTTGATTTTTTGAGTGGAATATATATTCAATTTAATAACTTATTTTAGTTTGTGTTGACTTCAGTTTAGAAAGGACGTAGGGGCTGTGAAATGTTATATTGCTTTTTAATGCATCTAGGGAAAATGGTGGTGGAGATTGTTGGGTAGAACGCCACAGAAGGACACAGTCTTGCAAAAGAAATTACAGCCAGTGACATTACACCAACAAGAATGTTGACCTGCAATTTTCACTCTATCCTGAATCATTTAAAGAAAGGAAAACACTACAAGTTTTATTTTCTTTCTGTGGCAGAAACTTCACAAAATCATAAAACTGCAGTGAGGTTTTTTTCCTTGGTTTGTTTTTTTTGGTTTGTTTTTTTTTTTTATCTTTTATCCATTTAGGTGTGTAAATTTAATTCAAATGGAGCAGTTGACACAGCTTGTGGCTTAGAAGGCAGAAACCACCATATTTGTAGATAATAAAACAACACCTGACTATTGACTGCTGACAAGAATCTTCACAGTCTTCAGAACAAAGAGTTGCTGAAAGGAAAGGAGACAGATGAGAAATTGGATTGGAAGGACTCGGGCACTACTACTTGCATAACTGAAACTGAAAACAAATGCTGAACATGAAGGAAGTCTACATAAAAACATGCACAGGAAAAAAAAGTAATATATTTCAACTGTGGGCAAACAGTGCCCACTTTAGAGAGTCTTGTTGTCCATAATAGACTAGACTTTGGTGAAAGAAAAATGAATGTAAAATGAAATAGTGGTAGGGGTTTCATTTGTTTATTTGTTTTCAGCTGAATTGTTTTCAGTCCAAGTACGGTAGGTACTGGTGTTAACTGCCACTCTTAGGGAGTGGTACAGTTTCTGTTTTCATTTATTCAAATACTCTAGTGAATGGCTATATGCCAGTCTCATATATTATGGTTTCAATATTGGTCAGTATTTCAGAGATTTAGGTGTGCTGGAAGATAAAAAATCATCCCAGCTTTGAATAGAATTGCCAAAATGAAGCATTATTTGAAAGAGTCCCAGATCCCTGGACTTGAATATGGATTTCAGAGAGGCATAAAGGTTGCACTGTCCATTTCCTGTAAATTCTACCCTTTCACTTTAATTCACTTCCATACTTTATTCAGCTTCAAAGGCATTTAATCAGGTACAGCTTGAATATTGTTGCTAGATCTTCCAAGAGACAATAAAATATCTACTCCTAAATTTACTGTGGTCTAGGTTCTACTTGCAGTTACTCAGATGGCAGCAGGATCATACTGCAAAACAGATAATTCCCTGGCAGTCAGTGATGATGACTAAAATTAAATTGTGGTCCACAATGCTTTTACTCACTGTGCTTCATCTGGTGGGATCAGAGTCAACTTTATAGCAATCTGTGTGCTTCTGTGTGTTTGATTTGTGACTAAAATTCTGGTATTCACACACTGATGTTTGAACTGCTGCTGTACAGGACCTGCACAGTGTAAAGGCTTTCTCTGTTTTTCACTCTGCCCCCCCACAATGAGTGGGCTGAGTGTGAGCAGGACTTTGACAGTGGACACAATCAGGACAGCTGTTCTGAGCTGACCAAAAGGATGTTCCATGCCGTGTAACATCACATGCATAATTAAAAGTGGTGGGGCAAACTTTCCTAGGTGGCTGTTGTCCAGAGACTATCTGGGTGTTGGTCTGCTTCTGAGAGGAGTGAGTGATTGCCTTTGTATCACTAGAGGGGGTTTTTGGCCTTCTCTTCTTTTAATAAACTCTTTATATCTCAGCCCATGAGTTTTTCTCACTTTTGCTCTTCCAATTCTTCACCCTGCTTGCCCCATGCTTCCTAAGACAGGCTTGTAATTGAGCACTTTTACTTTTGTGTCAATGACTACATCATTGCTTTCCTGTGCATGGCAGGCTACAGTGCTGTACCATGCCAACTGAACAGAGGAAATTATTAACCATGCAAATGCAAGGTGGCCTCTCATATTATACTACAAACGCCAATGACAATGTCTGGACAAAGGTTAAAAGATTTTATTTTTAGAATCTAATTTTCAAAGTGGTACAAATACCTCTCCTAAATTCTGTCTCTGGTGGGTTTTTTTGGTAGCTAAACTTTGTCCATGTACCAAGGCAGTCACATTGCTCAAATAAGCAAGTGCTTCAAAAAATTCCATAGTCTGTAACATAATGTTCTTGCTAATTTTTGCTTGTACTCTACATTATTGTCCTTAAAACTTGATGGATGTAGTGGAAATATCCAAATGTGCACAGGACTTAGAACTCAACCAGCCTTTTAGGACTTTATTTCACATATTTTACTTTGGGATTGGTTCAGGCAAATAAAACAAAACTACCTTCAGTAATGTATGCCATATTTGTTATATCAGATACACTTATATTTCTAAATTCTAACAGTATATCCATACATCTAAGTATCAATTTCAAAATTACTGTTGAAGCAATGCAACATTTTAAAAGATTTTGTGATAAAAACCTATAGCAGCTCAGGGTATTTCTGTCCAAGTTGTTTTCCATTAAAGGTATTGCTTGATATCATTCATCTTCAACATGTTGTGTTTCCTTTGGGCTTCTATTTCTATACTTGCTATGTCAGTCCCATTGTAGCAATGACAGTGATTTATCAAGCACATTAAATCTGCAGTATCTCTAGCTAGAAAAGCTAGTTTTTCAAATATTAAGTCTCAGATGTGTCACATTTAACCTGCCCTGAACTCCTGAAACAGCTTGTGCTGCTTTTCAATGAAATCAAATTTTATTTTATTAGCAAACTTTTTACTACAGTGTAACATAAAGCATTATCAGCTGCTGAAATTAGAGGTCTCATAGAACTACTTATATAAGGAAAGCCCTTATCCCAAAGAGTCTGTCCCTCTTAAGCTTATCTTACCCCTTAGTCTCAGATATGTCTGTGTCTCTTTCACTTTTCTCTCACCATAAAAGTGCCTGGCTGTCTCTTAAGATGATTTCTGCCATTTGGTGCACTGGGCAGTGTAACAGGCTGTGCAGGTTACCTTGTGTTACTTTGTCAAACCAATTCCTGATTTAGAACTACATATTAGATCATCTTGAAGGCTTCCTTTTTTCTCTGATCACTAATGTTGACACATCCAAGAGAGCACAGAGAGAATGTAAAAGACTACAAGAAGATGCTAAAGGAAAGATGAAAAGAACAGAGCATATTTAGCTTTGTCAAATACAAATGATTAGATGTAAGATGACAGAAACAAGTGTAAGGAGTTAGAAGAATTTTTCAGGTTGGTCAGAAGGAGATAACATTCATGGAGTAACTCTATATGATGGATTCTTTTATAATGGTATATAAAATGATGTCAAGGGTTTTCTGAACACACTACAAAAGAAAAGCTCCTGTTTTGTGGAGTTTGAAAAGTAAGGTGGACATTTTCAGGACTGGGATTGAGCACGAGTCACCAGCACCTATAGGATTTCTTCTACTGTATGTTGTGGGGAGCATCTGTTCTTCTGAAAATCTCTTCTCTGTCCTAACCCTTTCTACATGGAATAGATCAAGTAAGACCGATGAAAATGAACACAAGTAAATGAACATTGACCAAACTAGATATACATTTATGTCAGTTGTGTGTATAGGAGTTCATGTTCAGGGGAATAATCCACATTTCCTTTCACATACTGACAGATATGTGTGACAGACCTCCTCACTAGCTTCAATTTTTTAGAGTTTGTAAGACTTCTTTTGGGGGGAGGAGCTGATTCCTTCTTTCAAGGAAAGATATTAAGGTTGTAAAAACCTATCTATCCTTTAAAATTATCATAACATTTTCCAAGAGTGGAATATTTAAACTATAGAAAGTAACATAAAAGCTTTGTGCTGGCTTGATACACATGGATGAGTTTCAACATCTAATAGTAAAAGATGTATTTGCTGTATCTCTGATGTAGCTTTAAAACCTAAAGTCACTTTATCCTGCTCATAAGTAATCTCACTCAGAGCCAAATCTCCATTTTATTTGAGTCAACTGGAAAACTCCTTATACCTGCAATATAATAATACAGACCAAATAGATACAGCCTTTAGATAAGTTATCATCTGTTCCTGTTAGGCATGGCTATTACTTTCGATGTAAGATTATATGCCAGTGGGCTGAACAACCAGTCAAGGAAGATGAATAATGTTCTCACCAGTGCCAAAGTTTCAGTCCCTGTCCTCGGGGCTTTCTGATATTGATTTATAAAACGAAATATTTCAAACAAAAAATCCAGCCAGAAAGAGCCAGAAAATTTCCAGCTTCATCCCAACTACTTCTGCCCTTCAGGCAGGGTGATAAGGTGGGAAACCTGGCTGCTATCACCTTGCTTTAATAATTCTGCAACAGTTTCCACGTTACACTCTCTGCATGTGGGGATCAGGAAATTCTTTTATGTCTGTGGAATACTTTTCACAAAGGTGCAGTTAATAGTAGTTTCATAGTATCATATATGATGAGAATGGAAGATACAGTCTTGCTTTTAAGCTTGCTTCATTTGATGCTGTATTTAAAAACATTGAATTTTATAGTTTTCTTTTGCAAGTAGTGAGAATATTCAGCTACTGGGTTTCTTCACTGTACCAGCTCAACATCTTGGGAATAGCCTGTCACTTTTATTTTCAAATCTATTCTCTGCAGCTCTCTGACTACTGTTGGAAGGTGGTGATGAAAAGCAAAATACTTACATTAACTGTTTCATGACTATATTTTCCCTGAACTGTAATATAAGTAGGGCCCAGCTTGGAAATGAAGTGAGAGACCAGGATAAAGAACCATTATTTTACAAGCTCCAGTGGAAACATACAACATGATGCAATATCCCTTGTTCACTTGAATTTCCTTACTATTATTATTTTACAATTAGATGGCATTACATAAATACATATTTCAGAGCATGCAGCGTCAGAGTTGTCCTGAAGACCAGAAGGTTTCCACCTTCATTAGCCTTAAAGGACATAGTAGTTTGCATAAAGATCTTATTCCATGTTCTTTTGAGTCATTGAGTAAACATTTTTTAACTCGATGAAAGCTGTGCTCAGAGGTTCAGGACATCAGGGACCAAGAAGAATGGTCCTTTCACCACCTCACTTTCTTCTACAGTTCTAATTACATTAGGATAAATTAATGTCTTAATATAAAATTTATGGCTGCTTTTCTAGTTGTCTCCATTCCACTAGCTTACTAAAAAATAAAATAAAAATAAATAGAATAATAAAAAGACAAACAACAAAAACAACAAACAAACACACAAAAAAAACCCAACCAAAAACAACCCCCCCAAAAAACTCTCCAGGATAATTGATTGTTTTTACACAAACAGAAAAACAAATAAAAAATGTTATAGAGAGAAGACAAGTAAAATCCTGCCAATTATACTGAGTGAATCTTCCCATGAAGTGTGTATTCTCTACCAGTATATTTCTCTCACGTTTGCAGCCTCTTCTAGGAACTTCATTTTCACTTGGGAAAGGAGCAGATCTGACTGGCAGGAACAGAACTAAATGTGGCTGAACCTGTCTTTTGATGAACAAACCCCAAACCTTCTTGAACTCTGGCTCTACACATGATTTGATTGGGTCAGACTGTCCCACTATCTCCTCAAGTACAGCAATCAGACAGTTGCCAGCCAGAAAAAGGTTATGTAGCAAAAGCAATGTAAATTTCATGGCCCAGAGTAACTGCTAAAACTTTTCTACTTAAGTGGAAGCAGCAGGGGGTTTGGCAGCAAGAATGCAACAGCCACATACACTTTGTGCTCCCAGAAGAAAAGGTTCCTCAGGGTTATGTGAGGACTGACATGAGTAGCTTCAAATATGAATACATTTTCTCATCTCCTGAGTATCAGCGAGAGGAACTGTCTATATCAGAATGAACATTAATGTTTCATATTTTAAACTTGGTTTATGCATAAGTTTTAATCCACTGTTGTAGTTGTGGAAAATGACAGAAAGTTTTTAATAGAACTTGTGAATGAATCTTCACCTATATAGTTAGGTATTTTCTCAAAGGTATGTAACAGGCTGGTCATCTTCAGATACCAGTGCTAAGTCCACAGTTGGACCGTCTCCTTCAGACCAAGTATGGAGGGAATCGGTTTGCAATGAAGTCAGCAAAAAGTTGGCAAAGTAGCCATTAATTATATGGAGATATAGGCACTATTATCCACTATCAAAAGACAGTCTGAGAATTTCTGTAAATTTTTGGCATTCTTTGTTAGACAAGTGTTCACCAGCATTGTATGCACTTCATAGAGAACAGTCTCCTTGCTTTTTCTTTTGATTGATCTTTTCTTCTTCATGCTCAAAGCATTTAGTGTTTTTGTAATACCAGTCGATTTCACCCCAACACTGTCATTTTTCTGCCAAGAATCTTAATGAAAAGTTTTCAAAACATTGAGTCCAAAATTTATCTTAAAGAAACTCCACTAAAAATCTTTCGGATAGCAAACTCTCATTGTGTTTTGTGAGGTTTTCATGCATCTTACAATTTCTCTGTTCTCTCTTCACCATCATCAATAATTTCCTTTAAGTCAAAGGAGTTTACTTATGAAAAAAATCAAAGGAAGTTATTAAATTAATGTGTCATGATCTTAGTATGACATGATATTAATTTGTTAGAACTATGCTGCATTGTACTCAGTTTTTAATTTGTGTTTAGGTTATATTGTATTCTTCTTCAAGCCTTTTTTAAAGCTTTTTGTAATCCTTGTGAAGGGATGCATTATGGGAAATCCTCAGGATATTTTGCCCTCTTTGTTAATATGGTTTCTCTCTGCCTTTGCTTTTCTCCTTGTGTATGACTATCCTCAAATGAATAGAGTAGTCTAATCATAAATCAGATTATCAAAGAAAAAAAAAAGGAAGAAAGTGGATATGCTAAGAGACTCCCACTATCTTGTACTCAGTTCTCTGGGCTAGGATTACCTAGTCTTCTCAACTTGCTTATACTTTGCAGGAATAAACTCCCTCTCCATGTTCATTCATGTGTCTGAATGGTCAACAGTGTCTTTATTGCTTGAACACTAAAGCTAAATATTAACTCAGTTTGGGAACCATGTATTAGCTCGTCTCCCATGTATCATTGTTGTTTAGTTGCCTCAATGTTCTACCCCCAAGAACAAGCTTGCTTTGTTTTAATACTTCCCTATACTTCTTTACTTCTAGTTTGACATACTTTGCTGATCATCTCTCCTTTCCCCCATTCCTTTCAGATGCTATATATAGTTCAAATATCAGTCTCAAGGTGTTCATGATGGTAAGTCTAGGGACTCTTACTCCATGGATTTCTCTGTCTTTTTCCAAGATTTAGATCCTGAGAATTTATAGTATCTTCAACTTAAATAAATTCTTTTTTTCTGTCACACTTCTGTCCCTCAGCAGTTTTCTTCACCTTTCCCAACTCATTTCTGGTTTTTTGTTTAGTTTTTTTCCCCCAAGTCTGCCATTTAAAAATCAAGTATGTTATTATTCTTATCATATTTACCATTTAATTTACAATCTTAGAACTTTGGTTATTTTAACACCATCTGTATCTTAAGTACTTACTAAGTTTTGTATTTTAACTTTTTGATGAAGAAATCTCTCAACTACCATCTCCAGGATTAAATAGTTCTATTCATTTATTTATCAATCTATGTCCAGTAACTGAAGATTCTGAAGGTCTATCTGAAGATATATCACTGTTGGAATTATTTTTCCATGTAGAAACACCATGAAGGTCTCTATCCTTATCTATATCTGACTCAAAACTTCCCAGTGTCATGATTGTAATTCATATTTCATCATGTGTTAAGACTGTGCTTTATGCATCTCATATCTTCCTATTTCCTGAAGTTTTCCATATCCTTAAAATAGGATCACCCCGTGTCTTTATTTATGTCAGTCCTGAGCAATGCAAAACTTCATGCCTGTGCTCATGTCATGGCTGCTCTTCTAATATGCCTCTGATACCTGGAGAATGTTGTTTCTCAGTTCCTGCATTAAGAGTTCGTGTTTTTCTGTTTTGCCACTAAGACTGCTGACAATAATGTATAGCATTTCAATTACTTTCTACTGACCAGAAACTAATTTCCTTAGCTGGATTAATCTTGCACTATCTGTTTCAGCTAACTGGCTAAAGCTCTCATCTGTATGGGTATCTTCTGCTTTCTATCCATTCTCCTGATTACTGATAATCTCTTAGCTACTGCTGTGCCTTATCTAGCTGATTTCTTTTCCCTTGTATATTAAAACTACAAAAAGATGGGTAGAAAGGTTAATAAAACTGAATATTAACCCTCAGAAGGGGAACCAAATTTTTTTTTTCAATTTAAAAATTTCATCACAAAATGTGATTTTTTTTACACTGTGGATTAGATCAAATTTGGTGCTATGTAGTCATAAACTTAATTTCTTTCACTCCAAAATATCCATTAATGCAAAGTGATAAACTTTAGAAACTGTTATTGATCCTCATCACCCCATTTCACTCTGTTGTCATTCATCATGAATTGGATCTGACCACAATGACAACTAAAGAAGGCTGTTTTCTTTCCCTCAAACATAATGGTGGAAACTATTTTTATTTAAACTCATTTTTGAAATGAGTGTATACTGGGCATTTGAAAGCCAGCTATTACTGAGATGTCTAAGAGCATATTTACAGGTTACAGTGTGCTATGTGACCTTTTTCTGTGCTCCCTCTTCCAGGGGAGAAACCCTCTGGCACTGTGTGTCAGCACTGGCAGCAGGTCTCCACAGCTGCATCTGTTCTCCTCAGTGCACCTCAACATGCAGAGTTGCCAGAAGCCTTTTTCCTTCATAGCTCAGTAGAGCATTTTCTTTCTCTACTGTCAAATCCTTCAGCAATACAGGGCTTTCCTCTTCTCCTTGTTACTTCTCCACCCCAGATACCTCATTGCTTGGTTTCGGCCCAGCACTGGGCTGTTTTGCCTGCTGTGCTTTCATATGGCTTGATCCTAAACATGAGGTCCAGTGACTTCAGGTTGTAACTTTATATATTTGAGAGGGAAGGTGGAAACAAAATCAGTATTTGTGCAGAAATAAGAAAATCTGGCTCTGAGTGTTTCAGTCCAAGGCTGTAGAAAAACTAGGACAAAGTAAATAAGATGAATATGTAAATCTTTCTTGCTGATATGATAATTTAAAATTGACTATGGTTCTTTGTTTCTACAGTATTAACACATAGGGAATTACATTAAATAATAATTGTTTTTCAAAAGAGAGAAGGTTCATTTAATGCTGCTGTCCATTAACTTTACACAGTAAAACACTATTGCATTAATACATTTAGTTCAATTTTGCAGAATGCTTTTATTGAAGAGATCTATGAAACTACATATCCTGGCTTTGCCAAGCTTTGTAGGAACCTCTTAATAGTTTCAATTTACAAGGATATATGCCTCTTGAGGTGCACTTTAATTTGCAAATTCAAAGCCTCAAATAGCACCTGTGTTCCCATCAAAACATAAATTACTTATACAAAATTAGATCCAAAGGATTGTATATAGAAGTACACAGTCAAACTCCTTGAGACCAGCCTCTGTTTAAATCTGGAGATACTTGAAAATTCCAGGCACATCAGTTTCCAGTACTAATATTCAATAGGTCCCCCAAAATTAGCTTCAGGATAAGCCCTACACCCTGACAGATAGTGCTGGACAGCTGGATATATTGCTCACACCCAAACTCTGCCAAATGCCTTAATTAAAGGTATTGCTCTTTCTCAGAGGTCATGACTTGGTGAGCTTGCTCAGGTCCATGTGGACAGAGTGCCCTTAGCTCTGGCACACAGGTCCATGGCCAAGAGCACTATCCAGGCAGGGGCAGGTGAAGGAAGCCCAAAAGGAGGGCAAATGTACAAGGGAACAGACTGTCAAAACAAAAATATAAACACAGAGCACAGCCTCAGCTTGCCTCCAATTTCCTCATTAGCCTCTGCTTACTGCTATTTGCTGTTTCATCATTAAAAAAAAAAAAAATTATCTAATTAACATGTTTCCACCTACTTTTCTTGATTATTGCCTCTTTTAGAAATATTTGAGCTTGTACATGGCAGGGGTTTGGAGAGGAGAGGAAGAAGAGGGACAGGAAAATGACATATCTTGTCTTTTTTATCTTTTGTCCCCACTGTGAATTAATAATCTTAAGTGTAACATTTAGGAACACATGACACAGTCCTCCAATACCTCACTGCTGGACCAGTGTGTGTGAAAGTCCTCCTCAACAGTTAATCCTAGAATTTAGTGCAGTTTAATTTCTCTGATGGCTGTATGGGATGAGTATAGTTATTTGTCTGGAACAGGATTTTTTAAAGAACTACTCTCTTTGGTGATGTGAGACAGAGGCAAAGACACACACACACACACACACACACACACACACTCTTGAGATCTTCAGTGCCTGAGGGCATTTCCTATTTCTTGTAGCTGTGAACTTATCTGTGCTCCTTCAGAGGAAGAAAAAAACCAAGATGAAATAACTTCTACTTTATCACCAGCCTTGGAATGTTTCTGTGCTACCCTTTCCTGTCACCCAGCGAGGGCTGCATTCTCCTTCCAAGTCCCAGATAATTAAACACTGATTTTTCTTAGACTCTGAGAAAGCAGCTTTTGGTTTAGGAGTATTAAAAGCTAATCACAAGAAGCAGTCCTACATGAGAAATCTCTAGCAATTTTCTGTCCTCATTATCAGCGGGATAATCAACTGAATTATAGAATCAGCTTTTTTCCAGACAATGAGCTCTCTGAAGTAAACAAAACAAAGTAAGGACTATTCACTTTCCTTGATGATTCCTCTGGGTCACCTGTGTTGCATTTACTGTCCTAATTTTCTAAAAATTTAGCACTCTCTCAAGTAACTTAAATGACCTGGCCACAATTTTCAGAATTCGTGGGATCTATCAACTTCCTGTATTTCCAGCTGTGCAGTGTGAGCGTTCTAATCCTGAAAAGATGAGAGGTCACATAGAAAACATGCATTTTTGCATGTATATCCATATATTTTTCTAAGCTGTTAACCACTCTAAAATTCAAGCTCTTCATGTACCTTGTTGAAGAAGGTTAATGTCTCTCATCATTATTCTACAAATAGGTTCTTCAAAACATTTGCCATCTTAAGTCCCTGATGATTCACTTTTCTGAGCAATTTTCCACACCCGTGAGCAACTCAGGTACATTTAGCACACTTATTCCCTTTGAAAATGAGTAGGATTTTAACATATAGATCTTTTGAAAAATGTATCCTAAATAACTTGCTAAAGATCACAGAGGGATTATTTAGTGAAATTAGGACTGTTGATTTTTTTTCCAGAGGTCCCATCTGGTACTCTTCCCACCTCCACAACCTACTCAGCAATTCTGACATTCCTAAGAAAACTGTATTTCTATTAATACTTTAAAAACACAGCTGCATCCCACTGTGGCTGTCTTTTAGCACAAACCAAAAACCTGTTTTGGAGAGAACCCACCCTTTAATGAAAGGTTTGTCAGGACTGCGGGTTTTGTGTCACTAGAACCTATTTTCTGTTTTTAACTTCATTCCTGTGCCATCTGTAGTTTGACTCTTTGTTTGCCCTGGGACTATGTGCATAAAACTCATTTGATCTCCAAGTTCCCCAAGAGCCTGGCATTTCATTGGAATGTGAAGAAAGCAACAAGAAAAAGCTGAGGCTCAGCAAGAAGTTATTACAGGAAGAAAACTCTAGTAGAGTCTCAGCTATCTTTCAAATGTAAGAGCTCTTAGAAGAGAGGAGATACTATTCCTAGCAGGAACAGACTTAAATTTCTGGATCTCCTCAAGGCTTTTGGTGTTAGCAGTTTTATACATATACAAGTGGTGTATGCTCACCCCCATGAAAAGGCATTTAGGCTTCTGAGTCCTGCTGACTGGTAAATAGTAGAATTTTATGGGAGACTAGGTTAGTTTTAAACTAGGAAGCTCTCATTTTTCACTGCATAGAAGTAATTTACTAGTTTTCATTTGCTGGATATCAGCCAGCAGTGAAAAATAACCCTTAGCATTGTCTTAAAATAGGACTAGATGATTAGTGCAGGGTGAAAATGATAGTGGAAAAACAGTTCTTTTGACTCAAGGAATATAAATAAATCTGTTTGACCACCAGTATCTCATCTAATTTATGAAAGCCCAGAAGCTGCAACTCCAGAGGACAACTAAAATATTTTATGTGAAGATAATGACCACACATTCACCTCCTGAGGTAAAAATGTCTCCTTTGTATTCATTAGATCAGAAGTAACTCTTTCCCACAGCATTGTCCTTTCACCGCTGCACTCTTTATATCCTAAGAGTAATTTTAGGGGTTTTTAAAACAAAAGGTTTATGTTTATGAACAAGCCAACCTATACAAGAAAACAGCTGAGATCTGACTATAGTCAGATAAAACTACAGAAATAATGAATTGCAATAGCTACAATAAGTCAGTCATAAGACATATGAGTTCTTTCACAAGAGCCCCCCTACCCAGACAGAACAGGCTGACCTAGATACACACTTCTGCCTGTCACTCTTCTCTGTATATTAAAGATATGTCAAGTTATTCTAAATTGAAGGAAAGCTGTGTCTGCAGTTGGATTTAGTTCTTCTCATCCCTACTAGTTCTTTTATTGTTATAAAGTAATATTATAAATTATATAAAATATTATACATTATTGTAAACAGTATATATTATAAAATATTATAAATTATTTTTCCATGCTTTACCAATTTTAATGTCCATGAGTTTTTTACCAAAACTCGTTTTCCTAAATAATTGTGAAGCTTTCGAAAATTGTCTACTATCAAACAGTTCAACCTATAAGAGACTGGATCCATATGTTGTACAGCACATGCAACAATCCTGAAATGAAAACCCATACATTTTGACACCACTGCAGAAGAATTAAAACACTCTACAGAAGGAGGAAGAGAGATTATGGAAAAGCTCACAGGTGTTTGAATTCTGTTGCTAACTGTTTTGCCTAATTCTGCTAAAGGGCAAATGAGAATTATTTTATATGTAAAGCATCACCTAGAGCCCAATCAAAACTAATAACCATGCAGAAATAATGATTTTCCAAAGTATAGGGCAAACTTCTAGTAAACAGAAGTCACAAAACTTGTGGATTACTGGCAAAGGAAACTGTCAGCCTCAGGTCTTTCTTCACAGTGCTCCCCTATGAAACATGACAAAGCCCCAAATCCATCATCTGATGAAAGAAACATAAAGAGCTCTGTGTCATCAAATTCATGATCATGACCTTGACTGCTTCAGCTCAGGGTATTCTGAAGCAAGAACAATAAGGACAGGAATGTGTACATTCAACATGCTTTCAGTTTTCAGTAAACATAAAAGTTGGTTTTAGACAGAAGTTGTCTTTATACAGTAGCATTGTATTGGAAAGGGAAAAAGAAAAACAAACAAACAAACCCCACCACTAAACAAAAAAAAAAAAAAAACAAAAACAAAAAAAACCCGAACAAACAAAAAAATCCAACTGAAACCCCACACTAGCTAAGCACTTAAATACCTCTGAATTGTTTTGATATTCCCTGAACTTAATGTCATTTAGGAGCTAGGAATATCTTTCTATTGGAAACATGTCATAATATTACTATATAATAGTATGATTTTCTATTCTTAATTTATTCCCATTTTTTATTCCTATCATTCTTTACCAACTTGGAGATGGGTAGCTTGCAAACAGCACATAATCTTTCAAAGTTTGACCTTTGAATCTGTTAACAGTCACTTTAATGGAAATGGTCATGCTTTCAATTGTCAGGCTTCATTTTTATTTAAGTGGAACACCATACATGCATTCTAAAGAAATGTACAACTTCTTTGATATAATTTGATTTGTATTTGTTTCATCTATAAATTTTAATGAAACAATCTCAAATGTGAATTAGTATATGATAAAAAAACTAAAAAAAAAAAAAAAAAAGAAAACCGGGTGTAATTCACATAAAATTCTCTAGGGTGTTTTCTGACTGAAACCTATGATAACTTTTGTGTGGATAAGGTGGAAATTATATTTTAGAAGTCCTTAAAACACTTTAGGTTAATTTTTATATTGCAAAAGGCAAATTTATCCTTAAATATTTTGTACCATGCATTAGTATTTGGTGACTGCTATCTGCTGACCTCAATTCTGTCTGAACATGATAGAACACTTGCATATTCTGCTCACATAATTTTGGGATGAATCCCAAAAGTAAGAAAAAACAGATGCTCAAAACCAATGTCTGCAGCATTCAATTCATATTTCATCCCTTTCCATCAGGTGCAGGGGAATATTTTGCATTCAGCTATTGCAATGTCTCAGTTAAAAAGATTAAAATCTACAAATAACAATGTAATAACGTTTGCCAACACAGACAGGGGCTGCTTGGCTTGAGATGCATGCATTGGCTTACCTCCTCTACAAAATGTGTCTTTTGTATGTACATCCCCAACCAAATATAACTCAACATTTATACTTGAAGTCCAACTTTTGGTGTGTATTACTTCTCACAGAGTTTATGTCTACAATGCTTGCTAATGTAGTGACAAAGACAATCTTCTGTTTTTCTAAAAGTCTTTCTCTGGAACTCATCACAATATGCAAGTGCCCCAGAGCATGTCATACCTGTGGCTGTACGACCTCCTTCACTCCTGTTTCTATAAGGTACTACTATGTTCCACATATTTTGCTTTCACCTTTTGATCTACTTTTCCTACAACACTAAAGCATCTTTCCCTTCACTGTCTTCTGTAATATTGCTGAACTCACAGACTGAATATTCTGGGATCACACAATCCCGCAAGGGTCAGGGAGTCCAACCCTTTAGCTCTGCACCGGACCAACTCCAAGAGTCACACCATGTGCCTGAGAGTATCATCCAAATGCTTCCTGAACTTTGTCAAGCTTGGTGCTGTGCATCAGGCAAAGCATCACCAGCTGGTCAAGGGAGAAGTTGTCCCGCTCTGCTCTGCACTGGGGTGACCTCACCTTGAATATTGTGTGCAGTTTGGGGTACCACAATATAAGAAAGATATTAAGCTGTTAGAGAGTGTCCAAAGGAGTGCAATAAAGATGGTGAAGGGCTTTGAGGGAAAGCTGTGTGAGGAGTGGCTGAGGGCACTTGGTCTGCTTGGCCTGGAGAAGAGACTGAAGGGAGACCTCATTGCAGTCTACAACTTCCTCGTGAGGGGAAGAGGAGGGGCAGGCACTCATCTCTTCTTCGTGGTGACCAGTGATAGCACCTGAAGGAATGGCCTGAAGTTGTGTCAGGGGAGGTTTGGGTTGGATGTTAGAAAGAGGTTCTTCACCCAGAGAGTGGTTGGGCAATGGAACAGGCTCCCCAGGGATCTTTCCCCTCAAAAGCACAGTGTTTCTGTGTAATACTCCTGAGACTGTGAAATCACTTTTAGATTCTGAAATTTTATGTGGCATTTGAATGACATTTCTAACCTTTTACGTGCAAGTATTGTGTTTGGAAATTTATCTTCTTGCTGAAGGTTTAGTCAAGATCCCAGTGACTGCAGGAATTACTGTTCCCAGAAAATATTGTGAGTTGGCACCATTATTTGTGTGACCACAGGTGCCTGCAGTGAGGTTGCCAGGTGGAGTTGAAGGACATGAAGCTATTCAACTTTCACATCTGAAAGAGTCTGCATGTAGGCTGCATTTTCTGTCACTCAGCAGGAGAATACAGACATTCTTCATTTAATATTTGTGCAATATACAGCTTACAGACATAAGTGACAAAAGCTTGCAAAAAAACCCACCAACTTTTAGAAAAACAAGTTAAACTATTTATAAAATTTGAGAGCATCCTTTGGCTGAAAAAAAAACATGATCAGGGGATAATGAAAACTTTAAAATGCTTGATTCTACCATTTTCAAATAAAAAAACCATTTCAATTTCTTCTTCAAAGAGGAATTCCATTCCATAAATTATTTTGATTTAATTAAAACACAGAGAAAGAAAACAGAATGAAAATTTTCATATTCCATCAAATAACTTATTTCCTCAATCAGAAATTATTTGAGGGGCAGAGGTAATCAACCTGCTATTTAATTTAATAACATTTGCAAAGGAATTAATTTCAGGTCATCTCAGAAAAATACTTGCCTACATTTGTGTTTGAGCAACAAAAATGAAAATAATTTACATGTTTATCCCCATTTTACTTCCTAGAACACTGATTTGGACTGCAGATTGGACTGTGGATTCACTTGATACACACTTAATTTCATGTTAACGATCTAGCATGTTGGCTACTTCTTGTAAACCCCCAGACAGTATTATACAAACAGTTAATATTTTATCACCATTGTTGAACTTCCATTATAATAGCTTATAAAAATGAATTACTTGGCTAGAAGAGACACTTCCAAATTGATTCAGGTTTTAAAGCAATGTACTAGTGTATAATCAACCCTCTCTCATCTTAGACTCTGTCCTTTCTTTGCAAAAACTGTTCAGGTGGCTAATCCTGAGTGTTGAGCTGATGAAGGACTTCAAAATCTCTCCTCTTAGGATAACCTATACTCATCCCAGATGTGCTCCCACACAACAATTCATCTGAAGTCAGTGTATTGGGATGTGACAGACTGTCATAATACTAATAGTTAATAGGGAGAGGGAAAGGTCACCTGAAACCTTTGTGTTCATATTGTGCAGACAGACCCCATCTTCTCCAAGCCCATGATAAGCCGAATAGATCCTTACTGAGACCTGGCTTTCTCTAGTTTGAGGTGTCAGGCTGGGTAGAAGAGGGCATTTTCTCATTTGTGAGCTCAGAGATAACAATGCAGCCAGCTGGAAAAGGCAGCTCGTGCCTATCATCCAGCCCCTCCTACAAAGACTGCTACAATTCTGCCATATTCTGTTCATTTGGGGTAGTTACGTTATTGTTGTTGGATATGAGGTGATTTCCCACAATTATTTGAATTGGAAGTTAATTTTAAATTATGGTGAGACTAATAATATTATATACATTTATACATACATCCCTACCTAAATATGTGTGTGTATACATATATATGTTATATATATAAAATATGTATGTGTGGATATATAGAATATGTATACGTATATATATATGTATATATGTGTGCACAAATATGCATGTGTGTGTGTGTGTGTGTGTATAGGTAATTGATCTAATTAGGTTTGCTAATTTTATTGCCAAAATCAGTGATAAGAGCACTTGGCCATACCATTTACACATATGTTAAAGCATGTGCTCCCTTGGGGTGAGAGAAACTCTTGGGAACCGAAACCCGTTTTCAAAAGAGCAGTCTCAAGGCAGATCACAGAACACAAGAAATACTACAGAATTTATACTTTTTTGATAAACCCACATAATATAAATGTAAATCAAAGAAAGGCCATCATTAATAAGAGTAAGTCTACTTAGAATAAAGAAATCAAATGTAAAAAGAGACCATCTAAGTATACACTGTGAATATTTAAAATATATAATTTAAATGCTCTTCTTCCTTCCTTCCCAGTTCAAGATTGGTGCTTAAATGATGTTTCAAATAATAAAGGCTCTTGTAGAATTGTGTAGCATGAGGGTTTTTTTTAAACATGGAAAAGATATTAGTGAAACAAATGCATCAATAAAATGACCCCGTTTTAATATAATTTCTGTTGAATTCATAAAAATGGATCAATAAGTGTTTCATTTATTTTTGTGATATGCCATGTGAACAGGATTTTGGTAATACATTGTCTTGGTTGACAGAAATCCCATTCAGTAATATTGAATAATTTCATTGATACACATATTTTCAAAACTCTGGGGAAAGGTCACACAAGTTTACCCTTGTTTTCTAAATCTCCTGCAAAAATAAATCTTCCAATAATTTATAATCTTGCTGATATTTTTCAGAATTTCATTGTATTTATTTGATCTGTAAAAGTGCCAGAACATCAGAAATTATTAAATATTACTGCAAAACAATGCTGTTAAGGGCGATCTATTGTTCTTTACCATGCAGACTGTAACCATAGTAATTCATATGCTCCACAACCCCCTTGCTTAAACAGGGAAAGCAAACAGTAATAATCCTGAGATAGTGATTAATCAGGACCTGTAAAATAAGTGATAGCTACATAAAGAAGAACATCTTCTGAGTTTCCTTACACAAAAATATTATCTGAAATGAATCTTTAATAACAGAAGCCCCTTCAAAAAACCTTGTGTGTCAGTAACCAGTTATTGTGCTAGAGAGTTGAAACTGGATCCTGCCTGTTGTGAAACATCACAAAATAGCCCAGTTAGGTTCTAGGTCCATAAAAACAGCCACCAATGGTGGGAATAAGGACAGCAGTATTATGGAAAATGTGTTCTTATGTAGTGTATTGCTACTACTAACTAATTAATTATTTTGAAATAACATATGATTCTCCTAAATTTTCAAAACAGAAACAGACACAATGAATTGAAACTGAAAAATCACTAACTGCCCTCTGGTTCAAGTTACTTCAATTTCCTGAACTGCCACATAAGGAACCTCTCTCTGTTTCCCAGTTTGGATTCCAAATTTGAAATGAGAATGTCAGACCTGAAATGCCATCACAGTGTCCTTTTTTGGGAGAGCTTGAGCTATTGGCACTCCCACTATGAAAGCTCTCAGTGTATCATAAGTTTGGGATATTTTTTTGTGAAATACAAAGACTTCTAAGAACTTCTGAAGTTCTTCGGTTATTGACCCTCCATCTTATCCTTCTCTGCCACTTTTGTGGATTTTGTTTTGTGAGGTTGTTATGATTTGTTTTTGTTGGTTGGTTGATTTTTTGGCTGGGTTTTTTTGGGGTTTTGTTTGATGGTTGGGGAGGGGAGTTGTTTTGGTTTGATTTTGGTTTTCTTTGTAGTTTCTTTGTATTGAGGAAGACTTTCACCAGATAGGCATGCATGTGTATGAAGGAATAAGAGCTCATAAAAATACAACCCTGTGGTGTTTCTTTTGTCTTTTTAAAAAACACAAATGTTTACTTAATTATGAATTTACATGATTAAGTCATTGACCATTTTCTAAAAATGTGGAGTAGAATTAAAGTTTTCATGGAAAGAAGTGGAGTTTTGTTTTGATCAAATCCAAATGAATCCAGATGAACTCCAAAGGTTTTACTAAGGAGAGGATAATCCGCCATTTTACTGATACAATGCCTTCCAAGTTTCTAGTAAACAGCAATCCTAAATATAAAATTCTATTTATTTTGGAGGGGAAAATATACTGCACATATTACACTGTGGAAATGTTTTAAAATATTTAAATTGTTCTGGTTTTGAGAAAAATCCCAAAACAATGTGCAGCTTCTTCAAATAAAATTAAATCAATTTAATTAAACACAAGTTAATGCTGATAATTTCATATGCATGAATATTGGATAAACAGCTTTTTAGAATGTTCAGAGACACAATTTCTAAGTATATTATTTTAAAATTAGATTTCTGTCACATCTATGTTATTAAATATAGGTTTTAAGAAAGGAAGGGTCTCTTCTGTGCGGCATGAAGGGAAAGGGCAAAGGGTTTCCCTGCTATCCCCTTGGTTCCATGGGGGCAGAGAAAGGAGGGAGAGACAAAGAGTTCCAGGCAGTTGCAGGGCAGAGAATCCGTTTATTCAAAAAAGGCGCTGGTATTAACAGACCTTTGGGGGCGGTCCC
>JAWWEV010000134.1:43613491-43655552 GCA_035583235.1 Hafferia zeledoni | reverse complement strand
TTCCAGGCAGTTGCAGGGCAGAGAATCCGTTTATTCAAAAAAGGCGCTGGTATTAACAGACCTTTGGGGGCGGTCCCTGGTCTGTCTGGATTGGGTGAAAACTGAGGGAGAGGCAGGGTCAAGGTCCCTTGACCAATAGAACTGGGACAGAGGCAGGGCCAGCTGGGTCCTGTTCCTGCCCCTGCCCAGCCACGAGGCACTGGAGACTGGGATAGGGTTTCCTACCCTGCAGTCGCAGGGCCAGAGAGGGGAAGGGGGCCCGGAGCCTCGGACCGGGAGCTCCTGGGCACGGGCGAGCCCTGCTTGGGCCAGGGAAAGGCAACCCAGCCTAATGTATGGGTCCTTAAGAGAACAAAAGGAACACAAAGAAGGCTGGCAGGGTGTGATACAGCAGAATCAGGCACAGCTCGGGGGATACAATGGACAGGGTGTGGTGGTCATCAACCTAGCACAGACAGGCTAACAGAATGAAGCAGGGTAACAGAACTAAGCAGGGAAACAGAACCAGAAACTGCTTTTTAAAACTTCAACTGAGTCTCTGAGTTAAGGTATTTGTCCAGTGCTGGTTTTGGACTTCCTACAATTAAACACCTATGTTATTAAATGGACAAAGCATGTTCACCTATGGAATAAATTAGACAAATGTTTTAGCAGAGTAATAATAGCAGTTTAAGACTACAGATATGTTTATTCTTTACTTAACTCTTTCATCCAAAATTGAATCTAGATTATTACTAGTAGTATTGCTATTCTGAGTTCCCATTTTTCTCCAGCACCCTTCTTCATATGAGTTCTCATCCAGGATATTCATACTTTCTGTTCTGTTGTGCCCTTGGAAAAGTGCATTTGGAATCTGGTGGCTGGCTAAGGATGGCTGCCCAGACTTCTAGGTCACCAGAGCATGATGACATTGACATCAATTCTTAATTTGTTTTAAAGTATTAGGACATAACACATAAAGTCGAGATGATATAGAATCTGTCCATTAATGCCATTAGTATGTCTATTTCAATGGAGAGTCACTGTCCTCTCAAACTAAAGAGGCTGAGATGGCTGAAGGGTGTCATGACAAAGTACTTCAGTTTAGAACACTAGAAATTTTTGAACACTAGAAATTCCTCCTGAACATGAAAGATTATATAATACTCTTTAAAAAAAATGCAAACTGTGATATTTTAAGCTAGAAACAAGAACTGGCTTTTGGAGTAGGCCAGAAAGATGGTAAAGTGCACTTTTAAAGAAAATTCTTCATAACCTTGCCATAGGAGTATGCTGAAGAGACCAAGAAATAAAAAATGCTAGGAGCTAGTTCCTCGAAGGAAGGCTTAAAGATTGAAACTAAGTAATGTGGTCAATGTAAAGCTAGAGTGAGTTTTCCACACAACTTACCTGTAATTGCTATCCAGAGGTAAATTCTTCCTACAGAGCAGAAACAGTGTTGTCATGAGGCAACCATGCAAATAGCTATCCCTCCTTCAAAGGCAACCTATGCTTACCTTATATAATGGCAATGGCATATGAAGCAGGGCTGAGACTTTATTACTTTAGTATTATAAGATAATAAAATAACAGTACTGCAAATTGCAAATTCCACTAATTCTACATGGAGGTTAATACTATCAGAATTTACAATATATACTATTAAACTATTAAAGGATATTAAATGTGTGAAAACTGTCACTGGACATGTACTTCTATATCTAAGCATTATGCAATTGTCTAGTACCAACACTATAACTTACCAGCCTCTAATGCAATATCTTTCACTTATTGCCCAAAAAATCCACTGATTTTTCCAGTTTTCCACAATAAGTGGGAATTTCCACATCAGCTTTTCCAGCAAATATAACTATATACTTTCTGTTTACTGGTGTAAAAGAAATAAGGATGTTCATCCCAAAGGATGCTCATCCCAAAGGATGCTCATCCTAGAAGAGTTCTTCACAATAGGATGAACTCTAGCTGTATAATTATTTCTGATGCAGGAGAAGAGATTTTCAAATTATAAAATGAGGTGCGGATGATAGAATGACAATTTATAAAGCTATGTTTCTTAAATACTGAAATTCTGGTTTGACAGCTAAACTAGACTAAGACACTAAGATAGAAATGACAGGTTTTCAAAAAGGACTCGTGTTGGAGATGGAGGACTGTCTCCTGTGAGATGGAGTGCACACTGGAGCAGGGGAAGACTATGAGAGGTCCTTGTCCTCTGGGAGAAGGAGCAGCAGAGACAACAGGTGTGGAACTGACAACAGCGCCCATTCCCTTTTCCCCTGAGCCACTGGAGGAACAAGAGTCAGAGAATTTAGGAGCAAAATCCATGAGGAAGAGAGGGATGGGAGAAGGGTATTTTTCAGATTTAGTTTATTTATAATTTTATTTATAATTTTTACAGTAACTGCTGAGTGATCTCTCCCTGCCCTTTTTTCTTGACCCACAAGCCTTTAATTACATTTTCTCTCCTTTGTCCAGCTGAAGAGGAGAGTGACAGAGCAGCTTCAGTGGGCTGCTGGCATCCAAACAAGGTGAACCCATCACCATCTCAAAATGGGGACCACTGAGAGTTTACAGTTGTATTTCGTTGAAATTTGGGTTAACGCAGCAACCAGTAAAACATATGTATATTTGCAATACCATTACCCATAAGTTCTCTACTGTACTCTCAAAAAACTCCACAAAACAAACAACCAAAAGTCCAAAACCATACATTTAAAACACCTAGGTTTCAATTATATGTTATGTGTTAAGTGGACAACTATCAAATGCATGATGCGTGTTATTTTTTTCAGAAAACCCTCCTTTAGAAACTGGTTCATTAAGTCATCAGAATCCAACTCTGTTACCCTATATTATCACTCAGCCAGTTTATCCATCATGTTCATCACATACATGAAGGAAAAACTATTGGCTGGAATTGTCTGCACACTGTGCAATGCATAGGCAGAAGTACTCTCGGATTTAGAGCTAGGGTGGTGGGAAACCTCTACTGTGACATCTTGATTCTGCCTATTGTATCATAGATATCAATCAGTAAAATAGATTGAATTCATTTTGGGCAGATTTCTGATGCCTTTTCACGTTAGTTTTCCTTTTCTACTTTGGACTGAATGGTTTCCACAGTCAGTAACATTTTACAACTTTTCCTTGTTCGGTGATAAGCAGAAATGAGCTGTCCTGCCTATGACTAAATCCTAGGAATTTCGAAAGTTACTGTAAAAAGTGCTATTTCCAGCATGCCTGTTTTTGTTCCTTGATAAGCTACAAATATATTTCCTAATTTAAGCTGAAAAGAAATGAGACGGTGAAAGGAAAGAAAATAAAAAAGAAAAAAAGAGATACTGAAATGCCAGAAACTTTGGGTTAGGAACATGACTTTAAAGACATAAAATCCTCTGGAGTGATATTTCAGGTAGTGGAAATAGATCATTCCTGACAGATCTGGAACAGGAGTATTATTGCAGTAATCATACTACCTTTTCTGATTGCTAGAAAGTTATTCTGCTGCCTGGCTTAAGTAATTGAAATATACTCTAAATATTGAACCAAAAATCTGAAATCTTCACTCATCTTCCTTTGACTCACAAATAGAGGAAGAATTCCCAGGAGTTCAGTGTGGCCTCAGAGCAGGGTTACTGAGTTGAAAAAGGAAATTTGGAGTTTCAGGTTCAGCCTTTGAGTAGGATTAATACTTCTCTGTGCCAGATTACTTACCAAGCAGACCTACATATGTGCATAGAGCCAGACAAGATAATTTCAGGATGTTTCTGATTATAATTTCAGAAGACAAGGTATTGTAATCTTCTAGAAGAGTGGCAGACTGTGCGCAGTGCACTTGAGGAGCAGAGGAAGTGAATATTTTAAGTTTGTATATATTATGCATATATACAAATGTGGAACACAGCCTATCTATAAAAGTCTAAAATAAATGAGTATTTTCCTCTCCTGTGCATTAAGTTGCTTCAGATGAGATCTACTGGGTTTTTTGGCACACAGATTTTTCATACTAGTAAGGTGAAAATCAGTTTATATAATCAGAATTTCACATAACATAAGATTGAAAAGATATCAAAGGTGGAAAACTCATGGTTTTACTTCCATGGCTTATACTTCCAACACTTGATTTTAGCTTTCCATCAGTTTCCTTCCTACACCATTTTTGAAGTCTGCAGAAGTCCTTCTATACTAGTGTCCAACTAAGTACCTAGCAGCTCACTACTCTCTTTGATGGCTGTCGGCTTGAAATTTATACTGGCCAAAG
Source organism: Hafferia zeledoni (assembly GCA_035583235.1). NCBI lineage: Eukaryota > Metazoa > Chordata > Aves > Passeriformes > Thamnophilidae > Hafferia > Hafferia zeledoni. The sequence continues at coordinate 43,651,291 of JAWWEV010000134.1, read as the reverse complement.
ACACAGCAGACAAATCCTTCTTTCAGGAATTTTGTGAACATTATACACATTGGGAATACTAATGGTTCTCTGAGATCTACCATCAACCTTTGACAAACCATGAATAAGAGGTAGGAGAGGGCTGCCAAGGATGAACAGGAATGGGCTCCTCAACAAGGGCAGTGAGCTGGGGGCAGCAGGTGAGGCTGGGGCACAGGCATTGTCCCCCAGTGGGGCCTGGCCCCATGTCCAGCCAGAGTGAGCAGAGCGTGACTGCTGACAGGAACATGAGTCAGGCACAGGATCAGCCACAGTCATCACTGGACACCAGGCCTGGATGTGGAGCTGGGATAGTCAGAGTGAGGTCCTGCAGGACTGGGAGCAGGCACCAGGGCAGGGCCCAATCCTACGTGCAGCTCTCAAACCCGGAGATGGAGATGGCAGACTGGGTTTCTTGAACCTCTTCCTCGCTAACTCTTTTACATGGATAAGCTGATTATAGAAAGTCTGGTGCTGGCGGACATAGGAATTTTATATCCTGTATGAAAGTATCCATGCTTATATTATTCAGGGAAAAAAGCTAAAACGAAATTAATTTTTTTTAAAATTATCCTTCTTAGAGCAGCTTCCTTTTCAAACAGAAGTCTTATTCCATTTTGAAGAGCTGCACCTAGATTCTGCTTAAAGAAAAGTGATAGAAACATATTTGAAGTATCACTGTGAAAATGTCAAACCTCCACTTGGCTGATACATGCATGGATGAAAAACTGCACTCTATTTTTTTTTTTTTCTTTTATTTTGGTGTGCATCAGCATTACTCTTCAATTTACCAAGTTTTTTTTTCTCTAGTTCTAAGATTGATTCTTATGTCAGCTGTGGAAGTGTCTCCATTCGAAATAATGAATGGATAATGTAATGTATAATGCCAGAAACAGAAACATTCTAATATCAGTGGGGCTGCTAGTTATGCAAGTAGGGCTTTTTTAAAAGGAGCATGAAAGTGTGTGACTCTTTAATGGTGCTGTCAGAGCTGTCTGAAAGTGAGAGAAGGCTTTTTTTTTTTTTTTTTTTTCCGGGGGAAGGATATCTCACTGAAACTATGAGGGCATTGTAATGGTTTCAATTTCTTTCCCTCTACTTCCTAAGGCAGAAGTCTCAACTTCTGCAAAAAGTAACCCACATAACACACCTTATCAAATAAAGTATTTTATTAGCCAAAAAATCTTACTGAATGTGTCTCAGATGGTGACATGAGGCAGTGGTTGTTACTGAAACTTTATTACCCACTGGAATTTAAAACTTAATTTTTCCAATAGATAAAAGCTTATTGTGCATGATAAAATGGGGTAATATCTTGTATGCTACCTGTGTGTTCTTCTAAAGCCACTCCTAATATTGAAAAATACTTATTCTCAATTTGAAAATATTAAAGAAATTACACAGAAAATAAGCAACTCTTTTTTCATAATGTCTTTGAACAAGCTATACAGGCAAGAAAAAAGAGACCATGTTCTTCTCTGTTCCTGGTCAGAAACCTGAAAATGTCTATGACTTGTAGCTGGCAGATTTGGTTGTTGATTTTTTTAAATGAAAATTGGGTTTGTGTACAACAGAATGATCTATACGCAGCGTCTGCAGTTAACCACTGCTATTCACCAACAATAACACAGATGGATCTGCTGATTTAAGTTGTGAAACATATGGCTTTAGTAAAGAAGAAATGACAGCTGAGCTAAGTATCTTTGACAGAGTAGCTCTAGAATAAGAATATAAAGCTAGTTGCTTTGAAAATTTCCTTGCTTTCTTCAAAGCCTACACTCTTCACTTCACCCTCTGTCACCTTAATATCCATGAGTTCTGTTTCATGTAAGAAGTTTTTCATGTCTTTGTACCTTTCAAAATTATATGAGATACATAGCCAGGAGCAACTGCCAGGGTTAGCATTACTGAGCACAGAACATGCCATTTCTTTCAAGTCAGAGAAACCAATTGCTTTTATTACATTAAAAACTGACCATGGATTATATCTCTTCTTCCATTACTCTTAGCCTTTCTTTTAAAACTATTAGTAGTTTATAATTTCATTAAGGTCCAACTTTTAATAAAAAGCTTTCAACTGCTTGTGATTTAAAAAAAAATATATTTAAAAATTAAAAGGTCCATCTAGGACAAATTATGTTAGTTTCACCAGTCACTGAAGCGGTAGTTCTGGGGAAATATTTCTGACACATAAATACAGAACTTTTCAAATTTCTAGTTAGTTCTGTTAGTCCTCTCAGTCTGAAAATTAGGAAGAGGTGCCAGATAACTAACTTCATTGTTTTTGTGAAATAAAGAGATCAGAAATTTTGTACAAATTATTTTCATTTAGGTTAACTGATATGGAGCAGATACTGTAGGTTTTCATGCTTTCACAAAGACTGACGTGTTTTGTTTCAGTGTTAAACTTATGTAGTTATGATTTTCACTGTTGTTTATACATTAGTAGCATTACAAGGTTGCAAACTCTAAAAACTCACATGTACAAGTTGTCTATACAAATCCTGCACTTCTAGAATGCTGTATGTGAATGCATATGTGCATGCATATAATGTATTCTACTGTAATGTGACAGATAAAAATGCCATTACTCTAAGCAATATTACAGTATTCAAGAAGTCAGTAAAATTAATTTTGTCTAATCCTGTACATATGTGGATTTCAAATACAGCTATGATCCAGATGTCTATGACTAAATGTAGTAGGTATGAGAAATATTACTACAACCTCATTACAAATGAAGGACAACTAACATTTTATTTTTTTGTTGGATCAGACATTTAGACTGTTTTGAATAGGATATAGACACGTATCTCAGCAACCTTTTCTGAAGGAGAGATTTTTATTTTTAAGGTTCACAAAAATCTCATACTCAAGACATAGAAGTTTGAGTCTCAGCCAGCTATTAATTTTATAGAACTATTCTTCTAAAAAGTCATTATAGTTTTTCCCTGGCTTCCCCAGATAAAGGGTTGTTTGTGGCATTCACAGTGAATTATGTGGGTCCCAGAGGCATTTTAACTCTCAATAAAGTCTTTCAAGACATGGAACACAGAAAGGCACTTGGTGAAACTTCTGTGTCACATTTAAAAGTGTGAAAATCGTTCCTTCTATTTGGTACTAAAATCTGGACAAGGACCTAGACCAGAACATCATGATTTCTTAAAAAATATTCTACCAGAAGTAGTAGTTTTGCCTTATCTCAGATGTGTGGCTACATGGTGTTAGTATGACAGCTGTGTGAGAAAATTAAAGCTGGCATGGAAAAAACACTGGCCTGTTTGGCTGATCTTTTTTTTCACCTTCATTCCACTTTCTTATGCATGAAGGAATAAAAACATTAAATTTCCCAAGAGTTTCCATTTGAAGGTCAAACTAATGAACAGCATCACAAATGGTAGTACCTGCCACCACAATGGTTACATTAATAAAGCCATAGCTCAATAAAATAAAAATGCAGCTGTTATTTTTTCAATATTCTTGCAAAGAAATACTGGGATACATCAGAATAACAACTCATGTCCAATGTTAGTCACTGTAATGAAATTCTAGCATTAGAAGATCTAATGTTAGGAAGGAGAAAGCGTATTACACCAGAAAAGTTCTCTATTTCATTTACACTTTTAGATTTTGTTTACTCTCAACTCAATGTTACTTTTTACCAGTTTATTTTTGACATCTTTTGTCCTTATGTTGGAATATTTATATGACATTGATTGGACTTTTGCCATGTAACTGGCATTGGCATAAATAAAATATATTAGATCTTTAGTACTGGAATTTAAGACATCTCTCTTTGATAAAAATAATCTATTTTCAGAAAAAAATTGATTCTGTGTTTCATACACAGTATCATAGTTCTCATTGTTACAATGTGTGTATGCATCAGAGGAAATAAAATGCAATGATGGGACTAGAACATTTTCTTCTGAACATCTAATTCATTGCAGTGTTTACTGAGGTCTCTAGACACAGAATGCTGGGATTTTCAGACATTACAACATATTCTATGCAAATTTTTGAGGAATGTCAAAATAACAAGAGTAGACTTATTCAAAAATATTACCGGAATTTACTGGCCATTTCCAGCTTTAAAAACAAACCTATGTTTGGTACACAAATATAAGCCTATTTGCTTAGCACTTGTGGGAAGCACAATGGTTCTTTGTATAGAAAAACATATTGTACATGAAGGGGAAACGGTTTTCTCAAGGACATGTATTATATCTTAAATATGTGTACATAGTTGTCTATGTGTATAATTCTGTCACACATTTGTTTTACTTAGCTGTATCTCATGACTATTTATTATAAATACCTGTGTAAATTTAAAACTAATAAAATCTAATTTATAACTAATAAAATGAAATAAATAAAATCTAATCTAATTTATAACTAATAAAATCAAAGAGTAAATACTGGAGAAATAGAACAGCCAAAATTTATAAAATTACAGAAACACAAACAACAGTAATAGCTTAATAGAATAAGTGAATGGCAATATACTAGCCATACAATATTTAGCACATACAATTCAAACTAAGAGAAGGCAGTGTAATTGGATTTTAACAATTGGAGGAAAAAAAAAAAAAAGAAAGAAAGAAAGGAAAAGAAAACTTGGAAGTTTGATTTCTTGGCAGACAAGAAATGTTCTTCATATGCTAATCATTGTATGGGGTCAAATCTATATTATGTAAAGCCAGATGCAAAACACAACTCAGGAGAAAAAGTCAAAAATAGGTAGAGGGAAAGAACAGTAATTGATGAAAGCAGAACTGAAGGAAGACATTTTGGATCCTGGTACATGCCACATTCTTTTTCTCATGCCTCGTCCAGCTTTTCCTATATTCCCTTCTCTCCCCTTTGCCATGAATATGGCAATTCCTTATGGACAATCACAGAAGCTGATGCAAGTTAGTCCTATATACTGTTTTTTCCTATCCCTCTCATATGAAATTGCTATACTTTGTTCAAGATTCTTGTATGGAATGGTAGGTATTATTTAAGAATATTTAAGATTCTCTCACAAGATTCACAACATTTCAGGTCCCTGTATTCTCTAGAAAATACTTTACACTGTAGAAATCAGGCATGAAAACTCTTATTAATTTTTAGCCTTAAAAATGCTAATGCCTTCTTAAATTTATCCTTCCCCTAAATCTGTAGTGGACAGATAGCCATTCCCAACGTACAGTTAATGCTGCAGATGTGCCTATCTCCATAAATGCTCTTGCAAGATATGTCTTTTAGCAGCTTTTATTTGACTATTGGTAAAAGTGAATTTTCCACGAAGGACAAATAATCAGGTTCTACAGACCATCTAATACAGTTAATTCCAGAAGGAGAAAATCATAATGTGGCACTTAGGCACAAGACTCTTGAGACCTTGATTATATGTTTAGTGACACTATAAAAATGCCTTTATTCATTATTGTAACATTCCTGAAGATGTGTCAGTTGAGACCAAAGATAAGTATTTCATGTATTTGTGAAAATTGAGCTGTAAATCTGAGGAAACAGCTGCCATTAAAACCAAGGTGGCTGTATTACAAGCCATCAAGACGTATAAGGATTACATTTAGAAGGTTAAATTCAATGTCATTCTTTTTTCAGTCATGAATTGTAAAATCCATTCTTGCTGGCTAGAAACCAGAAGCAATTCAAAGCTACTCTGAAATATGTATTCAACGGAGAGAGGGGCAGGATGACAATTAGCTTTGGAAACAAGAATGTAATTTCTCGTTGCAACAAAAAAGATCCATGAAAGCTGTCCTTGGCTGTTAAATAAAGGCAATAGGTATTCATTCTTATCATAGTACCACTTTGTTTCTGAGATACTACCTATTCTGAAAGGTGCTCTGGTACTCTCAGAGACTGTGAATGTAAGGACTATCTTGGATATTTCCACAAACAACCTCTATGGGTTGTGAATTTTTCTAGTAGGGGTCACAAAGATATATTGAGAAATATTGAGAAGTATTTGCTTCTGGGTTGGCTAATTAATGGAGCACATCTTTTAATAGGGAAGGCTAAAATATCAAAAACTTGTTTCAGTCAAATAAATGCAGGCTATGGAAGATAACTGCCTATAAATAAATCAAAGAGAAAAATTGGAGTGGGGGTAGGAATCCCCTCAAGGTAAAGGGCAATTATCAATACAAGAACAAGTGAGTACAAAGTTGTTATGAACAAATTTAGTTATAAATTGGAAAATTCCTTTTCAGAGTAACAGGACAATAACCTAATTGCTTTTAAAATGGGTCATTTCATGAAGTAGTAATATGGGAACAGCAAGGGGGCTATTCTGAATGCCCAGCAGGTTGTTTGAATGATTTCCATGCCCTCATCTCACAGTCCCATTTTTTATAGATTTCTACTGGTCTCTGTTGGTTTTGTGCTATATCCATTTTGAAAGGATTTAAAAATAAATTTTAAGTATACAGTACTCTGAATCCGAACCATTGCTAAATTTGTGCAGAAAATTTAAATAAGTATCTAAACACATTGCTAAGATGGAACTAATTGCATTGAATCAATCATATTCCTCTCTTGGGATAAAATAAATTGCTGTCATGAAAAACAGTCTTCAGTTTATCCATTATCTAACCATTGTGTCTACAGTAATATTTCTATCTCATAGTAAAATTATTGTAATTTCATTATTTATTCTTTGCCACTCTACTATATGCTTACTTTTTGCTGCAATAACACCTGATTCTTAAAGAAGGCACAAGGCATGCACAGACTTGACTGTTCACAGTTACTCACATATTGATACAGTTTACAGCAAAGTGTTGTAGGACAAAAATCAGGTATCCTAAAAGCAGGGGGAAGAATCTCTTATCAATACTATCTGGTGTTCTATAGGCACCTATATTCCTTGCTGCAGAGGTGAAGAAAGACTCAGACACAAAAGGATTGAAATCCTGACCCGCCTAAATGGTTGCAGCCATTATGCCAGTAGTGTCCTAGCCCATCACTCAGAGCAGCAAGGATTTCTGACTCCAAATTCCAGTTTCACAACTATCCCTCACTGCTGCCTTTGGTTACACTTCCAAGAGAGGAGCTATACTTCCATCTCTCTATAATTTTATAGAAGTTGATTTAAACATCCTTCTCTCAATTCTATGATCATCCTCAATCCCATTCCTAGTGTCTGGTTGAAATTCTACATCTACATTTTAGGCAGTCTAGCCTTGGCCTTTGCAGTGTGGTCCCTAGTGTCTTCTTGCTTATATTCAGATCAAAAATCAGTGTTTTTCATGGTTTCTTTTCTATTTAGTGAACTTGTTCATAATTTAGGGAAAAATTTCTCCAAATAATATTTCTCAAAGAATGAGATTTTGTAAGTATTTCAACATCATGAACAAAAAGTGCTGTTTAATTATGAATAGAGTTTAAGTAGGAAGCATTTTAAACACCTTTGCAGTATAAGCAAGTAGGGGAACATACGGAAAAAATCCACAAGGAACTGGACGAGCAATAACAAGGCAAGCCAGGAGCTAGAAAGGACCTCATATTCTTCTTTTTCATTCATCTATATTTTAGGTATTATAGCTGTGTTTAAATCAGAGTTAAAGCTGACACCTAGAAGGCAGATGATTCTGAAAACAAAGATGTCATTGTATTGGACTGATAGGAATGACCAGAATTTTGAATGGGTCTTGAATCTATGGTGTCATATGAAAATGTGATATTTTTAAAGGATAGACAACAAATTGTAAGAGTTTAATAACATCTAGATCTCATTTCAAGCCATGGAAGTGGAGAAGAAAAGTCAGGAATCTGATTTAGCTGTATGTGCTTAGCATAAATAAAGGAATCATATATGCTTGTGATATTATATTCAGGCAGAGAGATTGGAGCAGAGCAGAATGTACTGAGTATTAAATAGTTGCATTTCTACTGGATTGTAAATTACATTGGTTGTTTCCCAAATATAATTTTGAAAAAGGTTCATATCACATTTTCTTTTTTTTCAGTCACTAGGGCATTAAAATGTGACAGTAAGTAAGCTCAGGCAACAATGGTTTTATGAACTGACTAGCATACATTAAAAATGCTGATGTATACAATATTACCTGAGGTTGCAGTGTCAACAGAATACAGATTTACTCAAGGAAAAAGAAAATTATTTTCAGACTAGTTTGCTTATATATCTATCAGTACTGTAAATTAGTCTAGTGCTTATGAAAAATACCAACCTAGAAGAAGGGAATGCTGGAGCCATTTTTTCAGTCCAAGTAAAGTATAGATGGGCAGCATTGTGGTTTCCTCCAGACTGGCTTAGTCTGCTTGTGGCTGAGTAGCGCAAACTGTGCCAGAAAGGATGGCAGGCAAAGCTGTTTGTGTTGTAACCATGCTAGCTTAAATCCTAAACCCCAGGTCTTATTTGAAGCACAGATCAAGGTTTCTTTGTCTTCCAGATATTTTCAGAAGTATTGTACAAACTCTAAATCTGTTGTATTTAAAATAAGAAATTTAAGGAGTTTATGTACCTTTATCTCACTTAACTTTGCTTCTCTTTTTTTCATGAAGAGACATAGTCAACATTTAAATTAAGTAGCTGATATTTGGACAAAATTTCTGTAATCTTCATAATGTCTTTACAATAATCTCCCTTCTAACTGTTCCCCTAAAGCCATAAAACACACTGTCATAAACCTCACATGAGACTGACAGTTTTCTCTAGCAGATAACATGTAAATTATGCCTGTAATCTGAAGTAACACTAGTGTAAAAGCTCTTTAACACTCTCTTGGTGGTGGCCCTTTTCCTATTTGTATTCATTTTCTGTTGTGATGTCAGGGGATGATTTTTTCATGTTCTGATCAATACGTTTCCACAGTTTTTTAAATCTATTCTGTTTTTCAGATGTGCTTTGACTAAGATCCAGGACTTTAAAAATGTAGGAAAAGTGATGCTATCTGAAGAGAATGGAATAGTATTAGGAGAGACAGTCACACAACTGATGCACAAATTCTACCATCCTTCTCATTTTGATTTTGCTCCCCTACTTTCACCTTTTTATCCCATTAAATGCTAAATCATTAGTAGTGAAGGCAAGGAATAAAGACAAATAAAAACAAAAAGGACAAAAGACTGCCAGCATTACGAGAGGCAAACAGCTGCTGTATGGATACTGTTTAGGATATGTTTATATATACTGCTTGCTTTCTTCAGGAAGAACAAGTTTACACTATTTTTTAAGTCACTATTAAAAAAAAAAAAAAAAGGGGGTGGTGGTGGTGGAAGGGGGAGTAAGATCTTTCTAGAAGTTCCAAGACTACAGCATTGACCTTCGTGAACATAACATTATTCAGTGAAAAGAAATTGATACATTACATGAGTCTCCTGTTTTAAATGGGATACAGTAGTAGCGTTGTGGAATGGCTAGGAAAAAACTCCACTGCAATATGTTTGTATTTGCTTAAATATTTATATTAAATAAGCTTAACCAACCATTTTAATTATTATGTTATTGTTCCTTTCATTTATTGTGCTGGAAAAATGGGTGGAGATTAGATGAAATTATCCTTAAATTTCTGTTTTAATGGTATCTTGGCATAAAAGTAATGAAAAGTCTCAGAAGCACAATTACTAGACCATGCTTTGCATTAGGGATATATATGTAACATATAAAAAGATATGGGTGAGTCAGAGACATTTTAAGAATGAAACAAAAATGTTCATATGTATTGCAGAGATCTTTAAGAGCATTAATAGAAAGAACTAGCAGTGGTAATAAGTCATGATTAAAGTAATCAATTTACCTTTTGGTTTCCAACAGAAACACTGATAAATAATCAACGGAATAATAAATTATTTCTAGTATTTCTCATTTCTAACTATTCCTATGCTTACATTCACTTACTTTAATGAAAACACAGCCCATACAATTTTCATTTATTTCCATTCAAAAGAGTGAATAGGATGTTTCAAACCAGAAAAGGCAGGCATTTTTTGAGGTACCTCTGGGTGAGCTGCACACTACACATAACTGCACACTACACATACATAATTCTCAATGGAAAAATCCATATTTCCTTCCCACCTCTGAAATCAGGCTATGAGGTACCACTCACAGAGCACTGGAGCCATTCCTGGGAATGGCAAAATGACTACTGTTTTTGAGAGTTCCATCTTCTACCAAAGAAATGTTACTTTTTTTTATTTCAGTTAGACTGTACCCTCCATTCCAGGGACTGTCTTTAGATACAGCAATGTTTATTTGGAGGATTTATATTCAGGCTTATTAACGTTGATTTACTTTATAGCAAACTTAACCGCAGCAGTGTCTATATCTTGGACTAGTTTAAATCGACAGCACAAAAAGGGTATTTTTGTATCGCTCTCCAATCTCCCTGCTCTTTGTAAGGAAATGTGAACATCTGTCTTGCTTTTTTCTTCACATCTGAAAATTATGTAAACTATACAATTCTCACATTTCGTATTCCATACTGTCAGTGTTTCATACTTCAGACATCATGAATACTTGAGTGAGTCATTTGTATGCTTGCAGCTTTGTAAATTCAATCCCTTTCAAGTTAAACTCTGCTTTCTTGGAGTTAACCAGAAACTTAATTAATTAATCCATCATATATTTATTTGCTTATGCCTTGAATGTTTGTTTTGTAACTCAGATATTTCTTTTTATCGTAGCATGCTGTTTTAATGCAAGGAATGATTATAGTCTAGATAAAAGATAGGATGCAACTGAGTGCTACAGCATGGCATTAAAGTTTGCTTGACGTCAGTTTGGGAGGGCCATGAAGTTCACTGAGGAAGAGAGAGACACCAAGTTCTTACCCTGTAGCCACAGAATTCATTTATAACTCAATGTCCTTGAAAAAAGCAAATATTGCCATTTTGCTACTTATAAAAAGAATAGTTCTGATTAGCATCTGGTAGTCATCTTCAGCTGTACAAGGTGTCAAAAAATTGATACTGCACCACTAATTACAGTCATAATGATAAAAATTGGAACAGTAACTTATTTAGAACACTTTTTTGAGACATTGACCATTGAGAACTTACCTGTAATTAAGCACACTGAATACCACATTAGCCTCATTATATGCTTCTGTGAACCTGAAGGAGGGATTCTCTTGGCCAGATTTTGCTGTTAAGAAAAGTACCATGAGGGTGCTATGGATGCCATGCCTCATATTTGCTGCTAATTCAATCTTCATTATGCATGAATTCATGTTCAATTTCTATTAAACTCTAATGAAGAAAGTACTCTGAGACTTTTTCAGCTCCTGCTGGGAAACTCTTGTATTTCATATTACTAATGAATTACATTCTTAACTTTATTATTACATTTCTTGAACAATCAGTTTCTGGTTCATGAATCACATTATAATTATTTTATTATGATTTTATTTTTATTTGATACACTGTAGTTCTGAATTATAGATGGACTTTGTTTTTTTTTTCTATTGCCAGCCAAGAGGAGTGCACTGCTTTTTTCCCCATTGTCACAACTGCAAATCCTTAGAGTAGTATGTGAAAGAGTTTACTTTCCCCATGGGGACAACAAAACAAAACAAAAAAACTGATGGTAATATGTAGAAAAGCCTCTCAAAAATTTTCTCCCAAAAAAAGGTAGTATGTGTAGAAGCTCAAAGGATATAGACTGGCACACTGCCATTTAATTTCATAGAACTATGGAAAGCTGAATGTATTTAATCCTGCTGAGATTCCAGCCTTTTGTGCTTCCTGCAACAAATCAAAATTATTAAAAACTGACTACACTGAAAGTTGCCATAACTGGAAAGTTGTTTAATATACTTGAGACCAGAAGCAAACACAGTAAGAGAGCTAAAGTTATTAAAACTTGATGGGTGGAGGTTGATAGAAGCACATCATAAGATAGAGTGACTAATGGTGAAATTTAGAGACAACAATCAGATAATAAAAATCTGTTTCAGAAGACCGTACTGGATAATATAACAGGACATATCTTTCACCTAAAAAGCTATAACAAAACTTGTAGAAAAGTTTAGACCAACAACGATAGTGATATGACTGATGGCAAGTAACACAGTGATTTTAGAATGGTCAGCTTATCTGAGTGTATAAACAGCATATAACACAAAAATGTTATATATCAGAAGAATTCTAACAGTGTATTCACTTAAGTATTTGAAATCATTGTGGATTTTCTTTTTCCTAAGTTGAAGTTATTGGTTTTTAGGCTTTTTTCCAATTTCATGAACATATATTTTCATTTTAGTCAGAAAATACAGGGTAACCTGTAAGTAGTAGAAGACAATACTATTGATTATCTAGCAAAGTGATTTTACCTTCTTTATCACTGCTTTAATCAGTTTAACAACTGCATTTTTCACAACACTGCCCGTCAACTGTGGTCCTCCTTGGGACTAGGAATATTTCTCATTCCCCTTAGGCTGAGCAGCTAACAAAAATTTGAGAAGGCGACATATCTCTTGACCTCAACAATGCATCACTTATTTCAGACCGAATTTTGAAAGCATGCCTTTTTTATAATTTTTATCTTCTTAACAGATAAACAACAAAACCAGAGCTATACAGAGTATTGATTATGCTGAGTATTTGTGGACTCCACACTGAATGAGGAAGCTTTTTCAGCAGGTACCCATATTTCCTCTTCCATCACTTTCCACCAATTCTTTCATGCCCTGTACTTTGTTCAGTCTCAGAAGGGTACAAAGGTCCTACACAACACACAAATTTGCTCATACAGTAAAATGGCATTTTATATCTACATTTTATATGATTTTTGATCATTAGAGAAAGACTAGACAAGATGCAAGGTAACAGGATTAGATCTCTGATATTTGACATAATAAAGTGATTCTTGCTCTTGATTATTTATAATTAATTCTATTTTGTCTAGTTAATTTGTCCTGTACAGAGGCAGCTAGCATTGCCAAATCATTGCACATTAAATAGTTTGAAAAATATCTTTCCATAAAAAGTCTGTTTGCCTTCCCTGTCTCTGTTTCCTTTTCATTGACTTATCCTAACTTTTTTTGTAAGTTTTACTTTTTTCCTTTGAAAGCCGGAAAATTTGGTATTTTCTGGTCACTGACACTGACTAAATATATATTTTCTGTTAGAATATTACCACAGACTAACTGTCTTATTCTGATCCCTCTACATATACGAAAATATAAATTTAGCTGTTCTATAAATTTTATTTTTCTTCTTACCTTATCAGGCAATATGCCCTTATGCTTTGACTTAATTTTCACCCGTCATTCCAAATCCTTTTGATAAGACCTAGAGCAAACATAGAGGCCAGGAAGGAAAGGAAAAGATTAACCCTTCAGTCCCAATGGTAAAGAGACTTTGTCTGGATTAGTGGAGAAAATGTCAGTAGGGAGGAAGACAGAGGGCACCGTCTTTTGAGTGAAAGAGATAAAATAAGCGCATAGGAGAAATGCTGTATAAATACTATGCATTTACTGCTAGCTTGGTAATGGAACATATACCTTTCCTTTGCATAATATTACACAAATTTACACAAAGAATCTGTATTTTTAGATTTTAAACAATCTGAAAATTGTTTTATATGTTAGGAGTACTACCAATAAAAGAAATATAAATGCACCTAGCATCTAGTATGGCTTGTCTGGAGGACAGAACAGATGAAAGTCGAATTCCTCTGCTTAATAACCTCACTTAACTACAGAAATTGGAAGGCAAATTATAATCATGGAATCATCAAATTTGGAAGAGGCCTTTAAGAACATCAAGTCCAGCCATCAACCCAGCACAGCCACTTTAAACTTTAAACCACTAAACCATATAACCCAGAGCCAGTTGCCTCTTAAATACCTTCAGGGATATTGACTCCACCACCTCCCTGGGCAGCCTATCCCAAAGGCTGACTGCCCTAACAGTGATTTTGTTTTGTTTTGTTTTGTTTTCTGATATCTAATCTCATTCTCTCCAGTCTCAGCTTAAAGCCATTTTCCCTGGTCCTCACTGCAGGCATGACAGGAGACCAACTCCCACCTTTCAGTTAGTTGTAGAGAGCAATGAGGTTCCTCCTGAGCCTTTTCTTGACTAAATAAACCCAGCTCCGTCACCATTCCTTGTAAGACATGTTTTTCTAGACTCTTCACAGGCCTTGTTGCCCTTCTCTGGACAATTAAGTGATCTGAGAGGAATACTCTGCATGGATTACATTTATCATCTTCAATTACTCTGTGTGAATAAGTTCTCAGAACATGCATGTAGTACTCATCAGTCTTCCTGCATCTGTCCAGATCTGTGTCCACAACTTATTGTGAAGGATACATTGAGAAGTAGAGGGGGTTTTGACAGGAACCAAACAATTATTTTGTAGTGGGCATTAGCGCCTGACAACAGATGAACATTAGAAATATACTTACTATTTCGGGAAAGTCAGTGACAATTTGGAATTACACATAAAATATTCCTGCTATTTGCTTTGACACAGGACATGGAGTATTCTCCTCCTTTCGGCCATAACACAGAATTTATGACATATGGAAAGAACAGATTGAGCTACTCAGCCAAAGTTTTCTCTCTAGTATAGTCTGCTCATATGTTGTCACATGTCTTTTCTCCCAGTTTGCCCCAGGTGAATCTGTTTTCTGGCCTGTATTGTGCCTTCATTCATAAGATCAGTTTAATATGCATGGTTTCTGCATCTCACAAAAATAAAGAAACACAGGGTAGTTAACAGGGGCAGTTATACAACAGTTATCAAACTTCTCACAAAATACTTTTAATCTTGTTTACATAGTCTGTGAATTAACTGATTCAGGGCTACTCATTAATATATTTATTTCATGTATTTACTCTTAGTTCTTTCTGTCCAAATTCCTTTGAAAACTGAAGGTCAGAATTGTCCACTGAACATCAGTCTATGTCTAATCTAGGCCCAGACTCAACCCTTGAGATTTTTGACTTTAACAGATTTACATCTGCAATGAGTCTAAGTGATCAAGCCCTTTAAAAGTCCACTGCAAATATTTTGGTTTGCAAGGAAGATACCCACCGTCTGTAAAATAATTCTGGGAATGAAAGGAGACGCTGTGCTGAGATAAAAGATACAGTAAATTTCCCCATAATTAATCAGTTTAGATTTTTATTTGGTGCTTCTTTCTATGTCATATAATACTTAGCTCTATAATATATGTGGAGTTCTCAATGGAGCTTGTGGTGCTATTTTGCAAATGAACATGGCTCGTCATACTTCTCAAAGCTGAACAAAATCCCTTAAATAGGCTTTGATTATATGCACAAAACAACTTCATTGAAACCATGTGCTCAAGTTCAAGGTTGAAAATTACATTAATTTTAAGCGCTGAAAAATTTTGTGCTGTCTAAACCAGACATCAAGGCTGATTTTATAGTAGTTAGATTATAATATGGCTCCACACACCGATTAATTCTCTCCAAAGATGAAGACTAATACAGGTGATGTTAATTGTCCTCCAAAGATGCTTACTTTTCTCTATTAATTACTGAGGGAGCCTAGACAACAAGTTAGGTCAAGAAAATTAAAATGCCTTTCAAGGAGAAAGTAGGCCCAAGTGTCTTCAGTGGGATTTAGATAATCACTCTAGCTGCTCTCCTTAACAGCAGTGACATTTCTACAGGATTATGCAGAAGATGAGGCAGGTTGATCACAACTTTCTGGCTTAGGAGTATTGTTGTATTGCTGTTTTTAACTATTTAACCAGTCTTGGTATAATATCAGCACAGTGTCCCAAGTGAAGGCAGTATTAGCTAAAGTAATTTTTTTTCTGTACTCTCTTGTTTCTGAGACTGAAATCTATAGAATTTTCAGGGATCATAAAGTACTCTAAGCTCATTACAACTAATCTCATTTTCCATTTTTACCATTTTTTAAATGGATATCTAGTTCTGACAGCACTTAAGCTTTCTTTTAATTTCCAATGACATTAAAGACAGAAAACAACAATCTTTCCAACCTTTTTTTGCTCATTATGCTTCCATCGGGCCACTTCCACCACATTTTTTTTCTTTATGGAAAAGTTACTATTCACCCTCTACTTTGTTCCAAGCTATCACCATGGACATTCGTTACTGGGTATATAATTTTATGCTTGAGGCTTCACCTATCTAAAATTGCTGCATCAACATCTTGTCCTCTGATCATAACATAATTATCACTTTCAGAGATAATGAACCTCATCAAGGTCTTTTTTTTTCATTTTCATTTGTGAATAAGTTTGGCTAATGCCATGAGTTAATGAAACTAAAAAGAGAGGAGGCAACACTCTCAGAATGATATAACATTGCTGAGAGAGTTACAGGATGTTTTTTAAAAGAAGATCACTGATAAAAATTGCCCACCAAATATTTAGCAGAACCCTGGATGGGACCAGGTGTCCTGCTTTAAGAATAACAGAATTTTATGGACTATTTAAAGGTATGTAAGATATTACAATTAATGATTTAAAAGTTTCATTATTTCAGGTAAAAGTGTAACTATACATTGAAAAATCCAGTGTTTTCCTAGTAAAATTAATATTTTCAAATATTTCATGGAAGGGAACATTATCACTGCTAGAGCTAATAAAATCTGGCCATTAATACATTTCAATATTCTCTTTTTGCCAATAGTGTGCATCAAGTGTTTAGTAGAAAGATGGAAGGAACATTGTAGTGAATAATTATAGCAGGAATTTCTCCAAAATCCATCATCAGATTATATAACGATGCAGGTGGACCTTTATTAATTTCAAACTTTCTTCCTAAAACCCAAACAAAGCAAATAATATTGTCTTTACTGTAAATAAGAATAACCTTATTCCTGCATGGTTCACTTTTGCATTAACCTTTTCTAAATGTATAATCAAAGAAGACTAACACGTTATTTAATACCATAATATGTGTAATCAAAGATACATGTTGTTATTCCTATTAGTTAATGGATCAACACTAGAAGAAAGAACTTAGTGGACCAGTTAGAATTAATGGGGAAACTGACAAAAGCCAACACTGAGAACTTGATACCTTGTGAAATTCATAGAATAAGCACCTAAGTTCTTTTCAGAAACCAAGCTGATATGCTTATCCTGTTATTGTTATGCTATCCTATATAAAAATAATCTTTGATTCACAATAAGCCAATTTTTATAAGCTTTTCTGGCCTGGGACATTTTTCACACAACTATAATTCTGACATCTGGTAAGACTAGTTTACAATTTATATTCCTTATATCAAGGCTTTAACATAAAATGTATAAGAAAGCAATACCAAACAAAACAACAACAACCCTGCCTACCCACACTCCCTCCTCCCTCCCCCCCCCCCCAAAAAAAAAAAAACCAACAACCAACCCTCAAACAAGAACCAAAGCAAAGGAACAATAAGCACCCAAGGAAAAGGCAAAACCAGAGAAATATAAAAAGAAGACTCATGTTTATTTAATAAGTGCTCTTGATGCGGAAGAGAGCCAAAATAACCACTGACATTTTTGTGATTTTGACTTTTTAATTGCTTGTTTATTCCTTTGGGAAGCTTGTTCAGGCATCCGTTAGGTTTTTGCTAGCTATATAAAGTGGTTGTTCATGTACTTCAGATTGCATTTGTAACTACTTTCATTTCTTATTTGTTTTTGAGTTCACTTTTAGTTGCATTCTGATTTGAGTTTTAATGCAATGCTGTAAAAAACTAAAGTAATTGTACATTAGAATTTGCATATTCATTTTAACTATACAGAAATATGGAAAGAAGCTAAATGCCATTCTGGGTTAACCTAGTGGACATTTTATACAGTAATTTATGTTTAGAAAGAGCAGAACTAAGACACTTGAGCGACTGGGTCAAGCATTCTGCAGTTGGCATATGCCTGGCATAGTCTGCCCCCTTAGATAGGTCACCCACTCCTTTCTAATTTTTAGAGACTGATTTAAGCATAAAAGCTATAAAAAGCAGAATTTAACATCTAAAGTTTTATTTCTCACTAATTTGAAGGACTCTGACTTGACCATCATATAAATACTCAATTACTCTTTGACTCTTACTAAATTTAGACAAAATAAACTCTTGAAAGTAGAAGTCTCACAGTTTAACTGTACTGTATGTGAAAAAATACAGGTAGTCTTCCAGGTTTCCTTTGACAGGAATTGAATGTCTCCATGTTCTCATGTTATGAAACTAGCAGGTAAGTATGCCTGACTCCATACTGCATACCATTGATTATATTGTAGGTTTTGATTATATTGTCTCTTGCTCATTTATTTTCTAAAGCAAATAATCCTAATCTTTTCAGCCTTTTTTCTATGACATTTCTGCCTATAGCTTCAGTATTTTCACTAAGCTTGTTTTATTTTGAAGCATCTTTTTAAAAGCACAATAACCAAAAGGTAAGATTGCAATATTGTCTTGTAGACTTGTAGACTTGTTTCCAATTTCATACTCCCAACTCTCCTTTTTTTATGACTGGTATTTTAGAGAAGAAAGATTTGCATTTCTTTCTTATGCACTCTACCCAGCTTTTGATAATATCACGGCAAGTTGCCCATTGTCCTTTTTGGCTATAGCTTTCCAGAGCTCTTCACGGATCTTTCTGGTCCTGATTAGCCTAAGTAATTTTGTATCATTTGCACATTTGTTGTCTCATCTTTCACTTGCTTTCCAGGGACAGTTCGCATATCAAAGACAGCTATTAATCATTTCTCACAATAAAGCATTTCTTCTGTCTTATCCTCTAGGCAGATTTTTATCCATAACAATACTTGCCCTTTCTATTCATGTTTACTTCATTTCTCAGACTCCTGATTGAAGTCTAAAGTTTTTGACCAAGACAATTAAAGTCTACCTAAATTATACTCACAGGAAGTCACCAAACTTGTGCATTCAAAGAATTCTGAAAGATTCATATGTGCGCTTTTTTTTCCTCAGAAAAAATGAATATTCTTGCCTATGTTAAGATTAGAGACCTTATTAATATATCCACTGGAAGAGATGATGCAGTGTGATGAAATCACATATAGGAGATGTGTTGTCATTATTTGAATCACAGGAGAAACTCCTGAAAGTTTATACCTTACTGGATATTTGAAATTCTACCTCTCAGTGAAAATATATCTTCTGTGTGGCATCTTTAATGTCTGGTATAGCACAGAATTCAGGTGGTATAATTAGCTGAGATGAAAAATCAGGGGGAAAAATCTGAAAAACAAGTTTGATAAACTCTGGTGATCCTCAGGCTATCTTTTATCGGATCATAGATATCTTCTAGACCTTGCTCACTATTTCTTTTTCAATACTTGTTTTTATAATGACATTGGAGTCAATATTCAAATATTTTTCTTAGTTTTACCATTAGTTATACAAGCTTTTTTTTGATGTGGCACTCCACTGATTTTTAAAATGGACTACTTTGCTCAATAGTAGTTTGTCCCTGGATTATTATTACTTATATTCTGCCTTGTTCAAAAGTTTCATTCTGTCTAATTTGTATATTACTTGGCTCTGAATAGCTTTGATCAGCTTCTGAAAAAAATTCTCTTCCTCTAATATACCCTTTCTCTTTGCATACTAGCAGGCTTGAAAGTGAATACAAAGGATAAAAAAGAGCTGACTACAGTGAATGACAGTGGAATAGTGACAGTAAGGCAATATTAAAGAAGTTTTTTCCTGGCTGACAAGCAAAATCTCTTGTTCAGCTTTTATGACTATTTAGGATTAAGCTTCTAGTGGAAGTGTTTTACCAGGATGTTAGGCTAGAAGTCTACAATCTGACTGGTTCTCACATAGACAAACTTCCCATTTGTTGTTAGGGCTCTTTTGTTGAAAACTTTTTGTATTTGCAATTAAAAACTGTAATTTTTTTTCCTCAATAAGAAATTCAATGTCAGCTTTTATTTTTATGGTGAAATACATTTTTTTTTCCTGAATTTTCAGTGTGGAATTAGTAAGTGTTCCAGAAACTGAGATAATATAGTAACCATTTCTATTTTAACAGCCTTCTGTTAAGCCTAAGATGATTTTTCACACAGACGTTCATCTAGCATGTTGCCACCAGTTAAAGTTAACAACAGCTTTCAGGAAAGGACTAGTGGATTTCAATATACATTTCATATTTTTTAAAATATTAATAATATGGTGCATAATTTCTTCAGTATATTTCTCTTGCATTGCCAGAGGGACTTATTTAAGCATCCAAAGCAGCTATGAAATTTTGCCAATAGTTTTATTGGGTTTTACCTCTGATTTTGATTTAAATATAGTGAAATACATGCATTGTGTTCATGAAAGTTAAAACTGAGGGGCTTACATTGAAGTATGTAACAAAAACTGATCGTTTTCAAAGAATAGTGTTCAGCATAGTGGCAAATGAAGGAAATAAAGGAGTCTATTTCTCCTCCTCTACTAATGCCAAAGATCCTTGACCAGCCCCAGAGGAACTGTGTGAAAGCAGGGTTTGAGCAGAAAGCATTTTAACCTCCAGGGGAGAGAAAAATCTTGAGAAGGTTTTGAGAAATGGAAGATAGAAATTCTTGGTTTAGCTGATTCCACAGTATTAGTATTATTTATGTGAAAGAAACCACCCTTTTAATTACAAGATATGATAGTCACTAAAAATAGAGTATCCAGGCACAGGGAATTGTACAGCAGTCTCATACATGAAGGATAGAGGGGATCCAGTTACAGAAAACTCTCCAAATAAAGAATAAATCCTGATTTAAACTATCTCAAAACCAGACCTTTTCTGAAGTCAGAAAAAATAGTGGAGTTGGTGCTTTTACAGGGGGCTGAGAAAATCTGGAGGTTCAAACATCTTCCTTTTACTAGTAATGAATTGAAAAATGGGAGAAATGTGGTTAAATTGACTGTAAGAGTGAAAGATGAGATACTCCCAAGGTTTCATGCAGAGCTATCCAGCAGGCATCCATATATTGAGCTGTAATTTCATACAGTACTAAACACACTGTGCCTGAGATATATGAATTTCTAAGCATTGAATTGAGTACAATCTGATTGATATCCTGAAAAGTGAACAACAATATTCACAGAAAGAATGTGTTTTTCAGATGTCACAGTCTAACACTTGGATTCAACAGTTGCACAATATTAATGCAGAATGTATTTAAAATGAAGCTGACACTCTCATCAGCTTTTCCCTCTTCCTTTGCCCTTAGGGTGCAGTTGTGTCACTCCTTGTAGTCTGCTGAATTTCTTGCAGAAAACACAATTATTTTGTTTTAATCTCTCCTTTAAGCTGTTTTACAGTGTTGTACATCACCGCCTGAAGGGTTCTGAACTAGTTACTTTTACTTAGAAGCAAAAAAATGTCATCAGTATGTAATTCCTATCATCAGAACACTAAGAAAAAGGTACTGAGAAGTTTGAACATCATTGTCAGGCTGTTGCATAGGGGCAGTACATGAGGGCAAGAATTTTTCTTTCCTTTTAAAAGGGAGTTGGTCCTTGAGAAGATGTCAGATTTCTCTCATTCCTTTCACAAGGTATAGTGTAAAATTATCATAGTCCTTAGTTTGTCTGAAATTCAAAGAATACAGGCAATTTCTAGATAGAATTCTTGAAAACCAAATACTTGTTTATACAGAAGCCCAGGTTTAAATGCAAAACATATTGAAGGCTTTTAAAATTTTTTTCAGTGAGATATGTGAGATAGTTTACCTACAATAGTTGATATGTTGACATGTTGAAATTTAACAATTTTAAGCTGATAATCTCTTTATAGTTTCTCTTAATTTTTCTAAATAAACTAATTGCATATATTATCTACTTTTGTAGTTTGCAAGTATAAATACCTACCCTTATATTTAAGAAAACCTAGCAACCTTGGAGAACTTGTATAGATGAGCCATAAGGACATTTAAGAAGGAATTGGTATTGTGTTCAAGGGCAGATCTGCAATCAACTGAGTTTGCTGAAGGTTTCAGCACAAACGGTACTGTGGAGTCCTTTCCTCATATCTTTGAATCTGTAAGTAATTTACATAGTAAATGTATGGGTGCAGTAGTGTATGAGATAGTTTAAGAAAGTTAGAAACACCTAGACATTCAAATGTGATTCTCCACTGATTAAACCAAATCTATGCATAGAGACGGATAAAATTTAAGACTAAGAATAGTGTTAACTATTTGGTTATTTTATTGAAAAAGCTTGCCTCCTACTAATTCTATTTTCTAACTTGTTAACGCTGAAATGAAGCAAAGCAACAT
The DNA here is from genome assembly GCA_035583235.1 of Hafferia zeledoni. NCBI lineage: Eukaryota > Metazoa > Chordata > Aves > Passeriformes > Thamnophilidae > Hafferia > Hafferia zeledoni. The sequence goes on along the minus strand of JAWWEV010000134.1, from coordinate 43,629,079 downwards.
TTATACAACAACAAAGATAACTCCACATATTATTACACACATTCTATAGCTATTATCAAGAGGATAAAGACTTGAATAACTGTTGATATGGGTTTTACAGAATTTTACTAACTTACTTTGTTTTTTTTAACTGTTTGGCAATCATTAGCTGGTATTGGATATAATAAAAATAGTAGATATTGTCTTCAAATTTATAGCAAGTTGTATATCCTACCTTGATGTAATTTGTCAATTATATTGTTGTAAAGAGTCATATTGGACAGGTGAGTTTATAATCATTTCCCTCATTAAATACTAGACAGCTTGTTTTTACAACTCTTCTTATTTCATTATGTTCTCCAGATTTCTCTCTGCTTATTAACTATAATCCTAATAATCACATATCTCCTCACAGCAGCTTGTCTTTCTTAACTCACTTATAACTGCTCTATGCATTCGCTTGCTATCTGCAGCTTTCCTTAGTTTGTCAAACCTGTCAGCCCAATGTAGAGCAAAGAATTAGTAGTAAAGAGAGAAAGATGCAGTGTTCCAGAAAGAAAACAAAACAATATTAAGCAAGCAGCAATGAGATCTGAATTTAGACAGGTATATTTAGGATTCTGAAAATTTCTTGCTTTGCTCAAAAAATCATCCCAAAGAATAGTGCATGAAATGGACAATGAAGAGGAATTAGACTGGGTCTGAAGCTTTATGAGACCAAAATATTTGAAACGCTCAAAGGGAAACAAACAGGACCTGCAATAAATAAAGAATGAGGAAATTATTGCAAAAGATGAGGAGTGATTAAAGTTTCTTTCTTCAAACAAAATTTGAAAGGATCCAAGTGCAAATGGGAGTCACCACCCTAATAGTGTGGTTCCTGATCCTATTTGTCTGTTTAAATGTTTCCTAACAAATGACACTTAGAATCATGACAGAAAGTTGAAAAGAAAACATGACGAAATCCACACAAGAAATGTCAGTGAATCTCTCAAAGTCAAATGGCAGATAAATAGAAGAGATATTGGAAGAACACGGAAACTTGGAGGTGTATTACAAGGAGGAGAAAGACCTGAGAGAAGCACTGATCTTAATAATGAGCAGCAGACATTTTGGCTTTGACAAAGGAGCAAGTGCTAGAATCAAGGAATATCCTCAGTAGAAAGGACCCACAAGACTACAGGTGATCAGCAATAGTAGCTGAAAGAATAACAAACTGCAAAGCTGAAAAAGTGTTTAGTGGCAGGGCAAAACCAGATCTGTTTTGAGAGAATAAAGCTGCGTAATCTGTACTGCATAAAAAAAGTTCATTTGCAATGGTGCCTTCTGATAATTTTAACTGACACAGGTTCTGGATTTCTTTGGCAGTATATGAAATCCAGCCAATAGATGATAGTCCTCAGAATAGCAGGTAAGAGTGAAATTAGCTTTCCTTGAGGAGACTAATGACATTTTTTAGGCCTTGCAAACACTAAACAGAGATGTGAAAAGTAGACAAGCATTACTAGAGATTATACATCCTATGTATTCATCACGGTATGCAGAAGATAGGGGTTGGGATTGTTTGCAGTAGTGAAAGATTAGAGAGAATTTGAATTAGATGAACTCCAAACTGGAAAAGAAGCTTCTATACATATAAGAACTACTTATATGTACTTTCAAAGTCTAGGAAACATGCATCAAAAACACTTTAAGCTAGTTAGGAGGGGGGGAAGATGGGGGGAAAGAGGGAGAGAGCTTCTTAGTTAATGCATGCAGTACAATGTTCCAATGCATGAGGACTTAGTATATCAGTAAATTTGCATAAATGCAAGAAAATATATATATAAAATGTAAGAGATCACTCTGTAGTGATTCTGGTAGAATTCTTAAAACCTGCTCTTGCACAAAGCAAAAAGCTTGGCCAACTTTCAGTATGGCAAAATCTGATGTCTATAGTATCCGTACTTAATCACACTACCTTTTTATTAGATGCAAAGACAACAATTCATATTCTCTAAATACAAAATAATTGCCTGGGTAACTATGGTAGTTTTCCAATAGTGTCCCACAATAAATCTAAATCAGAGGATATTGCATTTAACTCTCCAAATGTTTTCTGTTGAAAAAGTAGCTCTAAGATAACTTACAAAGCGTATTTTGAAGTCTTAATTTTTACATAAACACTGGAATCTAGGAATTACTTGATTTATTTCTATCTTGGGACATACCATTGCTTCTCCATTTTTTTTTTTTTTTTTGATAAACTAACATGCAGTCATGTATTGATAGTTGTAATCCAGCTTCCATGCATCTGCACTTTCTGCCTCTTCTAAGGTCCAACCCGTAGCTGTGTTCACAGGGCTTACCCATCACTCTCACATGTGGCACCTAACTGAACAGTGGAAATAGCTAAGTGAAAACTTCCTCTTCAAGTGAAAAATTCCTTTATAAGAACAGTGTCATTTGAAAGCATTTGAAAGACCATGTTAAATGTTGCAGTGATTTGACTTTGGCTGAAGAGCAGTTGCCCACAAAAGCTGCTCTTTCACTCTACTCCTCAAACTGGACAGGGAAAGAGAAAACATAAGCAAAGTCTCACGCGTTGAGATAAGGGTGGGGAGAGATCACTCACCATTTACCATCACAGGCAAAACAGGGTTGACATGGGGAAATTAGCTGAATTTTTTACAAAGCAAAACCAGAGCAGAACAATGAAAAGTAAAACAAATCTTAAAAACACCTTCCCCCCACCCTTCCCTTCTTCCCAGGCTTAACTTTATTCTCTACCTCCAGTGTAGAAGTACCCCTTTTCCATGGGATACAGTTCTTCAGCAACAAGCTGCTCCAGTGTGGTCACTCATGGGACTACAAGTCCTGCCAAACACACCTGCTGCAGCATGGGCTCCTCTCTCCATGTAGCCACAAGTACTGTGTTGGCTTCCCATAGGGTCACATACATCCCTGTGGAGGACCACCCACAGGAACAGATGGATGGCCAAAAGAAGGCTGTGACCCCATGGGAAGCCCACACTACAACAGGTGTGTTGGCAGAACTCATGACCCCATGGCAACCCATGCTGTAGCAGTCTGACCTTGAGGGACTGCACTCTGTGAAAAGAGACCCACACTGGAACAGTTCATGAAGAACTGCAGCCTGTGGGAAGGACTCATATTAGAGAAGTCTATAGAGGACTGTCTCCCATGGGAGGAAACCCAGCTTGGAGCAGGGGAAGAACTCCTCTTCCTGAGAAGGCAGCAGCAGCAGAAATAGCATGTGATGAACTGACCACAACCTCCATTCCCATCTCTCTGCACTACTGTGGGGGAGGAGGTAGAGAGTCAGGAATAAAGTTAAGCCCAAGAAGAAGGGAGGGATAAGGAGAGGACATTCTTAACATTTTTTTACTCCTCATTATCCTGCTCTGATTTCGATTGGTACTAAATTGGTAGTAAAACTAATATTCCCAACTCTGGTCTGTTTTGCCTGTAACAGTAATCTGTGAGTGGTCTCTCCCTCTCCTTAACTCATGAGCCATTCATTATATTTTCTCTTCCATGTACAGTTTGAGAAGGGGAGTGATAGAGTGGCTTTGATGGGCATCTGGCACTCCAACATGGTCAAATCACCACAGATGTCCATGCAAACATGTCTCTATGAACTGACAATGAAGATCAAAAAAATGGTGAAGGTACTAGCTCCTTCCAAAGCACATGACAGACCCTTACTCCAGGGGCTGAATAGAGCCCAAGTATCACACTGCAAAGGAGCTTCTTCTTCCTGCTTTGGGAAATAGTGAATAAAATTTCTTCAAAAGTGAGGAAGTCTATTATCTATTACTGTATTGACTAATTACAGTACTCATCAGCAAAGCTTCGAATTTTCCTTTAAAGCTGATGATTTCTCACTCTGCAGCAGCTCTTTCATGCATTTGTTATCACTTTACATATTATGTTCTTTCTCAGGATGAATCTGGAAAGCAGGAAGGCTTCAGTTTGTCCTATCCTGATTGCTGCATGCTTTGTCAAACATGACTTTCTAAAAGAAGGGTGAAAGAATTGACTCTGTTTTGGGAACAGTTGGTAATACTCAGGGGATAAAATTTCAGAGTGCAGATTGAGGTAGGCAGAGGTACCTATGGAGACCATCAGAGCTTGAGAGTAAATCCAAGGTATCCCTGCAGGGTTTGTAACAACCCAAGGTGGCAGTAAATGTTGCTGAACAAAAACAACCCTATGAATGAAAGGGTGATTTAAGGTTACTTGCTACTTAAAGATATGCCTGGCAAAGGGAGTAAGATTCAAATCCCCTCGTTTCCCTATTCACATTCTAATTTCTTCTCCTTTTTTGAAAAGAATTTCTCTTTACGGTGGAAGTTCTAATAAAAAGAGGTCTATATAAGCTGTTTGGTCATATTGGAAAGTTCACATAAAGGAAAAAATATAGGCAGAACTGTCTTAAAGCTCTGGCTGGTTTAGGGTGTTGTGCAAGTACCTCAGTGGTTATTCACTTGCTCATTAACATTAAAAAGAGAAGTTACCCTTCTTCATTAAGTACATTCATGTGTTCAACTTCTTATTTCTGTATCTCACTTTGAACTGTATTACTCACTTGGAGCAGAATCATCTTGGGAGGATGCCAGATAAAGTTTCCAAAATGTTAATAGCTGGAGGCACCATATCCATATAATGCAAGAGAGCTCTCTCGCTCCATTTTGCATTGACATGTCTCTTAGATGCAATTATTCCATTGGATGCCTCTGTTTGTGCAAAGGGAGAAAGTCAGTTGTGGGCCAGCCAAATTCTAACACATAAAAAGCTAAAATTCTTTCTGGATGAGTTGCAGTGCTGTCAATGTGTGCAGGATTCCCTCTTTTTCCCCTTAGGTATTGCAGACTCTGCAGGATGAAGTCAGATGTGCAGTGAAAGAGCTTAAGCCAAAGCTTGTTTGAGAGAATTTGGGACAGTACCCTTCCACAAATACCTTCCATAAGGAGGGTACCTGCATTTTTTCCTTTCCCATCCTACCCTTACCACTGCACATGTTGAAAGGAAATAGCCTTTGTCAGAGCCAGTCATTTCCTGAGATGAGCAAGTGCTGCTGTCTACTCTGCAGCACTCCCCCCTTACTGTGATTGATGAGGCAGAAAAGTGTGTATCTGGAATTCAGCTTAGGATTTAAGTGACCTAGTATTGTGCCAGAATTCAACTAGATATAATTTGATTTTCTATGTTGCTGAGTCTGAGTAATCTTTTTTAATTAAATGTATCTTGGATTTAGTTTCATGCTCTTTGCACAAATATGTCCAGTATATCTTGTGGTGGAGGTACTATACATGGACAAGTATTAGTTTTCATTTACATTTTAAAGTACATTTTCGTAACAAATAAGCAATATAATGAATCAAATTAATGGAGAGGAAATACTTGTTGATCCATATTCTTTCTGTGGAAGTTTGGCTCCCATGAAACTGCTGTATTTAAGAGCTGACAATAAATGCATTATTTTACACTGGATAACAGCTATCTGCTGTCACTGTACATACACACTGCAGTGGCAACTGTATGCATTTTAGGTTTAATTTGCAAAATGGTATCAATTGTGCATATTAAATGGAATGAGTATTATGACTGACAAATTATTCATAGTAATTCAAAAAATAGTAAGGAAATAATAAAAATAATACAAGGCTGTCAATGGCAACAAGAACAAAGTTTAAAAACATTTTAGGAATGTTTGTATTTTTCACTACCAACTACTTACATTTTTCAGCCAAAAGGGAGTTACAGACAGGTATTCCTGTAGAGATTAAAAATTTTAATAACTAAATTTCAAAGAATTATGTGTAGCTAAGAAAAAAACAATAAATCCATTTTTGTCATCAGTAAGTTGTTTTTTGGTTTGTTTTTTTTCATTAAAGATCTAAGTTCCTTATTATGCATGCATCTCTAGTCTATTTGAGTTGAAATGTCAACATTTTCCTTAGTATGGCTTGAATATGCGCAGGTATGAATGTTGAACTATTCCCATGGTGATTAATGCATTCAAGGACGTCCTAGTTACAGTGGCTGTGACTAGTTTATCACCATGTGGGTGAAACCAAAACTGGGTATTCTACACCCTCTATCTCATTTCTGGTGAGCTGTTAATAATGGATCATTGGCAGCAGCTGCCCAGGGCACACCCGACACCTCAGGTTGCAAGTTGAGTGTTACGAGAACGCTGGGAGACAGGGGAGTGTTTGTTTTCACAACAATATGTGACTCTAGGGAGGCACTAGCACCTTCACACCCACCCTGAGAGGTCATGTCTGCTAATGGGTCATTAGGGACTGGTACAACAGGAAGCTTCAATGATTTAGACCATAAAAGATTCCAAAAATATCCCATGACTCACAGAGTTAAATCACCCATTGTGGAACTCCCCACGCTTCAGGGAGGTACTTGCCATTCCCACCTGAACCTGAGCATATATAATCTTTGGGGTTTGGGACTTCTGGTACCATTCATCTGATCCAGAGGAAGACCAGAACCTAAACAGGACTATGACCACCACTCTCAACCAGAATGCAACCATCATCCTCATCAACAGGTTTTCCTTTCCTTTTACTTTGTACTCAGGGGGACTACATGGTGCTCAGCACAGAGGCTAATGAACACCATTCTGTTCATGCCTCAGGATGCCAGGTTATACATCTGGGTTTTTGTAGGTTAAAACCAATTTTTCTCTGTATAATTGTATTTATTGTATCTTTTAAAGTAAATTGTAACTCTGACTTGTAATCTCTCTTGAGTCAGGTTCATTTCTCCCACCAGTTTACCTTTAAACCAGCACAAAGGAAAAGGTTGTTTAAAAAGTTTTGTCCAGCTGTTAGAAGTTTTGGGACAGTCTGTCTGTGAGGCAGAAAAGCTGAGATGCCTACTGTAGCCTGGGGAGGTGTTCAATGAAGCACAAAGACAGACCAAGTCCCAGGTGGAGTATTACTGCCTTATATATGCAAAATTTTAAAGTTTTGGTGTATCCTCTCCATCTGTTACATCTTTAATTCATATGCTGTAGTCAGCAGCCACATCATCTGACCAGATGAAATTGCATAGGCTGTCAAAAAGTTTGTTGGCAAATGTTTACAGCAAGACAGAACTGGACTTACTTAAGTAAAAGTTTCCATCTCCAGCCATAGAGACTGTAAACATTTTCCTTAACTATGAGTTTTGGAACCTTATGCATTATACTCACTCTACTCGCAGACACAATTTTTAAGAGTGATCTCATCTACAGAATCTTACCCTTAACCTACCCTGTGCAAACCCTTTTTCCTTAATACCTTTTTTTCCTCAAAAATAACAGAGGGCAAGCAGACTGTAGCCAAATTTATCACAAAGAAGATATGCCTTATTTCGTGCCTTCATTCTTTTGCTGATAGTTTCATAGGAAGAAATTGTAAACTCTTCACTAAGTGGAGAGCCTAAGTGGGAGCCATGTTTATGGATTTAAAAGTCCTGAAGATACTTCAGCCTCCACATAGTCAATGCAGCAGTCCCACCAAACTGAAAAATAATTCTGCTTCCACTGTGTCCTGAAATATATTACAGCCGGGAAAGTGGACAGCATACACATGCATGGTAGTCTGAAATATCTCTGTGTGTGAGTGAACTGTGTTCAAGGATAATGGCTGAGTGGATTCCAATTTGTTACAGTGGCAAGCAGTCAGCAATTACATTTCCATCAATACAGCCTCAGTAATAAATAGTTGTTTTGGATTTTTTTTTTTCAGAACTGCTAGAAGAGGTCTTTAAGAAGAAGCTTATCGCTTTGTACAATGGTGGAGATTCAAAAATCTTGAATGCTTCAGCTGAACTTCGTAGACTGACAGACCTGAGGGCCTCAAGGGTCAGTCTGATTATAAAATTGGATCCCTTCTCATAGATCATTATATTTCACTCAATTGCCCTCAACTGAATTCAGTAACTTGCATTTCAGCTAAAGCATATCTTTCAGAGCAGAATCCAATTTTTCTCTGAAAAGAAGGAAAAATTATTAATTTCCTCTAAAAAAAAAAAATAGAGCTTGGTAGATGAATGATAACAGTTTGAAGTTTCTCGATCAGTAATGTATTACTAGCCAACAGTGGGTCAGTGACCTGTATGAAATACAATAATGATCTCAAGGCGCATCACAAAATCTATCTTAGCTCCAATTAATTGGCATCCCTGTTGGCACTTTCAAAAAAAATTGCAAGAACTGATAGAGCACTGAAAATGAGGCGCACTCTCAATCCCATGAGGGAGTCTTTTCAGCTTAAAATTGAAGGTGTTATGGAAGACATATAAAAATGTGCCATGCTAGTGGCTCTGTTGTATCCGTTCTTGTGAAAAATATAGAATTTCTGTTTTCAGAATTTTTGGTGAAACAATCCTGTGAGTGTCCCAGTTATTTCTGCTAATAAATGGGGGAAATCTAGAAAGTATGGAATAAACCAATTCATTATACAAACATACAGGAATAACTTTGTTGTACCTCCCTGGATGGACATTAAAGATGGTAGAACAGTTTTTTCTTCTTCATATCTTCCCTTAGATGCAGTGTATTTCAAGCAAATTCTTCACCTACTGTTCTCTTTGCTTTAGGGAATACCAAACAGGCATGGCAGTCTTTTTACTGATTGTTGTGAACTCCACTTAGTACTTTGTTATATTATTATACCTTAATTTGTTATTCTACTATTGCTGTAGGGCATATACACATCATTATGTTTCAGGGTAGAGGCTCATCATTATGGTGATTATTCACGAATGATGTGTTGATGGCTTTAATAGGCCAATAATCCAGTAATGAAGGTTCTGCAGTGAAATTCAGTACTGTTGTGAAATTATTCAGTACTCCATAGTGATATGATTTGCAGAGCTGTAAAGCTGTGCAAGTAGAATAATCAATATATCTTTCTGCAGGTTTTCAGGCTTGATGTGTGTGTTTAGGAATGCTGGCTTTCACAGGTGAGGTATTTCCTCAAGTTATTGAGGACTTTGAAAATATGGGAATTTCTGTGTTAATTTACTAGTTTTCTGCAACCAGATGCTTGGAAAAATTGATTCTTTTAGATAATAGTAATGAAACTAGAAAAATTACTGAAAGAAAATATGGCTTTCTGTGATAAAAATAATTTTCTATACTTTGCAAAAGAGTTTATGAAATTGATTTTCCTGTACCTTTATGAAAATGAGAACAAATGTAATTAAACAATACAAAAGAAAACAACATACCTTTTAATACTTTAAATGTTTGGTAAATAGTAAGACATTAGATGAGGGTGAAGCTTATAGCACTAAGTTATTTCAATTATATTTTCCTAATTTGCACAGATGTGTGGTTTGGAGTGTATAAATTAGGTATTTCACTAAATCTGAAAACATTCTCATAGTAAAAAATATCATTGTACAGGATTATTATATATGTGTATATATGTACATGTATGTATACTTATGTAACTTACATATTTCATATGTATATATTTTGATATTACTTTCTGATGATATAAAAACATAACAGTTTAATTTCTCTGTTCAATTGTAACATGATTTTCTGTGAGCCACGCAATATAAACTTTGAATCCTCTGCATCTCAATTCCAGAAAAGACAGTGCAGTAGGAAATAGTATTTTCATATTCAGCCATGTGCTCCTGAGAATTTTCCAAGGTAGGAACAAAGAAACCTCTAGAGTGAATGAATTCTATTAATAAATCACTGGCATCACAAGCATGAAAAAAAAAAAAAAGGCACCAAAGTAAATCTACTTGTGACCACAAGTCTGGTAAAAGTAGAACTATTTTAGAGACAATCTCTGTGCTATAAAAGGATGAATACTGCAAGAACATAAAAACCTGGACTAGTAAAGGATATAGAAAATATTTTTCCAATGAATTGTCTAAAAAGTTGCTGCTGACAAAGAAATGGAAATTGAGGTAGCATGTTGTCTTTAACACCTTTAAACACAACTCTCTACTTTCTTTACACTCAGCAGCACAAGAGTATAAGTAATAACAGACTGATCTTACCGTGTAATATTTCTCATACTCGTGTCCCTTCTCTGTTTTAGAAAATATATTCTTAATGTTAACCTTGATATTTGAATATATTTGAATATAAATACAAAGCAATACTTTCTTTGGAAGTCCTAATGGGCTAGTTGTAGTGTATGTAAATTGCCATAGCTAATGAGGCCCCTTGGTTTAAGTTGTTATACAATGATTATACACCCTGGAAATGCTACACATGTTTTTTACTAAAATTTTTAGATATGCATACCTGAGGAAATCTGAGATAATCTACTGCTCAAATATGAGCTTTAACTTTTTAGAAATTTTTTCACTATGTTATAACTTCCTTTGTTCAGCAAAGAAATTGACTGTTGTTTGGAGGCTACAAGTTTGATGTATCATCTGTAATCATATTTAACTAAGAACTTAGCAGTTGATTTAAAGCTTACATGATTGAGGTAGTACTGCCTTCAGTGGGAACTAAATTTCAAAACCCTGACTTAATATTGGGAAGCTGATAAAACACCTGAATAGAAGGTGATAACAAGTGATATTCATGATATTATCTTAGATTTTTCAGAATCCATCTGATAACATGGGAAACTTCATGGAGGTCACTATTATCGATGTTTAGGAAGAATACTGCAAACATGATATGCAGTCAGAAAAAGGATGTTGATTGTGTGATACACTGAATCTACCACATAGCATTGACTTAAAAACCCCATACCTTATAATTGAAGGTATAAAGAGAAAAACATTCAAAATGTTCCAGAAACCTGAGGATAGAGGACAAAAAAAGACAGCAAATGTATTCCTGTGTGAATGAGCAAGTTCTCATGTTCCTAGGAAGTGTTTTCTTACTGTTTTTTCTTCAGGTCCATCCAGTAGAAATATCTCTATTGAGGCAGAGCCTGCCTCAAACTCACACATATCTTTGTAAATCTTGGCCAATATGATAATTTAGATTCTAGTAGAAGGCACATGTCCTGAAATTACTTCAAAAGACTACCAATCTGAGAGCTTTAGGAAGCCCTGTGATTGGTGTAATGTAGGCCATCTTCAGGATCCACCTTTGGATACATTCATGGAACTTTGATTAAACAAGTTAATTCCAAATACTACTATATTATCACTTATTTTTTGTGGCACTACTGATTTTTTAAAAAATGTATCTGTAAAAGAAGTTTCTTTTTTTCCTTGTTATTTTTAGTGAACTTGTGGCTGCCTTGGGCTGTATTGATTAAAAACAACAAAAAAAACAAGATTTATAAGAAATGGTGAGCAGAAGAAAAGCTCAGTGGGCAAAAGACAAACTTTCACTGAATAATTATACATGTCTTTAGTAAAAGGCCAGAAAAATACCTGAGTTACTATTTGCTTCATCTATAATTCCCTTTGATGAAGCATTGTAGCAGAATACTCTGACTTGATCTCTTGGAACCTGTAAGGCAATTTCTCTATGTAAGTGATCCAAAGAGATCAATCACTAATCTGTTGTTCAGTCTTTCAGAATAGAAAGGAATCCTACAAATGTTCAATATGTACATCCATCTGACACTTCAAGTTCACAGAATCCCTTTCTGTACATCTGTGTGAACACTTTTGAATGCAATTTAAGTTTTCAGTTAGGCACTGGAACAGGCTTCCCCAGGAAAATGGTCACAGCACTAAGAGTTCAAGTATTTGTACAATGCTGTCAGGCACATGGCACGATTCTTGAAGTGGTCCTGTGCAGGACTAGAAGCTGGACTTCAATGATCTTCATGGGTCCCTTCTAGCTGAGGATATTCTGTGAGTCTGTCAATTCTGTCATATGCATTAACTTTCAGAAAGGTGATACAGAATGGATACTGGATTTGGATTGGGAACACTTCTTTTATATTTTTTTAATTGTTGGTCCACATGTGTGCAGACTTTTCAGACTGAATCAAAAGTACTAAAACCTAGAATCTTTGTTAGGAAATACCCACCCATGTCAGCTGACATGACATCCATAGTTAATAAAAGTACTTCAGAAATTTGGTCGAAATTGGCTACCAGCAGCTTAGAAAGTAATGCTGTTGAAGAGTTGCAGCGAAAATTTGCAACAACAAATGTGATATCAACATCCTGCAGCTGTCATTACCTTGTTATATCTGGGGGTTAGCTAATTTTTATTCTCACTCCATGCCATGGTTTAACTCCAGTCAGCAATTAAGCCTCACACAGTCCCTCACTCAAGCCCCCCAAATGGAATGAGGGAAGAGAGTTGGAAGGGTAAAAGTGAAAAAGCTCGTAGGTTGAGATAAAGACAGTTTTATAGGTAAAGCAAAAGCCACACACACAAGCAAAGCAAAACAAGGAATTAATTCACTGCTTCCCATAGGAGGGTAGGTGTTCAGCCATGTCCAGAAGTGCAGGGTCCCATCATACTTAACCTTGACTTGGGAAGACAAACTCCATCACTCCAAACATTCCTTCTTCCTCCTTATTCTCCCAGGTCTCTAAGCTGAGCATGATGCCATATGGTACAGAATATCCCTCTGTTAAGTGAAGTCCTGGCTGTGTCCCCTCACAACTCTTTGTGCACCCTCAGCCTCTTTGCTGGTGGGGTGGGATGAGGATAAGAAAATTTTTGACTCTGTGTGAGTGCTGCTCAGCAGTAACAGAAATACCCCTGTTTCAATCCCATTTTCAGCACAAATCCAAAACATTCTACCCTCTATGAAGAAAATTAACTCTATCCCATTCAAAACCAGAACACTCCACCATGAATATTGAATTCTATGTCAAGATTGCAAACCCTTAGCAGAATGTAGTTGCAAATGCAAAATTTTCTTTTAGGGTATCCCTTGTTGTCAAGTATTTCAGCCATTACATTAAGATTTGGCAAAAATTTCAATAGTTTGTATTATTCCTGGACTTTGTACTCCATAGAGCTGTCCTTCTTATTCTAACCAATGGTGTATTTTCACCTATTCTTCATTTTTACAAATAGAGCATTCATGGGTTTGTGTGGCAAGTGACAATCCTTTTCATAGGTTTGTCAGATTTTTCCTATGAGATATAAAACATTGAAGTACTCCATTAGTTATTTGGACATTGGAAAAAACCAGTCATGCCAAAAGCACTATATAATGTATTGTCTGAAACAATGAAAAAAAACGCTTGACTAAAATAGGTAGAAAACACTTCCAACCTTGAAATAATCATAAATAGTGCCAGTGTGCTACTTAGCTTGTGTGTGCATTGTGCAAAGGCCTCAGACAGTGTGCCACAGATGTGAGCTGGTGTGGTGTAGTACAGGGTAAGAGTGAAGCTATTGGAAAGGACAGTCTCATTCAGATGCAGCTCACACCATGTTGTGTAAGAATGCATCAGAGTCTTTATGACTTCCTGGGGTAGTAAATTTTCATCCTGCTGACAGCAGGAGTAATTGCTGTGTGCAGAATAAAATCACCAGTTTAAAACATTAAGTTCTATTTTTATGAACTATGCTTCCTTATATCTTAGCTTAGCTTATCAAAGATCACAATTACTGTTATTACTACTCATTATAGTTATGTCTGTGGAGAAAGCATAGAAAATTTTGCAAATTAACATGTTACTATGGAGGACAGAGAAGTAATATAATTTCCTTGATACTGAAAGCTGTATATTCCACATTATCCTTTGTATTAATTGTTGATGACTTAAAACACTTTTGGCATTATGGAGGTGTCTGGATCAAAATTTCTGCAAAGGATATGAAAAGATGTTATACTAGCACTGCAATTCACTAAAAGTACATAAATGAAAGGATTGTCTTAATTAATAAATAAAATTAATATTTCACACGTGCTAAAATTGTGGTTTAACATTAGTATCATAACACAAATTGGCTGAGAAAAAGATTAAAAAGTGAGAAAATATTAAAATACTCCAGGTCATGTGCCACAAAACAAGGAAAAAGAAAAAGATGCAGGACTGTTTTGCTAGCACTGGCTCAAGCAAAGTTGACAAAAGCCTTTTTTCTCTTTTAGAGCCATTGAAAATTGCATGTGCTAGTTCAGTTGTAGTTTTGGGGTTTTTTTCCTCATATCAGAGTATATATCAAAGCCTCTGTATCAGCTAAAACTTCCTTTAAATTCCATAATCCACTTTAAATCTTGTTTTTTAAAGCTGCTTTCCATGGACAAGAAAAGAACCATCAGTTGTAGTAGGTCTTACTAAAGACCAACAAAGCACATTTCCTGGGGAAAATCTGTCATTGAGCACTCAAGCAGGGTGAAGGGGCAGAGGAAACATTCTATAAGCAGCTGGGAGAAGTCTCACAATCAGTGGCCCTTGTTCCTGTGAGGGATTTCAACTTACCCAATGTCTGCTGGAAATACAACATAGCAGAGAGGAAACTGCAGGAGATCCCTGGAGTGTGTGGCAGATAACTGCTTTGCACAGCTGATGAGGGAGCCAACTAGGGCAGATGCCCACTGGGCCTGGTGCTTGGGAACAGAAAATGACTGATGGGTGGTGCAGTGGTTGGAGGCCTGTTGGCTCATGAAATAATAGCAAATCCAATTCTCAGAGAAGGAGGGACTCAGCAGAACTGTCACCTTGGACTTCCAGAGGGTAGATTTTGGCCTGTTCAGAAGCCTGGTTGACAGTCTCTTGGGAGGCAGTCATGAAAGGCAAAGGCATTCAGGGAGGCTTAATATTCTTCAAGAAGGAGATCTTAAAGGTATGGAAACAGGCTGTTCCCATGCACTGAAGGCATAAAAACGTACATCTTCTATCAGGTAGATTTCTGTTATTAGTAGGAAAAAAGCATTACTATTTGCATAAGGAATATGATGGCTTCCCATAAAAAAAAAGGTTTTAACCATCACAAAGATATTAGGTAAGAATATCAATGGAATTGTTAATAATTCTCAAATTGCAAAAAGACTAATTATGTGATATTGTGCCTTTTCTATACAGGATATTGTGCTGGTTTAAAGGTAAACTGGCAGGATCAACGAACTCAACACAAAAGAGCTTATAAATCAGAGTTACAATATAATTTAAAAAAAATTACAATAAATGCAATGATACAAAGAGAAATTGGTTTTAACCCACAAAACTCAGAAGTATAACCCATGCCTCTGGGGCACAAACACAATGGTGCTTGTTAGCCCCTGTGCTGAGCCCCACATGGTTCCCCCGAGTCCAAAGTAAAAAGAAGTGTGAAACCTGTTGGTACAGATGACAGTCGCAGTCTGGTCGAGAGTGGTGGACGCAGTCCTGTAGAGGTTCTGGTCTTCCTCTGGATCTGACAAGTGGTCCCCCAAGTCCCCAAACCCCGAAGATTATATCCCCTCAGGTCCAGCTGGGTCCTCGCAATACCTCCCTCAGGGCAGGGAGTTACAAAATGAGTGATCTCACTCTGTGAGTCATAGGGTATTTTGGAATCGTTGATGGCGCATTAGCAGACATGACACCTCAGGCTGGGTGTGGAGGTGTTAACGACTTCCTGAAGGAAATTATCACAGCTCTTATCTCACAGATGTCTTTCACACACAGCTCACAGCCTGAGGGGTCGGGTGTGCCCTGGGCAGCTGCTGCAAATGGTCCATTGTTAACAGTTCTTGGGAAATG
>JAWWEV010000134.1:43564860-43593737 GCA_035583235.1 Hafferia zeledoni | reverse complement strand
CCCCAGGGCACTGGGTTATACTGCTGGGTTTGGGGAGTTGAAAGCAACTTCCCTTTGTGTCAGTGTATTTACTGTATCATTATTATTAAATTGTAGCTCTGATTGATAATCTCTCTCGTGTTGAGTTCATTTCTCCTGCTGGTTTACCTTAAAACCAGCACAATAAGAAACAAAATTCCCAGAAAAATTTTGGTTTTTTTCATCCCAGCAAAACCGCTACAATGCTGCCAGGCATCATAAGTAGGTCCAGCTCGGCACATGGATCAAAAATATTCCAGAGGACATTTAATGCTTATACTTAGCATTGTCTATATGAAAGTTAAGTCACCAATAAAAGTGTTAGATTGAGCAATCCGGTAAATATACCAGCCTGAATATTGATAAGCTTTGCCAATACCAAGTGAATGCTAAGTGCCCTAGAAACCATAAGATTTAGTAAGCATTCATTGGTCTTATCACAGATAATTTTTACTGCTGCAGCCGAAAAGATACTTTTTTCTCCTCCTGTTTAGGCTTTGTCCTCGCTAAATCTGTAATCTTTTCAGCATTGCCTGTATTTAGAAATAGGTGGATTTAAATCATGTCTCAGTGTTAAAAAAATATTTATTTTCCAAATGAAATTCTTTTTCTGCTGCTCCCTTCCCACTGGGAGATTTTCCTCATGCAATATTAAAAGTAAAAAATTTGGAGTTGATTACCTCTTATTTAATCATACTGACAGTCAACAGCTACATGTTTTAATGCTTTAATGCCCACTGATTCATTCCTTCATTAATTACAGCATCCAGACACATTACCTGTACTGTTATAGTGACATCATTCCATAGATTAATGTCACAGTATAAGAAAAAGGAAAATATAGTAAAGACTTTTGTAAAGCATAAGAAAGAGAGAGATTGCTGAAGAGTTTGTCATATTATGAGTTAAAAAATCTGTACATGCATGAAAAATCATGGATCAAGGCAGGCAATAAAAGACAACCTTTTGAAACTTTCTAATTGCAAATTTTAGGGAAGTGACAAAAGTCAGATATTAAACTCCAGCATATTAATTAGCCCATTTTCTCAAAATCTATTCTGAAAGACAGACACCTGATTATCATATTCTATAGTAATAATAAAAAAGTTAATCCAAACTTGGAAACAGAGTTATTTGCATTTCTCATTATGACTTTCATTCTGTAAATTAAATTATATATTTATATATTAGTACAACTTCTTTGATTTCACCATATTCATTTGTTTGTTTATTAATATTTTGCTACTTAAATATATAAATAAATCAAGAAGAAATAAACCTATCCAGTTATTTAATCAAATTGAGCACTGAACTTCCAGAAAAGTCTGCAGGAAGTTTGGATTTATAACAAGGGTATAATGAGAGGCTAAAAAGAAATTACTACTAAAATTATTACTCCTTATTTTACTATATTTACTTTGGATGTCTGTAAAAACCTGAAGTTTTAAAATAAAATGCGACTTTTTTCACATCTATGTGATTTTAGCTAATTGTAGGTCACCAGTTTGCCTTGTTTTTAGTGGTCATGTAAGACAAGGCAAGGGAGACCTTAAAATATTTCTTGCTAAAAAGAAAAACAACCTGATTTATATCAGTGAAATGTTCCATTTGACACATAGTACATTTGTCTTGGATGTTGGGAAATAAATCAAGAAAATTAATAATCTTGATTTGAAAAAACATTGAAAAAGAAGGTGAAGTAATTTCTCCTTTGTTAGTAGTTTATTTGCTTAGTATAGGACAATAGGACTAATTTTTTTCATTTAGAAAAAAAAAGATTTTGTAATTCAAAGGTGGTGTTTCTTTCAATTCCGCCCCCACCTTTTCCATTTTGTTAACTTCTTTGTTCTATTTAACGTAAAGTATTTGTCACAGAATCACAGAATCATAGAATGACAAGGGCTAGAGGGGACCTTAAAGATCATCTAGTTCAAACACCCATACCATGGCCAGGGACACCTTTCACAAGACCAGGTTGCTCAGAGCACCATCCAACTTGGCCCTGAATGCTTCCAGGGAATAGGGCATCCACAGTTTCTCTGGGCCACCTGTGTCACCACCCTCACAGTAAAGAATTGTTTCCTAACATCTAGTCTAAAACTGACCTTTTTCAGTTTGAAACAATTTCTCCTTGACTATCAAGCTTTCCTAAAAAGCACCTCTCTCCATCTTGTAGGCTCCCTTTGGATACTGAGAGGCCACAGTTAGGTCCCCCTTAACACTTCTGTTTTCCAGGTTGAACAAACATAGTTCTCTTAGCCTTTCCCTACAGAAGAGGTGCTTCATTCCTCTGATCATCTTGGTGGCCCTTCTCTGCACTCACTCCCAACAGGTGGATGCCCTTCCTGTGCTGGGGACCTCGAAGTTGAACACAGTACTCCAGGTGAGTTCTCACAAGAGCAGAGGGACAGAATCACCTCATTCTACCTGCTGGCCAAAGTACTGTTGATGCAGCCCAGGACATGACTGGCTTTCTGGGCTGCAACTGCACACTGCCAGCTCATATCCAGCCTCTCATCCACCAGCAAGTCCTCAACAGGACTGCTCTTGGTCTGTCCATCCCCCCTGTTTGCCTCAACCCAGGTGCAGTACCTTGCTCTTGTTAAACTTCATGGGCTTACTTCTTGAGCTTGACATTACAGTATAAAAGTAGTTTATTTTTCATGTTGGATCCAGTGTTCATCTGCTTGTCTCAAATATGGCAGCACCTATTCACACACTGAGGCAAGGTATTTCTGTATTTTATTCTAGTTTGTGCAAAGTCAGAAACAGGTGGTAATCCTGAAAAGGTCACCAGTCATCTAAACTTTATGCTATTTATGCATTTTAACAAATAAAGGCATCAGTGTTCATTGGTTACAGCATACATAACTTTTCTATTAATTAATACTCAAATGCCTATTTTCTGACTATATTTCTTATTCTAATTAGTCCACAGGTGCAGTTCTTCTCTCTATTTGCATGTGGGGTCCATTTTAAGCAGTTGCTCAGTGAGTTGGTGGTTGCAATCACCCACTGACAGAATTATCTTTGCCCCAGTTACTGCTCAGTTCTGCTGACTTCGCTCCTGGGGACTCTCATCCAGACAGTCTGTTTATCTTGGGATTGTCTTCTCTTTTCCTTAAAACAAAAGGTTAACCAAGCATTCAACATTCACATTGCAGCTGCTTAATCATAACTGTCCAGCTATAGGTACTAAAAACAATGGCAATGTTTGATTCAAATCTTGAGGGTCTCAAATCTTGTTGAGCTCTATATCAGTATGAAAGATTAAGCACATCTGCCACTCAACTAGATGGACTCAGAAAAGTTTGGTGTTTGAGGTACTTTCTGGGTGGGTGGAAGGCTTGTGTATTTATGTACCTACTATCCAGAAAGGAAAATCAGTGTGTTTTTCTACTGAGCAATTTAACTGTGGTGTAAGACAAAAGGGCTGTGTCTTTCTTCTGCTGAATTTAAGACTTACCCTCTTGGCTCCAATTAGAAAGATAGATAATTTCATCAATATTGTTTTGTAGACTCAATAATCTCATTTTTTACACATTTAAAAAATGCTGGATTTTGCATAGATACTGTTGCTGATCTATGCCATGTGACCACTGAAAGAGGATCTTTTGCAGGAATATATTAATTTCATTTCAAAAAGAAATTAGCAGAATGACTAACAAAAATCCATCCCTTCGCAAATGCTTGAAAGCTGTAATACAATTGTGTGAGCTCAGAGAAAAAGGGCAAGCACATAAGAATTGTGTTGGTATGTGATGCTTTTGGTCACAGATTTTCCACGATTCAGCAAAAAATTGGCATGTTGGATAAGGGTGAGTGATACAGAAGATACAGTAGCCCAAGGCCTGACTGCTGGTGTATTTAGTGAAGCATTTTGCTGCATGACAGACGAAGCTGAACTAACTGTGATTTAGCAAGTTCAGAGTAACCATAACAGCAAACCTTGGTGATATAACTTAAGCATATGCTATAAGACCCTGCCAGTGACACTGAGTATAGGACAAACATTATGCCACTACCATCTGCACTAGTAAGGAGAAAAGTAGTGCAAATATGTTTACCATGGGATAAATGAAACACAAAAGGCTTAATGTTTACAAGTTGAGATAAGGGGAATGAGAGGTGGTTTTAGGAAATTGAAAGGAAAGTGGAACTAGGTTGTAACCACAGCACTGGGCAGCACACACAACTCTCTATCCATGAGGCTGTTCTGAGTGGTGATCATAGTAAAGCTGACATAGTCACCTCTAAAACCATCCAGTAAGGATCCTGCCAAACACAGCAGTATCTGAGAAGAGACAATATGGGAATATTGTGCTGGACACTCGTCCCTGACAGCCACCACAGTTCATCATACTTTCTAGGCATCTATGAAAGAAGGTATCCTGATATGGTTCTAATTTATGGCTGCCTACAGATGCATGACCAGATGACTGCAGAATTGTCTTCTTCTAGTCCCAGTCCTGCCAGCTATCTAGCAGGAGTGGCCAGAGACACAGGTAAGAGTTCAGTGCAGAAGGCTCTCTGCCACTGGCATAAAGAAAAAAAGAAAATGCATCTAACAAGTCTACACCAAGGAAATACTGGCCCTTGAAACCAAGATAAATTTCTTTAGGATATAGTGGATTAAAACTTCCTGTAGTCAGTGTAAAAACATTATCCTCGCTATAGTCACCAGTTGGCAGGGACTTGTTGCAGAGCTTTATTATAATTTTTAGGTATTAGGTATTCTCTTTCCAAAAGTGCCAGTCTGGATAAACACAACAATGTTTGAAAGGCAATACTTTTAAAAACAGATGGAAGGATGATGGGTGTCTTATACCTTCATAAGCTTGTATTTAGTGTTAACATTGTACCGAGAGAGCACAGATACTGAGAATATTACAGATCTCGACTCCCAGTTGTTGAAATAGGAATAGGAGACAGATATCAGTATTTGAGTTTAAAGCCTCTGCAAACAAATTTAATTCTATTTGAGCAACTTTTCTTCTGAATTTTTAAACTATCAATATGACATCAGTAAACACAACTAAGTTTCATGAAGTACTAATAATATGAAGGGACAGAATAGCATTAAGTGAAATAGTATATGACAAATATATTATTATTCTGAGATATCTCACCAGTTGTTATTAATATTTCACCACCTCTATGAAAGAGCAGAAAATTAATAAGAGCTCCTATCTAAAAGAAAACTGTCAGAAAACAAAAAATAAGAAAACCTGGTATTAATTCCCATCAAATTGTCAAAGGCATGTTTCAAATTCTCAAACACAGGTGGAAAATCACAGTATGTTTTCAACTTTGGTAATATGAAAATCTCATAGAAATAAAATTATTATTTCAATATTAAACAATATCTTCAGGCTTGCTTCTTATCTATTCTTCTGCAGAAGCTACTGCAGCATACAAAGAGAGGAGAAACACTGCAATATTCTTATTCTAACTTTATCAATTTTAATGTTTTCTCTTATTATAATCTATTAGACCTTTCTGTCAGGGCTCAAAGTTGGCTTCCGCCCTTCTTCACAAAGCTCTGAGTGAAAATATTTTGTTTTTCAAACTTTTGGAACTATTGACATTGGCTTCAGCACTGACTCAGTATTTCAAGGAAATGTCCTGGTATACAACTATATCTCTAATACCATATCAAACTTTTTTTTTTATTTCTTGAGATGCTTTTGCGTCAGATTTGATTAATGTGGTCATTGAAAGCAAAAGCTGGAAAACACTGCCAATGATTATGGAAGGACCACATATATTTTCCACTTTAAGCCAGTAGCCATTTTTTTCACAGAAACCTCTGCTACCTTAAAATACAGATAAGAGTCAGAAAAACCCCCCACATCTGAAATTTCAAATATAGTTGCTATTTTTATCTGCATACTGCTGCAAGGCTGTGATGTCTTCAATTTTATCTCTGTGAGAAAACATCAAAAAAAATCATGGTACTTAGCTGAAGTGGAATGTCATTAGTGTCAAGGAAAACAGGTAAGTCATATCTGTTCCCCATGAAAATTTTTACTTCAGCAGTGATATTAAGGAGGATTTATTCTGTGAAACTCGTTTCAGCTTCACACAGTCTTAGGAGGACCCACTGTAACAGTGAGGCTTTTAAGCATCAAGGAGAGCCTCCTCCTGGGAACTTGCAGCTGAGGCAGTCCGAGCATCCTAGGAGTTCAAGGGATGCAATAATCCAGGCTGCACAGGTTTCATGGCTGTCACCTACCCATTGCTGGACTCCAAGATCCTGATCAAACCTTAGCTTCAGACATCACACAACAATATCATGTCAAATGCACTTACACTTCTCAGCATTTCCTGAGTGTTACCAGCAAATACTGCTGTTAAATGTGATTACAAAATTTTCTTTTACCCACAGTGTCTAGGTAGTGCAGCAGCAAAGCAAGCTGTTGACACAGAACTAGAAGTTCTCTCCTTGTATTATCCTTTTATTTTGGGTGTTTTTCAAAATGTCTATTGCCCAGACTTTAAGTAAGAGTGAATGATGCATGATATTTATGGCATGACTGCCAAAACCTGGCTCCATATGAAAGCAGTGATGAGAAGCAGTCACTTCTGAAGAACAATGCAGAGAGCTTTACTTCTCTCTCTCTGCCACCCCTGCTACTCCTTGCAAAGTTTGACCTTATCTCTGGTGCCATGGCAGGTTTTCAGGCTCCCTTTATTGAATACCAAAAGGAGGGAAGAAGATTATGAAAAATAAGATTTCATACTTTCATAGGCCTAGATCAACAGGACAGAGAAGGCAGGCCACCAAGTTTCAAAAAAGCTGAATCAACCCTTGGAGATAGCCATATTGTCTAAACTTGCTGTTTTATGAAGAGGTAGATCTTGAAGACCCCATGTGTAGATAATTGTGTCATAAGAATATAACCATTACTTTTTTCCTGAATTTCAAACATAAAAGTACCACTTCCTGCTCATGAGATCACATTTCCAAGAAACTTTTACCAATTTGTTGGGCATCTCATCTGCACCATAAAAATTTATTTAAAACATAGACTATACTACTGTAAATGTCATACTGTTACAAAGTTGTTACCAATAGTTGTATCATTAAACTGCATCATTTTGTTGAAAATAAAAAAGGTATAAATAAAAACAAAGGAAAAGTATACACATACACTTCCATCTAAAAAACCAACAAGTAATTTTGATAGTGGTCTCAGGGGAAACAAAAGAGCTGTAGGGAAAGGCAGGAATCGCATTGAACTGTATGCCTGTTGGCCTGAAGACCCAAAGTATACACATCAGAACAATTTGGTGTTACATCACTAGTTGAAAACAGTAAGTAGCTTACCATATGACTCATTTTCCTGAGTCACAAACAAATAAGGCATTTCCACTATACACACTCAGTCAAGTAATGAGGCACCTATTGGTGAATAATAGTGCTAAAAGTGCATCATTCAAATGGTTCTGTGACAAAATTTGTCTTTTAGAGCTTACAAATCTGTAGTGACATATTTCCTCTGGAACTGCAGTAAAAATATCTGAGAATAGAAAAATTTTTGGCGTATGTCATAACTTTTTTTTTTTTTTCCTTACTTTTATGCTAACTGGATATCTTATTTTCAGGAAAGTTGAGTATCAATGGTCTTCCCAATTGACTCAACCCTGGAGCTAATCTGTGAAGATGTATTATCAATGTTGTCCACAGGAAGCAGAATGTCTTCTAGCAATGCTACATGATGTCCTTTTCTTTCACCTTACAGTTTTTAATCTTTTGGAAGCCATTTCTTTGCTGGGTAATGAAATTGGCATGTCTTTTGTCAAAATAATTATATATAATTAATATAATTAAATGTAGTGATATATCACATAGATTGTTGAACTAAAAAACAACTAATAGCCAGAGAAAAGCTTTGAAAACCATCTCATATGAAAAGTTTCCAGGATTATTTCTTTTAAGAGATTTTTATGAACCACCAGTTACTCTTAGTGCAAGGTTGTAGTGCTAATGGTACAATTAAGTCATTTGAAGGCATGGGGTGGAATGTGAAATATCTCTCTGCAATTTTATTACTGAGAACACAAATAAAAGGCTATATTAGCCACTCTGTTGAACTTACTTTGTTCTTTCCTTCAGCAATAATAGCAAAAGAGTCTCTCTACTTTTTTCATCCCATGTACATACCTTTGCCTCAGAATGACTTGCAGTTATTTTTTAAACCATGACTTCTCAGTTCTTTGAAAGCCTCTTTTTTTGAAAGTCCATTTCATTAGTGCAGAGAGGAATGAAAGTGCATATTTTATAATTTGGCTTTTTAGCTGACATTGAGCTTCAAAAAGTAGACATTGTCAGCAGCATTAAAGAATACGTAGTGTCAAATTCAGAGATGCACATATTGTGCTGTAGCATGGATTTCCTTGTACTCTGCTGATTTGCTTGTATTGTACTGTAATGGTATTGCAATGTATGGACTCCTTTAATCCCACTTCCCTCAGTGTGTATCAGACTCTGCAGTGTCGTGATCTACCTACAGAAACATCATAGGGAGGCAAAAGTTAAATTAAATAGGGGGTGTACAAATTTTATACCTACAAAGGAGTTGATCAAAGGGGAGGGGTTAAAAAACCATCAAATTAGAGATCAAGAGAACATTGGCAATAGAAGAAACAGGATCAATACAGACTGTTTTGATTTAGAAAACTGAGATGTATTGCTAAACATAGAAAAGGGAGGAAATGAGACTGCAAAGCTCTAGGGAAAGCACACGAAGAATTGGTTGGACCTATGTCAAAACACTGTGTGTCAGCTTCCACCACAGACTTTACAGAGACATGAAATGTAAAAAAATCAGAAGTGCTCCTACAGAGGAGAAAACATGGATGGCAGAAACATACCATCTCTGCTACTGTGGAATAAAAAGTGGGTGCATACCCACCTTTATGTGTACCAAACTCACATCATGCAGGTCAGAAGGACACTTGTAGCAGGCTGTCCAGAAGAGAAGGCAATTAACCTGATTTTCATATCTGTTTAGATGTCCATAATGATGCAAAGCTAGGGAATTAAAACTTGCTCCTCCTTGGTATTTCTGTTTGCATAATTTTATAATAGACTAAAGCAAGGGAAAACATTTCCCCTTCTACTCAGCAACATGCTTATATAAACTGTAGATGTGGCAGAGATGAGCTTCTCAAATTATTATGCAGGATTGACTTTATCAGGAAATTCTCTCAGACTGTTAACAACTCGTCCTTCCTTAGAAACAGGAAGGACAAGTACCTTGGTTGAGCATTGTTTGTGTTTCTTTTAATTGCTTGCTATGGGCATTATTTCTTGAACTTCTAATATCTGTTGGCTGGGATTTCAAGGAGAACAATGATGTCCAGAAAACCCTTAGGGAATAAATGAAACCTATCTGAACCAAAAAAATAGGTCACTGGAAGTTTCAATATGAGCCAAATTCCCTGCTGGTCTAAATGGACATCTGTTCCATTTGCAGGTTGCCTTAGAAAGCACCGTTATGGGAGCAAATTTTCCTAATTTTGTACTCCATGAAATATATTGTTGAACCACAAAAACACTCCATCTTTTCTTCAAATGAAAATGTATCTAGTTACATTTGCAAATTGATTTCATGTCTCTAGGTGTAGGATAATACTATGTCTGGTTTTAAAAATAATGTTATATACATCTAGATTTTAGGGAGCTAACTAATGTTGCTGACCAAAAGGAAGTCTATTGGCACATCCAAACAGTCAGACAGAGACTTTGTAAATGAGTCTGAAAGAGCTGAGCTGCCTAAACTGCACTGGACTTACAGTTTAGCTGATAAAATGTTAATTTGGCTCTAGGCTCTGACTCCCAATGTCACAGTGGCAAGCCAATTTCCTGCCTGCTCTACAGCACCCGAGCTCCTTTAAAATCAATGGATGAAGTTAATACACTTCTACTTAGTACAGACCTAGGCTCACAATTTTCTAAGAACTGATTTGAGTGTAGAACATCCTGATTAATTATAGACCAATTGGAGCTGTTTTTACATTGTTAATGAATGCAACTCTGATTCCATTTTTCAAAATATATTGCCTCTTTTTCAATTTTTCACAAACAGATAATACAACTACTTTTCATTGTTAGAGAGGGATCCACCAGCACCTATGGCAAGTTAAACAGTGTGATAAATACAAGTCTTTGCAGTACTGGAGTTTTCACAATGTATATCATGTAATTGTATTTAGAATCACAGACTGTCCCTGATCTGTGGGCAGTTTGCCATCCAATTCCCTGGGAGCTTCACGTGTAAATCAATCAACCTCTACTACTACCACCATGATTTAACAGTATAACATGGCTCTGTGAACCATGACTTTGAGTTCTCAAGCCTTGAGTTAAAATACCATGATAATTTAGTCATTACTTAGTCATTACTTACCAAACCCAAACAAGAAACAAACCCTACATTTTTATTTCAGCTATGTATATAGGAGCATGTATTGAATTGAAACAGATGTATTCTAATATCCTAAAGTGCAAGAGAAAGAGAAATAAACACTAGTCAAACCTCTATCTGAAATTCATTACACAGATCTGCAAAATTAATATACATGCAAAATATTGGATCTAGTTTATTGTTTATTTGTTTGAGTTTTGGGGGGAATTTTTGAATGCAACACGGTGCTTAGATACAAACTTGAAACCAGAAGTCAGTACACAGCAGACTGGTAGTATCATTTATTTTAGAACAACTGAGCAGAGTGATTCTGAAAAGGAACTAGATCAAATCCTGAAACTAAAGTAAATACATTTTTACACAGCAGAGTTTTTACTTTATAAAGGAAATTTTGCCTGACCTTGCAAAATATTCTAGTTTCCTTGAACAACCAATAAACACAGCCCATCACCTGTGCAATTCATTACCTGACAAATAGCTTACCTCTGAGTCCTTGTTATCTATTGATCTCCTTCTACACAATTACCTCTTCTTTCTCCTTTGGAGAATTTAGAAAGAGGCCATGCATACATTTTAAAAGAAAAATCTGATGATATTTTCATTTCTATAATTGAAGTATAAAATTATTTTCTTTTTTCATTTGCATTATTTAAAGAGGATTAAAATTTCAAGTTGATAACTAAAACTTTCAGCACAGCTAGGGACATAATTACAAGAAGTGATAGAATAAAAAAAAATCTCATTTTCATAGAATCATAGAATGTTTTGTGTTTGAAGTGACCAAAAAGATCATCCTGTTTTAACCCCACTGCCATGACTAGGAAGACCTTCCACTAGACCAGGTTGCTCAGAGCTCCATCCAACATGTGCTTGAACACTTCCAGGAAATGGGACCTCCACAGCTTTGCTATGCAACCTGTTCGGGTATCTCACCACTCTCATAGTAAAGAGTTTCTTCCTGTTATCTAATCTAAATCTACTCTCAGTTTAAAACCATTCCCCCTTGTCCTATCGCTACATACCCTTGAAAAATGTTCCTCTTCGGCTCTTTTAAGGTCACCTTTAGGTACTGAATGGTGCCATAAGGTCTGCCAAAGGCTTGTTTTTTTCTGGGTTGTTTTTTTTCCAACATGAGGTGCTCCAGCCGTCTGATCATCTTGGCGGCCCTCCTCTGGGATTGCTGCAGCATGTCCATGTCTTTCCTGTTCTGGGGACCCCAGAGCAGGATTCAGTACTCCAGGTGGTTTCTCACCAGGGCAGAACAGAACAGAGAAGCAGAATCACCTCCCTCAACCTGCTGGTCACACTTCTTTTGATGCATCCCAGAATACAGTTGTCTTTCTGGGCTGCAAGGACACATTGCCAGGTACTATCAAGCTCTCGTCCATCAGCACACCAAGCCCTACTCAACAGGGCTGTTCTTGGTCCATTCTCCACCCAGCCTGTATTTGTACTTAGGACTACCCTAACCCACATGCAGAACCTTACACTCACCCTTGGTGAACTTCATGCTATTCACACAGGCCCACCTATCAAGCCTGGCCTGGTTTCTCTGAATGCCACCCCTTTCCTCCATTGTGTCATCTTCACAACACTGCCTGGTGTTGTCAGCAAATTTGCTGAGACTGCACTCAATCCCACTGTCTGTGTCACCAGTCCCAATACTGACCCCTGAGGAATGTCACTTGGCCCTGCTCTCCACTTGGACATTGAGCTGTTGACCAAAACTCGTTGAGTGCAGTTATCTAGGCAATTCCTTATCCACCCAATGGTCCAACCATCAAATCTATATCTCTCCAGTCTGGGAAAAGGATATCATGCAGGACAATGTCAAAGGCTTTGCCCGAGTCAAAGTACATGATGTCAATTTCTTTTCCCTTATAGATATTTATGAACAAATAGCTGACACAATAAAACATTGTATGATAGACTGCAGGACAAAACCTCACATTTTAAGAATCTTTGAAGACAGCAAGTATATAAGGTCCAGCCAACACAGATATGTCAAGAATAAATAATTTCGAATCAGCCTAATAACCTCCTGTATCACAGGGAAAAGGCACTGGTAATCAAAATGGTTCTTATATATATTTTATAAAGAGAGTTTAACTCAAAGATAAAAGAAATTAAGATCATGTACAATGAATATTCTCAGGAGATGAAGACTGAAGAAATATTTGTTGCACAGTAGATCCCAAAAGGAAGGTCTAGAGAACACAGAAACTGTTGTCTGTGTTTAAAATTTCAAGAAATGACAACATCATCCTGTGAGCATAGTCCAAAGGATGCCTGAAGTAATCCCTTTCTTTGTTCACAACTTGAAGAGCCTTCGGAGTAGCATTTTGCCATGTTTTGGGCCGTCACCTAAGATATTAATCTTTTCAATGAAGTTCAGAAGTTAGCAACAAGAGTAATCAGGCACCATAACTCGAAAGAGATCTTGACTGGATAAAGCCTATCCCTCTTTCAGAGGAAAGGTAGAACAATCAGTGGTCTCAAAGCACGTAGTAGAAATCAGAGAAAATGAAAGCGTATTTTCTGCTTTTCAAGACAGAAAAAAAAAAGTATAATGCAGGAAGATGAGGATTTGAAGGCAGAATACATAAATAAAGAGCAAAGCAGAGAATAAATTGTCTGGAAGTCTTCACCTTTACAAGTTTCCAGCAACTGGCCAGATGAATGTCTACCAGAAAGAAAATAAGTACACCTAGAAAAGTCCAGTAATAACCCACTTCTGCTTTTCCTGAATCTGAACCTCAGCCCACCACACCTAGTCTGTCATGAGATAATTCTAAAAATACCTGATATTCTACCTCTGCTCTACCTCTAGGTGCAAGAATTCAGCTGTTGACAGAGCACATCATCCTCTAGGAATTTTGCTCAACAACAAACTGAATTATTCATGTTCACGGTAATTAGAACATGAATTTGGATTTCTACTAAATGTAGCAAATATTTATCTGTTTTCAGCATTTATTAGGAAAATAGCCAAATAGCTGGAAAACATTCACCTTTTTTCTGTCAAGGTCTAGTTATTTAGTTTCTGCTGTTTGCTTTTCCAGGTTTCCACTTTGCTGTATTATCTGACCAGCACTAACAACTCTAACATAGTAGGAGTATCATATCAGGTGTCTGCAGTCAAGTTTGTGTTTAGAAGTGATTTTTAATATATGTACATCAGTGTTCTCATGATTTTATCAGGATAGAATGGAAAAGCACCTGGGAAGTTTTGCACTTTTATTGGTGATTTTAGAAGGATGAGGATACATTTCCACTGATACCACTTGAAATCTGTGATTGGAAGTGAGACTGGAAATCATGAACAACTAGAATCATCACTGGTTCCCAATGTGAAATTTGGCTTCCCAGGCATTCAATTCTTTGGTGAAACTGTATTGAAAACAGCAGAGCTACTTGTTTCTAAAACTGGTCCAATATAATAGAGGTAGAATGATTCACAAAAAAAAAAAAAAAAAAGATTTACCATTAAACACCAATTTTTGTAACAGCTTTAGTGTTAGCAATCCTGATGATTCAGTGCTCCAGCCAGGGCTGTCTAGGATAAGGACAATCATATCTGCATAGTATATTAATGCACTGTTAAGTAGATGTGAAGAATCCATCACTGGTCATCACTAGAACAGGATATGGAAATCACCAAAACATTACTCTATTCTGGAACAACATTTCTTATGTTCTCAAGCTCCCAAGCACCTGACCTTCAGCAAACACATGCATACTTAAAAATAAACTCATGAGTAAATATTTGCAGAAGTGGCACAGAAGAAAACTGGCAATTTTGGTGACAAATTTCCACTCTTTACTAACCTATAAACATGGTTATAAACAGAGCAGAGTGAACCTTCAGTACAAGCTGCTATTATTAAAGTCTGTCTACCTGAGGATTTAAAATAGTTTTGCTTATTTACATAAACCAAAAGAAGTGAGAACAATGTTGTTGTAATGCGTTGCAACATATTGCAGAATAATGTGTTATTATTAAATCTACAGAGGCATCTCAGACTCTTAATATGAAATTGCTTCTGATATTGAAAAGCATAATTTCCCGTCCTAATTCCATCTCTAGAGTAATTTTATGTTGAGTAGTTGCAACAGCCACTGATGTGTTGTAGAAACGATCTCACATTTTTGCGATATCTTGTCAAAAACCATAACAGTATCATATGATACATCATCCTTTATGTTCAGTGCCTGACAACAAGACTAAACCTTATTCATTAGAAAGGTTCTTTCAGTGGATTTTTATTGTTTAGGATAACTGCTGTAATTAGCAGAAGTGAGAAGAGAATACTTCAATATTGAAACAGTTATTCCAAAGAAACAAAATTTATTCCACTGAGCAAAGCTTTACAATATCATTACCTCATTTTAATCTACTATAATTAAGTAATTCTTTACATCATTGCAGATTTGACACAGAAATATGGAATTATTTGGTTATCAAGGACATTTTTAGGCACTTTCCCCCTTTCAATTTTCTCTGTGTTGGAGTAGCCTGGCTCAGAACCTTTCAACAAGATAAAGAGGAAAGAAATTAACCAGTGCAGAACAGATGAAATTTTCAAAAGTAGTTCCTTTTGGAATTATGTAGTTCACACATATGAACTGTCCCAAAATACCTTGGAAAATCAGCACTTCCTTGAATGCATTTTACTTATAGGCTAGTCATCTACTTACAGCAGAAATACTTACTTTGTCCCCATATTCTCCACATATCTGACTGATAGAAACAGACTTTAAATTTTGTTGTGAGTTAGATGGATCTCTTGGGACCTCCTAAATCAAGGGAAACAAAACATGACCTCCACTTAGGCCACAGGTTCTCTGACTATGACTATTTTGTCAAAACTGAGGATTTTGCCAACTGAGTGAATGTTAACTGTAAGTGCAGCTAGCAAAGTTGGCTGAAATTTGTTCCAGGAGGGATATTCATGGCATTGGCTGTCTACATTAGTGCAAGAAAGCTACAGACTATTTAGAATAGTTCAATATTTATTCAGTTTCATCATGCAAAAACTGTGGGACTGTGCAAGGTATAAACTGCACTTACAATAAAGAGAAGCTGTTCCTTCAGACTTTTAGAAGTTACTCCAGAAGTCAAAGCTTGTCTTGCTTCTTTTGCAATTAATGAATCTCAGCAACTACTTAAATCTTGTGGTGGAGTAAACGCAATTTCCTGCCTTGCTGATTCATGTTGTCATGAGCATATAGCATTTCTGACCTTTGAATAATAATGAAAGACAGAATTGTATGAAGAAACAATTTTGCCTCCCATCTCTCATTTATCCCTTGCTACAGATTGCTGAAACATCAACTTAAAATCAGTATCAGAAATCTTTTGTTCAGTTTTCATATTTAGATTCTATAAGTGTTCTGAAATTATTAATAAATTGATTTAAGTTTCCACATGACCTTCGATTATTTTTCTAAGGTTTTTTTCCCCATAGGCATTGAAGATGAAAGTAATAGATGAAGCACTCTTTAATTGATTTCCATTTTCAAAAAATGTTTCCAATGAATAAGCTCCAAATGAAAATACAGTGATACTGTTAAATCCTTGGCTTTAGCTGGCATATATGCTTCTAAAAATTAAATCAATGGGACAAGTATCAAGACCTTATAATTTTGTTATAGGAATTGTCTTCAAGTTCTATTGTATTGTTTCTTATTAACAAGAAACAGTTTATCAGTCTTCTTTTTATTATTCAGACAAAGGTAAAACAAAATAATATTATAATAAATAAAAATAAATAAAATTAAATTAATATAAAATGTAATTATAAAATGAGAAGAATCGTAGTGTCATTTTTTTAGTGTATTTGTCTTTTCTTACCTTCATTTTTTCCCATTATGAATCCTAAATATTTTCAAATTTGATTCATGTATTACCAAATGGGAAGATATTTGGACTTGTACAGAGCCTCATTAAAGCCAGTAGATGCCCCTGGGCACACTAAATTCTCTCCACATCAGGCTCCTTTTTTGGATGAGTTTCTTGGAGCAAATACAAGTATTTTCAAATTTGTATGCCTAAAGCACATAATTTATATAAAAGTGGAATCATTTCCATAAGGACTGACAACCAAACACACCCAGGAAAGCTAATGCGATTGGTAAATTATTTTGAAAGAAGTGGGCATTATGTATCTACATGATCACCGGTGAAAACAAAATTGGAGTACTGCAGCTCATTCTGAAGCCTGCAATTTCAAAGGCAGATTGACAGACTGAAAAGAACAGAACAACCCCATTTACTTCATCAAAAGAGAAGCCTGAGACATTATTTAATCAAAGTCTTGGAATACATCCAAGAAAATACAATACCAACCTCTTTTAACAATAGAAATATATTACTTCAATAGAAAAACATCCTGCTTTAAAACTTTGGATCCTAAATCCATGCAGATTTCTATTTAAAATAAAAGTATGCATATGTCATTATGAGAGTGGTTAGTGAGTCAACTCTAAAAATGAATTACTGAGGTAAAGAATAGTTCTCCATTTCTTGAGAACTTCATTTCAAGACTGATTTCATTTCTTTAAAATATATTTTAGCCAGAAACAGAAATATGACAATCTACCACAACTGTAATTGGATAGAACACTTTGGCATATGGTTCTATCACCAAATCAGATGGACATTTCTGCCTTTTAAAGTGTAAAAATCTGTGAAGAGCTCTCAGTAGAAAAATCACAAGTTTTATATTCCCACTTTTGAAAATTTGCTTGTTAGGTACAATAATGAATGGTAAGATATAAATCCAATACACAGTTCATAAGAAGAAATATGGAACAATATTAAGGATACAAAAAAAAAATATTACTGATAAGTGAGGTATATGTGTTTCTAGGCACCTAAATAGAACTCTTTTTGTTAAATACTTCTCTTTTTGTGAGTAGATATACATTTTGAAGGAAAAAAATCATGATGAACTTTTGATACATAAGCTGAATGCCCTAAAAGATTTGGGGTGACAACGAGGAGAGGAAGCTTAGCATTTCCTCCTCCATTGCCTTCATAGCCACCTTACCTGCCTGTAAATCAGCTAGCCTCAGGGCTACTTGAGAGGGACCATCCCCATCACAGAAAACCTGTTTCAGTACAGGAGGAAAGATCTGTGAAGAAAGGTAATAGTTTTATTAGACCTGCTTAAGCTTGGAGTGAATTCAATCTTTTGTGGAGACATGTAAGGAGGATGTAAATTAATGCCTGTTGTGATGATGGTTTCTGTGGAGTCGATAACCAAAAGATAACTACTGTGTGCCTCTTGGGTCTCCTTCCCCTCTCGCCCTTCTTTTCCCAGTGGTAAATGTCTGGATTATTAAATTAATGATCATGCAGCTTAAGTGCCCTTTGTGATACATGGTAGGGCAAGGTTAAATCCCCTGTGGGCTGCAGGCAACCAAATTCCCCAAATAATTCTCAGGATAGAAACAGTCAGATTTTAATCTTCTATTTGTTTAGATACTATATACAGGAGTTTTGGGATTGAATTGTAGATGCAGATATCCTACACAGGTGCTCATTACTCATGCCAGACAGACACAGTTGGTTTTGTATTGCTATTGAAATGGCTGCTAATATGAACACAAAGAAAAACAGACACATTTAGAAGTTTATCAGAGCTAATAGACAGCTATCTCATTTAATATGAAATGAAATATTTTCTGATCAATCAATGTCAACATCAAAAGCTTGTTTGTTCTTATTTGCTACTACATGGAGTATTTTCTTGTGTTTCTGTTAAAAGCTTGTATTTTACTGAAGGCTTTACTTTGCTTTCAAAAGCAATACCAAAATGAGAAACTCGTAATTCTCAGGGGCTCATTGATGTCATTCTCTCCAAGCGTGGATAAACAGCTTAGCCAAACTTTTGCTGGTGTAGGTTCACTGACATCAGCAGGACTTACACAAAGAGCTAATCCTGCCTGATGAATGAGCACAGCACATGTCAACTAGAAAGCAATATCTTAGGTGGAATGTGCTAACTGTTACTTTGTTATCCTGCTCCTACACACCACTAAGAAACTTCTCAATAAGCCCATGAATGCAAAGGAATTATTTGCCAGCTTGTACTAGGGCTTTCTCTCAGATCTATTGTACTGTACTGTGCTTTCGCCAGCCATATGAGAATAAGGACCAGTGAGTCTTCTGCTGTTCAGCAGAACTAAATTGTTTCTTGTACTTGGTCTCTTCCAGCTGTGAGGAAATATTGCCTCTAGACATGGGCACTGCAGACACCTGATAGCCACAGACAGAGAGCAGTTTAATTTCACAAAAGTTTTGGACAGTCAAGATGTCATGTGCTGCTGAAAGGGGTATGAAACATGTGGGGCAATGGCTTGATGGGTCTGCTGACTTAAAACACTTTAGATGTACAATATCCAAGAACAGTATTTTTCATCCAGAGGTTTATACGTGGCAACATAAAGGATTGATCTGCCTTAGTTTCTTCCATGGATTTCTAATCCTTGTCATTCTTTCCCTTTTCTAATCCCTCCCAGGGATCCTGGGAGAAGATGGAACAGAGATAGAGGGAAGGAAGTATTTCATAAAATTAAGTGCAGGATAGGTAAGAGGTTACCAGAGTGAAGTTTACTTTATGAAGCATAAAATTGCACTGTTGCTATTAGACCTGGTTCAAAATGCAAATGTAAATATTTTACACTGTGAAGGACACTAGTGATGTAGTTTACTTTGGGGATTGTATTGCACAAAGAATGGTGAGATAACATCTTTTTTCTGAGGCCATGATATTTTTTAACCCACTGATGCTGCTTTAGTACATTCAAGAATTCCAACTGGACTTTTGCATTTCTTCACTTCTCCCATGGGACACACTGTCTGACAGGTTGGCCCCTATGTACAAAAGTCATCCCTATGAATGCCATGCTCACATTTCTCTGAATTCTCTAGAGAAGGAAGAGAATAAAACTCACCTTTACTTTTGTCTCAGGTCACATGATGTTAGGAGAAAAAAGATCAATACATAATGCAATTCCAAATTTTGTTTTTTGCAGACACTTCCATCTTCCTTAAAAATGCCAAACAGAATAATGTGTCATAATCATAACAAAATTCAATGTTTAAAAAAAACCCAGCTATCATGGAGGAGGCTTTTGTTATAGCAAAATAAGTCTGAATGCTTCTTTGAACAAAAAATGAATTAAAATCTACACTATGATATAATATTTTTAATTGATTCAAAATAAAGAATGTGTACAGTATTAATGCCACAGAAGGCAATAAAAGTCCCTTTTTTTCCTCCCTAAGTATCATCCCACATATCTAGTTTTGAATATCAACACTTTGCAAAGTTCTATTCAAACCAGACACTGAGTTTCTTTGACACATTGGAAAAACTTTGTTCAACCTCAAATGGGAAAAAGGTGCTCTTTTTTCTCAAACTGGGAGTTTTTGCAGTTGAGAAGCAGAATGATGTGGGAGGCTCATTGAGGCACAGAGCTTTCCACTGACCTCAGCACCTTTGCGCCATCAGTAGCATCTGCGCATCTGATGTCAGGTCAGGTAGGAGCAGAGCATTGCTATTCTGCTCTGAAGAGAAGAGCACAGGAGCTTGCAGAGCTCCCTGGGAATAGTGACACAGGAAGATGGATAACAGGCACAGCTGGGTCTCAGGCAGTACAGGGTCAGGAAGCTCCTGCATCATACTGGAGGTTTCATATTCATATCTCATCCTTTCACTATTCTTCATTTCTGTAAAAATGATCTGTGGTATACACATGATCTAGTAAGACTATTGTTTAAGATTATCCACCACAGAACCATTTTTTAAAAAAAATTAATAGTGAGTTTTGTTTACTTATCTAGTGATTGCAACAATGGAAGCAAAAACAAACAAAAGAGGCAATGCAGATAATCAGAAATATTCACAGACCTTCCTGATTGACTCTTTTTGAAACTGGAAACAAGAACAGATGAAGGGAAATTCTACATTTTGGTTTTGTAAATAAAGAGTATTTTGCTTAAGTCATAGCCAGAGACGTCCAGAATATAACTGATTGTTTATTATATTTATCAATACAGACATACTGAAGAGCTAATTGAATACGAAAAAGTCTTTGTGTAAACAGCCAAAATAACTAAGGCAGCAAGGATTCAAGCAATTAAAAAATAGCACCAATTCTCTTAGAAAGGTCAGCAATAACTAATTTCACTAGAGAATGGATGGATTTTCAATTTTCTTCTGCCAGGAATATTCTAGAGATTGTGTAGTTCACTGTTTCCATCAGAAATTTCTTCTCCATATATTTAAGTTTTCCCCACTTGGATACTGTTTGAGACAACGGTTTCTTCTCCCTCAGCAGAACACCAGAGGACAGAAAATTTCCATTCTGGTGAGGAATTAACTTGCTCCTTTGGGAAAAATGGAGCTCAGGAGACCCAAAATAATAAACAAGCTAACTCTGCACCATCCTCTGCTGAGAAGACATTTGGAAATCACTTAGGACTTGAGCTGGTCAAGAATGAAATATTCAACGTATCATTAAGCCTGAAAATACTGCAAGTTCACAGAGTAACTTGGGCCAGATTTGGAAAGATGATCTTTTTAAAGGGCTAAACCCAGAATTCTTAATTAAACAATTTAGAAGAATTCAGCAAGGAGATCATCAGAGCAGTTTCTTAATTAAGTAGTCCTGGTCCAGAAGACAGAATATATTATCAGTCTGAGGATAATAAGGATTCAAGATAAAGAAATTATGGTAAAAATCACACACAAATGCAGATAGGCTACTTGTCCAGAGAAAGGTTGCTCTAAAACAATATTCACAAATAAGTAAGCTAAAATAATTGCCTCCATTTATTCTTTATTTAGAAGCTGCACTTGATAGGAAAAAAAAAGATTTTTAATGAATGTGTGATATAAAGCAGCATGATTACTTTTAATTTTAGTAGAATTACATTATTCAACAACTAGAACAGAAAAACAGTGAACTTATTACTTAGGTTTTAGTTCAGCATTTTTTTTCTACATACATGTAAGTGTATCTTTACAGTTAAAAGTTCCTTTAGAAGAGCTATTAGTAATTTGAAAACTTAACACATGTTGCACTAATTTAAGAATATAGTCCCTTCTTTGGAAATTTAATTAATATTAACTGTGTGTATTTTACTGACTAAAAGGAACTATTTGATAGATCCCAGGATCTGGATAGTTTGACTGTGAAAAATGGGTTTAATATGTACCTAAATGAATAGTCAAAAACTGTTCACTGTGAAAAAAAAAACAAAAACAAAAACAAAAACACAAAAAACCAACAAAACACAAAAAAACCCAACGAAACAAAAAACCTCCAACCAATAAAACCCCCCAAACTCACAACAAACAAACACTACCAGACTTTCTTTTTCATCATTCTAAGGAATTCCTGAAATTTGCTGGTCATGCAGTCCTATCACCCCTTTGTTCTGGCAGAAGTGCTCCTGGGAAAAGACCTTCCAAAATATTTCTACAGGCCAGCCTGACTCCTGTAAGGTTTCCAGCTGGTTTGACGACCTTGGTCATAAGGCGCCAGTGGCTGAGGTCAGATCTGTGCTTACAGGCATCACTGCCCAGCCAAAACAGACAGATGGTCATGTGGGGTCAGGTAGTGCAGACAAATTTCACTGTCAATGACAAGCATAGTCAATGCAAAACAAGAAGTATATGTTTTCTAAAGGAGAAATTGTTTCAGGATAAAACCGGTTCTCTCCTCCTGAAAACTGCTAAGCAGTACATTTCATGCTCCTGCCTTTATTCTTCAGTTTTGTGAAATTAGCAAATTATCCTGTTTACTGGAAATCATTTGCATAGTGAAAGCAATGCTTTCCCCAACAAAACACAAACTAATTTGACAGAGTCAGAATTTCTATCCAGACATATGATTTCCTCCTTACAGTTTGCCGTCTTATGAATTCTCAAACTTATACAAGAAAGAACATGTACCTTAAGAACTTCAGTCTCAACACCTGCATAAATACTAATGTAATCTAGGATTAATTAATGATAAGGAGCCTGAGTGTTTTATGTCTCCTAGTTGACAATGACAGCGAGAGAAGGCTTCACAGTGGCCGAAATGTAACAGAGAAGCACATCAATGGACAGCCACACTGTTGCTTTATTACCAACACACATTGTCAAAGTCCTGTGACAACCTAAAACCTATTAAATATTTTCAGAAAACAAATACTTCATGCTTTCTAGAAGGCCTAAAATTTCACTAGATATTTTCATAATTTTGAGCATTCCAGATTTCTGTGTAACAATTTGTCATATGCAGAGTATTTATCTGTACACAACTACAGTAATTTCCTGCAGCTTGTCTCCCAATAAAATCAGAGAGAGAGAGAAGTTATTAGCTGCTTGCTTCTTCTCCTCTGTCCATTGGTAATTTTTTCTGCCAGTAATTAAGCTTTCTCCAACAGTATTATAAACACACAAGTCTTTTCCCCTTTTAAACATAAACAAGAATATAAAAAAAAAAAATCATTACATTAGTAGTTTTCTCTCCTATTTGTCCCAAGAGAGAATTTTGACAAAGTCTTACTTATTGTCAGCTCAGTATCTACAATGATACAGCTTAGAAAGAGAATTAGAGAGTAAATGCTTGTCTTGTGTATGTCACTCCTAGAGGAACTATTCTGTCTAAAAATATACATTATGTCAATGCTCAAATGAAAAACTGTATAATAGTCTTAAAATAAAATGTCACATGGGTTTATTTTTCTACATCTTGCAGAAATTCAACTGTGTTAAAATATTCCATTTCAAAATATAATTCTCAAATGTTAATTAAATAGTATAACTAGTTACATGATAGATCATATATGAAAGGTTTTAATTGAGATTGCTATCATCTCCACTGTCACAAGTGACTTAGCAGGGAAATTCTGATTACAGGCAAAGTATTTCAATGATTACTGAGTGTGTCTAATATGTTTGTAAAAAAAAATCCACCCAACAAAACAAGCCCCATCCTAGCAGAATTGAAGTACATACAAAATTTAATCCATCTATAAAAATTCAATAAAAAATGTGATTAAAGAAAACAAAAAATACTCCAAATAATATTGCAAAATATAACATTTAGAGTTTTGGAAATAAACATCATTTTGAAAAACCTACAGACTCGCTTGAGGTAAATATTCACTGACAGCTGCTTTCAGTGTCAAATGTCAGTGGAAGTACTACAGATTCATAGGTTAATAGGCTGGGTTTAGATCAGTCAGCAGGACAGGTTTGCACTAAACATCATATCTCTCTTCTCCTCATCTTTTGTGAGAATGGAGTAAGAGGAGAAAATTACTACTAGGGGGTTTTGCAAGGGAACAGAAAAAGTAGCAGGACTTTTGAGGCAGTGAGAGTTGCTCCCACTCAAGCCTTGCTGTGCTCTCTCCTGCTCCTTGGGTGTGGGAGTCACAGACCAGCCCTCTGATTCATTACAACAGAAATGCCTGGCAAGATATCCAGCATGTCACAATTTATTCTTTGTGAAGTACAGCCTCGAGTATAAAGTAACACATTTTGTTCAGAATTAATATGCTTGCACATAACTAATGGAGACTTGTAAGATTTATTATAGGGCAGAAAACTCTTTCTTTCTGTGCTGATCTCACTGGATATTAAAACTTT
Source organism: Hafferia zeledoni (assembly GCA_035583235.1). NCBI lineage: Eukaryota > Metazoa > Chordata > Aves > Passeriformes > Thamnophilidae > Hafferia > Hafferia zeledoni. The sequence goes on along the minus strand of JAWWEV010000134.1, from coordinate 43,569,631 downwards.
CTGTTGGTGCTATATTAAGTATACCATTTTTCTGTTAGTTAAAGAAGCAGCTTGGCTGTAATAGAGATGCATTTTTAACAGTGCTGTGAGAAAGGTAGGTTCAGGAATTGGAAATAAATAATGTGAATTAACATATTAATTGTATTAAATATTCCATAACAACTCCAAGTTTGATATTCACTTAGCGTTTTATCTCCAGGATTAGGAGAAAAGTGCATTTGACTTTCACAGTAACTGCTTAATTACCCCATTTTTTGATTCAGTACACTGACAGAAGATGAGTACTCTATGGATAAGAGCAAAAGGAAATACAATAAAAAAATAAGAACATACATTTTACTGGGAAGGATTGAAATAAAATTAATAGAAGTGGATCTGGCAAAAGGCAGTGATCCAGGAAGACAGAATTCAGCAAGCAATTCTGGCTGAAAACAGCTACTATGGACAGAAGCTTTTATATTAGTTCCAGGAGGTTTTGTATCTGCTCCATGTTTGGAGATGCTGTATTGTAGAGGAAAAAGAGATTACACCGCAAAAAAGGCATGAAGCCAATTTTCCCTCCTTTCCCTCAGCGTAAATCCAGACCAACTCATGAAAGATTTACAATGGTAGGCTGGCAAATAACATTTGATCCATAAATTAGAAGATATAAACCTGAGATGAAGAAACAAGGAAGGAGAGATATAGAACTAGAATGTGTCCTAAAGGAGAAAAGTTAGTCTCTCAGATAAAAGAAAAAACTGCCAACTTTCAATATAATGTAGATGTTAACAATCCCTAAATTGAAAAACAAACCATGCAGTACAATTTTTTGTAGTTTCTCAAAATAGAGTAACAGGTTATATAAATAGTTCTAGAGGGCTAAGACAAACAAAAAAGAAGGGCTTAAAAATGAATAATTTAGGATCAGCACTGAAGAAAGAAAGTCTGCATGCTACTTTACATGTCTTTTTCTAGTTAATATTTCTAGATCTTTTCTTCATTTACACTGGCATCACACTTTTTTCTCTCTCTAAGAGATTGGAAAATGATAGGGATAAATAAAATTATAGGTATAACTGATTAATTATATTAACTGTACAGCATTTCTATGGTTGTAGTCCATCAGAAAGTGGTGCATAGCAGACTTAAGACAGGGGGTATTGGAATCTTGTTTTTTAGAAAAAAATACAAAACCAGAATGCTGAGTAGCAAAAACAAACAAACAAACAAAAGGTATATGATATATGGAGAAAATTCACTTTTGTGCTTGCTAAAATATTGTTTTGCCTCTGGCTTTTATCCATCTATAAATTATAGTAGCCTATATTACTGATCAAAAAATTGTCCACATATGGGCTGTACTGGATTAGTAGAAGGGTCAAATTCTTTAACCTTTAGTATCTACTCTGCAATTTGATCTAGGGATGTTTTTGTGGTAGGAGTTATCTCCATGAGATACCATAGTTTCTTGATGACTGTATTCTTCAGATTAAGGAAATATTTAGCATTATCAGAGAGTCTCATGGACTTTTCCTTACTATGAAAGAAGATAGGGTCACTTCTGCTGTAAAATGTTTATGAGGTTTATTTAAATGTTGCTTCATAAAAGAGGGCATGGAAAGACAAAAAATGTCCTGGGGACACATCACTTCAAGCTGATTTACTGTTATTGAACCTGTATTTTCCTGAACATCTTTATACATGTTTTGACTTAATTATATACTTAGTTTCTAATGGCTTTTCACTCACAGAAAATTTAGAACAGCAGAGGTCTAGTCTGTAACTGGAGTATTGGTGAAACATATATGAGATGATGATGATAATAATAATAAAAATAATGACAATAACAATAACACTATATGATTATGTCAGCAATGCTGCTTTTAGTCATAAACAGATTTTTGTGAATAAATATTCAAATAAATTCTTTGGCTGCATTCAATTAGCCTGGCAAAAATCACCTGTCCTATTATAATAATATTAGGATATAAATTTTTTTAGCACCAAATCTGAAAAAGCAGTGTGCTAAATGAAAATAGTATAATTTCTATTAAGGCTATAGTATGATTCATCATCTATCTGGAAATAACAACAAAAAAAAAGACAAATCCCAGCAATCGTGAAATCTGTTGTAATTTTTCTGCGCATAGCACACTATTCATTATGAATATTTAGAACAAAAAGGATTCACCATCAGATGTTTTGGCATCTGAATATATTTTGAGACATGGCTCTGCCTCCACTGCTCACTGTGTATCCGAGGGCATAAGGAGAAAAAGTGACACAAGACTCCAGTGGTCCTGCACAAATGATCAAATGATTCTGCCACAAAATTAACATATTTACAGCAGTATATTTTCTGACATAGGTTTTCTGTTGCTCATGAGGTTTTCCTGATCCACACTGTAGTTGTGGCACTACAAGTAAGAGCTAAGATTTTGGTGAAACCCTTTTGAAAAAGAATTACATAGTGATGACATTTGAATGATGTTTAAAAATAATGGCAGTCTGGATTTTTCCTTTGTTTTTGTGCCAGCTTTCTAGGTATTTAAATCAACTCACTTTTTAAATGATCCTGGAAATATAAATGCCCCATATTTATGCTACTAAGTATTACACTGAAGCCTCAGGATTTTATATGTTTGTAGATTTTTATATAGCTGTATAGTTTCTCACATTTGAGGAAGCAGTTAACAGTTTCTACCTCTGTGCCACATTCCTGGATTTCTGTCTCAAGGGTGAGCTAGCAATGAGAACATTATGTTTGGGACACATGTACCACAATTAGAATAACAATATATATTGTAGTTAAAATAGGAAGACCCAGGGCCCTTGAAGATGCTCCAACAGGGCAGTTCTGTGGGGAGCACCAGGATAGTATGAGGTCTGCAGAGTTCATGGGTTGGGTAACTATCAGTTATGGTAATTAAGTAGTGTAATAAATTTGTAAGACCCCTAGACTGGGCGTGTCTATATACTGGGGGTGATGGGGCCAGAGCAGGGACCACTACCCCAGAAAAGCCATGAAGAGCCTCAGGTCCCGCCTGAAGAAGCACAAGGCCATCACTGGGGGCAGGGCACACCTCTCTCTATACTTTGTATACTGAAAAGCTTTTCAGTAAAAAACTACTCTCTAACTCTCTACTTTACCCAGATTAAAGTTGCCTCAAAAATTTTTCCTCAATTTTAGGCAACAGTGTAACTCTGCTTAACCAATTTGAGCTATGAATTTTTCACTTTATTGAAAGTCATGAACACTAAAAATTAAAAGGCCCTAATTTCATAAAACAGTTTTCAAAATGTCCATAAATTTTCTTCTTTCCACTCTGCTGCAGCCATGAAAGTTCAGTTTTTCAAGCTTTTGTCCCTGACTTGAATAACTAAATCTTCTGGAGTGGGGAAGGGTAGGACGGGTAAAAATGACCAAAGTGAGGTTCACGGTTTAGCCATCTGATTTTAAAAGCTAGATATGAAAATAAAGCATAAAAGACCACAGTTAAAATCCCACAGGTTGATACAATAGACTTAATACCAGCTATTCTTTCAAATTATTAAATTAATTCACTTTTGTGAGGTAAATCAAACTGTAAACTCCTCAGGGGATGGCACAATTCTTTTTCAATAGAACATTAATACAGAAGAGGCCCATTCTTAATTGGAATTCTTCAGCTCTTCTATAATATAAATAAAAAACATAATTAGAAATGTGCTAAGATAGAAAGAAAAAAGGTCCTGTAAATACCACTGAATATTGTTATTATCCTTGTGGCATTAGAAGTTCACTGGTTATTTTGTTATAGAGCAATTAAAGGCAGGTAACTGTCAAGGCTTGAAGAAAAAGGAGTGAAGACTTTTATTGTGGATGTTCTCTTTCATGAAGCCAAGAACAAAACCAGATAGCAGACCTGAACTGAAATCAAGAGGAACACATTAAAATCAGTCTGAAGGATTATTTTGAAGTCTTGTGACACTTCACAGAATACAAAAGCAAGAGAAATTTTATCTATATAGTGTGTTAATTTTATTGAGGGAAATAAGTCATATGGAAACATTTTCAAAGTAAAAATTTTCAAAGACCAGTGATTAACCAGTTAATGCCTGAGGAGGTGGGCACCTGTCAGACAGAAATGCTGGGATTAATCTTTACAGACTGGAAGACAGGGCAACATATTAGCTACTTCCCTATGAGAAGTGAATAAAAAAAAGGTTTTTTCATACTACGCTTACTACAAATGAGACAAATCTATCCATCAGGGAGTAGATGCCTTGAACATAGCTGTATTAGCTCTTTTGCTCTAATATAGGTCTGAAATTCATTCTACAGGCAACAGAAGGCATAAAAGGCTTTTATTTCTCTTCCAAAACATAAGGCTATAAAAATGACAGTTTAGAAGCAGAAAAAAATATGTGAAGAAATTTTCTATCTCACTAACATTAATGCATTACCAGCATTTACTTTATACATATAATGCAGAGAGCAATAAATTAGAAGACAGATGTTTTCTCCCTCCCCCTTGTCTGTCGTAGCATGGTTAGACAAAAAATCTAAATCACTGGCATAGATGCATGCTATGGAAACACTGTGCAGAGGTAGTTAATTAATCCTGTCAGAGAACAAAATGCAATTGTAATATTTATTTTGAAATTACAAACACAGTAAACTGTGAAACAATCATTACGGGCATAAAGATAATTCTGTGTTCATCTCTAGGAACTGTCCTAGTTTAGCAGGTGAGACCAGCTGGCACTGTGTGGGGGTGATCAAGGCCGTGTATTCTACCCCCTCTAT
>JAWWEV010000134.1:43554642-43564760 GCA_035583235.1 Hafferia zeledoni | reverse complement strand
AATTGTGGCTCTGATTTATAATCTCTCTCGTGTTGAGTTAATTTCTCCTGCTGGTTTACCTTGAAACCAGCACAAGGAACAAACAATTAATCCATGGATTCAGTAACTGACATCCCTTCATAAGCGAAAAGAGTGTCTAAGTGAAAAATATTTACAGAAGGTATATCAGTGCTGCTGAGAGAAACACAACAACATTAATAATTATCCTCTATTTAACTAGACCCTTATGCAGGTATACAGAATACAAAATATATCGTGTTTTGCTATACCTGTCTTAGAGTTGTCACTTACTACAATTAATGCATCTGTTTCCTAGTCATAAAAGGAAAAACTCCTTCAGAACTGAAGTTAAAAGGTATGTTACACTCTCATCTGGTTGATTTTCTAGTCAAGTACTAATTTTCCTTTTTTAGAGGATTAGGTTCTATTGGAGCCACTTGTATTTCAAGACAATGTTGCATCTAGAAGAGCGTATCCTCCTTTTCCCCATGATATTCAGGTGAACTGACTTGGTAGGAGACATGGTACAGACTTCAGTTGTGAGGGAGGAAGAAAGAGGGAGGGATGGTTAAAGGTTTTCAATATTTAAGGAAACTCATACTGATGATTAAAAAAAAAAAGTTGAGAGAGAAGGCAGCAAAAAGCATTTTGCCAATTATGCTATATATTGGTCACTCTTTTGAGAAAATCTGTCTATCCTATACATTAAAGTCTGTGTCATTCCTTACTGCCAGACAACTGATTGATGTGCAGTACTGGCCAAGGAAGGAGCCAGACTCTTCAGTCTCTGTACAAGTCTTTTCATAAAGATTAAAGTGAATTGCAAATTGAAATAGATATGTTGAAGAAATGTATGGTGAATACGTATTTTTTATAGAGTCTTAGTTGTCAACAATCAGTGCATAAATGGACCCTACAGTGTATGTCTTTTACAGACACTAAAAAGAATATGTTTCTATGATGGATTGAATAGTAGTCAATCCAATATTTTTATGATTACAGCAGTAGGAGATTATAAATGGACAATACTGTATTACAGGTAAGCACACTGTCCACATTGCTTTTAGTGCATAATGCAAACCGTATTTGCATCAGTTACAATCATTTTAAATGCCAGAGGATCAGGAGAAGAAATTCTATAGTAAGTAATTTACCTCAGCATTGTCAGATAACCATTTCCCATCAGAGACTGTTGTATGTAAAGCAGGGGCAGGAATGATGGCAAACAGAAGCTATCAATCATTCCTGGAACAGGTTTTGAGTTCTGCTCACTGGAAAGAATTGTTGTCTCTGGACCTGTAGACTCCAGATACACACTCTTACAAAGTCTTGGACTCAAACTTGATCTCACTCCTTGCTACCCCAAAAATGCACTCTTTGCTTTGCAAAGCAATAGGAGCAGGACACTATTGCCTGGAATCATCACCTCTATCAACTCCACTGTACCGACAACTGCTATTCAACCTCCCTCCCTGTCCTACAGTGGCAGTCTTCCAATGAATTACCTAAGGATACTAAAGCAACTATCTCTGTAAATACAGCAGTTATGTTGTCCTGGGCCAATGAAAGTATTGGAGGAGTTTGAAATATAGTATTTGAATTGAAATTATTTGGATTTGTTTACTTCTAATTTGGTTTGGTATTACGAAGAGTTAAATGGCGTAGAGATGCATGTGGACATGATGGTGATTTCTCTCCTTAAACACACTTGAAAAGTAACTACACTTTGAATACTCATAATTTTTCAGGTAGTGTTCATTTACTAGCAATTAATCAATGTACTCTGGTAATCAGAATGTGGGTTATTATTTTACACTTGTAAAAAAATGATGGTACTTTTCACCTTTGATAATGGACCACTTGAGATTAATTTATTCATCTTTGCTGCAACAGAAACCCTTCTCCATTTGTGATTTTGAGAATACTTAGTACTGAATTCAATACAGAATTTACAGAGTCCTCCAGCTCTCAGTAGGACAAATATGTCATCCAAAATGCACCCTACCAAGACAAAAAAAAAGAACATGATAATGAGAAGGAAGAGAAACAGGCATTTTTGATTTGTAGTCCAAGTGTTACTTAAGTGTCTGCACAGGACAACATAAGGCAGTAAATTGCTAGTGTTCTATTCGAAAAGACAATTGCAGAAAATGAAAGTAAAAAGACTCTGTAAGATTTTAAGAAGCTAAGGATCATAATCTCATTGCAGTGCAATAAAAAGTGGTCTTTAACTCATCTTAGAACAAACCTCTGAAGAATAAACATCTGTGAACTAAATGTGTTGAGAAAACAAGGGAGAATTGCAAACACTTACAACATTCCTATAATACAACATTTTTACTATATTAATCTTGAAACTGTGTCTAATATTCAGTTTTATTATACTACAAAATCTATTTTCCCAGGATTGGTCACAGCCTGCTGTCACTGTTTTATATAAAAAACTAGTTTTCACTAAATAAAATTTTGTTTTATTGTCCTACCTGTTTGATACCTTTTAATAAACAATCTGTTATAGTTTCATTGACTTCCTACTGACCTTCATTTTCTATACATTTGTACTTAAAGAAAGTCAATCCCTAACAAAAACAGGCAAACAAACCAACCCAACAACAACAACAAAAGGAAACCCAACAACAAATCCAGATCCAAACCTAGATAATTAATTCCTGCACATTTAACCAAAAGTTAGCATAAAGCTTTTTCATACTCTTCGGCAATGCTAAATTCATTCTTCCTGCTAAATGTTTTCATTGACTCAAGGAAAAATATGCCCGTACATCTACATAAGCATATTTTCAAAAGTATTTGGTGTAATTATTTTCTTTTACATGCTTCCACACCAATAGTCATCAGGATTGAAGTTTTCCTAGCAGAATTATAGGCTTGAGGTAAGCAGGCTTCCAAATAATCCTTCAGAACACTCTGGGTCAGGTTGGTAAACGCATTGCATGACCTGAAGCTGAAAATTAGTATAGTTTATGTTTAGATATTTTCTTTCATATGTTTCAGAAATGAACCACTGAACAAGAGAGTATGTTGGCCAGGGAGAATGTTTAAGTGAGGTTTGATTAAGCATGCCGTGCAAATAATGCATTTTCCTGTGCAAAAACATGGCGACAGGGTCTCCTGCAACCTTTCAGCTGCAAAAATGCATGGCCCCACATGGGCTGTCTGATGGGAGCCACACTTGCAGCCCTGCACACTGAGTGAAAGGAGGATACAGACATCTGCTTGAGTGCTTATATCTGCCAAGGGACCCCCAAGTGCCTCCTTTTACACTGGTCTAAAGATTTCATGGTTCCCAAAGAAATCGTGTCAGAAAAATGGGAAAAGAAACACTGCAACTCTGTTGGAGGGTATTTCACTTAGCCTTGTGTTCCCTCCCCATTCCTCTCCATCCATAAAAAAAAATATAAATGCAAAACCACAAACATAAATACATAATCAACTGTCTGAAGTTTAATGAGGGCAAATGCAGAGTCCTGCACCTGAGAAGAATAACTTCATGTACTTTTGCAGACTGGGGGCTGACCTGCTGGAAAGCAGCTCTGCAGAGAAGGACCTGAGGCTCCTGGTGGACAACAAGCTGTCCATGAGGCATCAGTGTGGCCTTCTAGCCAAGAAGGCCAATGGCATCCTGGGGTGCATTAGCAAGAACATCACCAGCAGGTTGAGGGAAGCGATCCTGCCCATCCTAACTCAGCCTTAGTGAGGCCACATCTGGAGTGCTGTGTACAGTTTTAGGCTGCTCAGGACAAGAGAGACATGGAGCTCCTGGAGCAAGTCCAGTGAAGGGCTACAAAGATGACTAAGGTAGAATTTTGGTTATCAGGAAAGGCTGAGGGACCTGGGTCTGTTAGGCCTGGAGACGACTGAGAGGGGACCTCATCAATATCTATAAGTATCTGAAGGGAGGGCATTGGGGGAATGGAGCCAGGCTCTTCTTGGTGGTGCCAAGCAATAGGACAAGAGGTAACAGACAAAAATTGATATACAGGAATTTCCACCTGAATATGAGGAAGAATTTCTTTACTGTGCAGGTGACTGTGTACTGGAGCAGGTTGCCCAGAGAAGTTACAGAGTGTCCCTCACTGGAGATATTCAGGAACTGTCTGGACTCAATGCTGTGCCATGTGCTCTAGGATGACCCTTCTTGAGCAGGGAGGTTGGACCAGATGACTCACTGGGGTCCCTTGCAACCTTACCCATTCTGTGATTCTGTGAAATACATAAGAATATATCCTTCACAGAGCATCTCTGTATTCATGTTGGAGAATAACATATTCTACTCAAAACTCTGGATATTGCATATAAACTGCACACGTATGACAAAACACTTCTGAGAGCTTGGATTTTTAATATAGAATATAAGCGTGGACTAAATAAGAGTCTTAAAAAAAGGAAAGTAAATACAACACACAAGGGTAATAGAAAGCAAATTATTTCATTCAGACGATAATAAACATACAGAATAAACTGTCAAAATTGAAAGCCTGAATTTTGCCAGAAGATAGATGAATTTCACACTCTAAGCAGCAAAGCTTTGAAGTGAACATATCAAAAAATTGGAAAGGGTGGTACAGTACTTCAAAAAAATATGAGCACTACAGAGAAAAGCCTTCAAACCAAGGCTAAAAAAAAGAAATAAAAGAAAAAATAACTGTCTGTAATGCTGGTATTGCTGTTCTTTGCTGGAAGGGAAAGGCCTGGGGAATTTCCCATTTGAAAATGAGCAAATGAACAAAATCTATGTTTTGATCCTAATGTTTGAAGTCTGAGTCCTAAGAAAAAATATCAACTCATGTTCCATATGTTCCAAAAAGGAAGCAGACAACATATTTTGTTAATTTACAGGAGAGTTTCAATGATATTCAAAAACGTAAATATGAATATTTTGAAGGTATTCCTTAAAGAATTCAGGCATTATTTGCAAATACTGACTTTAGGAGAAGAGGAAGATCCCTTGTTATATAGAAGTGGAGAAAAAATACCTCTATAAAGGTTACCACAAATAAGCAAAACAATGAAAATTAAGACTGATCAAGAAAGAAAAGCATATGCAAGAACAGAAAATTTAACAGGTTACCAACAAACAAGCTGAAACAAACAAGAGGATTCTTCAGATTAAATAGACAATAATAATTAAAAAAAAAAAAAAAAAGTAAGACAACCACATCTGAAGGCTTGTTAGAGACTTAAGATTCAAAAAATTAAAGTAAAGCTATGGATTTAATATCCACAGTGTGGAGCCACAGTCAGCAGAAGTCAATCTTATTATTTAAAGCACTAAAGGAAGAATTTGGAGTATATAGAAGTGTCTCACAACATCCCTAATTAAATATCAATAGAATGGTACTTGAGACTTAATATATACAATATTAGGCATACAGCAACACACATCTCATTAACTGGAGTAGTTGGTAAGACAATATAGTTATATTTGGTTGTATATAAATGGCAGTTTGGTCATTAAAAACACCTCCTTTATAAACACTATAAATTACTTTCCAGTTATATTAAAGAATTATATTTTGCAACAGTAACTATTATTTTGTTGAAAATAATCAACAGTGCTGCTAAGAATGTTATGCTGATGCTCAGTTCAGCTACTGAGGACTGAGTTGTTCTGACAGCTTGCAGGGACCTCAGAAGTGTGTGACTAGCCCCTTGCTTCCACATCTAAATGTGAACTGCTGCAGAGAGAGACATAGCGGTGCCAGGTCACTGAAGCTGCAGCAACACAGGAAAACAGAAGAGGATAGACACCTGACCTAGGACCTGGATTGAGTAGTTCAAGTTTAGAAACACCAGGAGATTCACAGAAAGGAGGGACTCTTTATTATTATTATTATTTTGCTGTCAGATTTGCATCTTTTTTTTTCCTTGTAGAAAAATAATAGATTCCCATTCCAATGGAAATTCACTGAAAGAGGTATGAGGATGAAGGATGGAATCCAGTATTGAGATGTGCACTATGAGAAACTCAGAAACTGAATATAAATTCAAGTGTTACAAAGATTAATGGGATAATGGGAAATATAAAACATATAGAGGGATAAATAAGAAGTCTTAGCATAGGGACCATTTTGCAGCAAATTAATAAATGACGGTATAGCATTAGTAGAAGGGAGACAAAAAATGAAAAACTTCCTCCTAGGACTGCAAAACAGGGAAATTTGCATGATTTCTTGCATATTAACTAGTGTTTGCAGAAAATATAAGTAGGCTAAAGCAGTCACAGGGTACAATGTTTTCCGCTGAGGAAAAAGGAAAAAAAAGCAATTCAGAACAAAACAGAACTAACATGTGAAGTAAGAAATTATGGCCTTTCATCTTGTGTTTCACTAGCCGGTTACAAGCTCCTATAAATTAGAGATGCCAATGTTTTGTTCCTTTAATCCATCCTTTATTATCTCAGGGTAGTATATTGTATAGTTGCAACTCAAATTGTATAGCTACAAAAATACATAGTGAAATGCATTTTCAAATGCTTGCATGGTTTTAATAAAGCAGTAGAACATAACATCAGCGAGAACTAAAACACTGCAAACACTAGGGCCCCAAGTCTGGTATAAGGAATATATTTGTGTCCCAACTCCCTTTTATAATGTAGAACAAAATCAGAATGAGTCATTATCAGAGAAGAATAATGGATTTGTAAAAATTAAAATGGATGGGTCAATTTCTCTTCATTTTGTGGGAAGTTATGTCTATCGGAGGCACAAACATTTGCATTTTTATGAATATAGGCCATAACACTTTATGAAAAATTAAGTTCAGATTTCACTCTTGCCATGATTGGAGCCTGTTACCAACCTCCAGAGCAATGTTTCTGTTATGGTATACCCATATCCTACCTGTCATCTTCTTGGGACACAGACAGAAAGGTAGACAAGAATAAAGCAAGCATGGAAAAAAGAGGCCAATAATACACACAAGAAACATTTACCAACTGGCAGAAAGTGCATATTCAAATCAGCCACAGCACCTATATTAGAGGTAATGTTCCAAAAGCACATTCCAGACATAGCAAACTATTGAATCACTTTTCTAGAGCATTACATCATACAATATCCTGTTCCTTGAAAAATCACATGTATCTCAATGTTTTTAGTTGATGAAATCAATCAATCTGATGCAGGAGAATATCTCTATAGAGATTGAGCTCACCCAGTTAAATGATACACTAGAAATACCTTGCTGTTACATAAGGGCATTTCATACCAACACGTCACTCTCCCATACACTGTATTTCTAAGACATAGTCACTCTAGTGTTGTACCTTGTAACACTTTCAAAGCCAAAGCCAAAGCTTTGAAAATTCTTCATGTAATCTAGAATTAGAATTCCAAGATGGTGTTTGAAGGCTTTTGTAATTTTTATTCTAGAAAGCACAAATTTTAACAAAATCGGAAGGTTGACCTGCAAAATGTACCTGGGATAACAGAATAGAAATTCATCCTCAGAAGTTACAGGAATGTAAAAACCCCCTAGATTTTCCATGAGAAGACTATCTTTTTTCTTTTGTGGATTGCTTTTCCCTGTTATATTTTGAGAACCTAGCTTACCCATAGAAGAATTTCTCCTTTAGGTTCCATTTGTTATTTATTAAAGTAATTTGATCATGGTGATTAACTTGCATGGCATTTGGACTAGTTGAATTAATTAATTTGCAAATAATTCAATAGTCATGCTTACAAAATGATTTGCCTAAAAGGTCTAAAATTTTCCATCAATTTGTTTTCAAAATGTATTTTAGCCTTTGGAGAAACTATTTCAAACATTGGCTTATTTAGCATTTGTTATTTCAGGCAAGTCCTGTGTCAGAAGACATCATAGGAAGAAGGAGCAAGAAATCAAAGACCTGGTTCATTTCTACCAGAAATTTTAATTCTTAGAATAGATAGCATACAAGTACCATGTTGCATTCTGAATTTAAAGTCCCCAGTCTACAGCTTATAAGATACATGAGAGTTGCATCTTCTAGTATTTTGTCTCATATATTTCTTAAACACTGTTACATATAGACCCTCAAATTACAATAATACTGAGTACACACTTCATAGCTTAGAGGGAACATTTCTTCTTGTTCTTGAAACTCATAGAGAAAAACCATAGCTGTCTTAATACCTAACATGTTTTCCATTATCAGATAAAGCACAAATACAGAAAGGCAAGCTTTTTCTCAATTTCCAGTGTGAAGTTATACCAGAGATGAATTGAGTCCACTAGCTACCTGCAACACAGATTTATTGTCATGTTGTGATAATTTTTTATATGGCATTCCCACAGTGTTAGCCAGTGAGCTACTGACCATAGCTGATGAGCTCTTGCCAAAAAGGCTGATTTGGAAATCCAGTTCTCAGACTGAAAGAGACAAATAAATCATTCTTTGTTCAATGATATGTGAAGGTTTTTGAACCCCATTGAAGTATTTCTTTAGTATTTTAACTAATAATTTACCCTAAAACAACATGATATTTAAATGTAGCTAGGTTTTTTTGGTGTGGTTTTTTGGGTTTTTTTTTTTTTTGTTGTGTTTTTGTTTGGTTGGTTGGTTGGGGGTTTTTTTATACTATATTGGGTTTGTATGAAAAGATTTTGGTAGTAGAGGGATTACAGTGGTGGCTTCTGTAAGAAGTTGCTGGAAGCTTCCCATGTCCAGTGAAGCCAGTGCCAGTTGGCTCCCAGGCAAACCTGCTGTTAGCTACCAGTTATACCACCTCTGGTATAACAAATTTAAGGGGAAAGAAGTTTTCATGCAATAGCATCAGCAGCCAGAGAGTGGAGTGAGAATATGTAATAGCAACAGCTCTGCATCCACCCAGGTCAGTGAAGAAAGAAGGGAAGAAAGTCCTCCAGGTGCTGCAGCTGAGATTCCCCTGCAGCCCGTGGTGCAGACCCTGGTGAGATAAGCTATCCCACTGCAGTCTATGGAGGTTCACAGTGGAACAGAGATCCACCTGCACCCTGTGGAGGACCCCACATTGGAGCAGGTGGATGCCCAAAGGAGGCTGTGATCCTGTGGAAAGCCCAAGCTGGAGCAGTCTCCCAGCAGGACCCATGGACCTGTGGAGAGACCAGCCCATGCTGGAGCAGGTTTGTTGGCAGGACTTCTAACACTGTGGAGGACCCACACTGGAGCAGTCTGTTTCTGAAGGAATGCATCCCATGCAAGGGACCTATGCTGGAGCAATTAATGAAGAACTGCAGCTGGTGAGCAGGAGTCACATTGTAGAAGTTCATGGAGGACTGTCTCCTGTAGGAGGGACTCCATGATGAAGCAGGGGAAGAGTGTGAGGAGTCATTCCCCTGAGGAGGAAGGAGCAGCAGAGGCAGTATGTCTGACCATACCCTCTATGACCCACCGCTCTGTGCTACTAAGGCAGGGTAGAGGTAGAGAATTCAGGAGTGAAGGTAAGCCCATGAAGAAGGAAAGGGTGGGAGGAAGATGTTTTAAGATTTAGTTTTGATTTCTCATTACCCATCTCTGATTTGATAGGTAATAAATTCAGTTAATTTCCCAAAGTCAATTCTGTTTTGTCCATGACAGGAACTGGTGAGTGATCCTTATCTCAATCCAAAAACCTTTCATTCTATTTTCTCTCCCCTGTTCAGATAAGGAGCAGAGCGACAGAGCAGCTTTGGTGGGCACCTGGCATCCAGCCGGGGTCAACCCACTACAGATACAGGCCATAATGAAATATAATTGTGATAAATGAATTTTCATAATACAAGTAGAGAGGAAATTATATTAAAAAGTGAAGATAATGGCATAAGCAGATAAAAAGCAACAGAGTGAATCTAAAACAAATAGGAAAGGCAGCTTAATTTCTCATGAAGAGAACAGCTTCTCCTAGATGTCTCCTGGGGGGTTTGTTGTTCTTTCTAACAAGACTCTTTCTGTAGTGTATTCCTGATTGAATGATACGTATTGTACCTGAATGCTAAAAAGAAATCTTAGCCAACCAAATATAAACAGCAAAACAAAGTCACAATCTGTATCATGAATTAATTTTCTAGTTGTTCCACTTGAAGGTATGTGTCCTAGTTTAGCAGGTGAGACCAGTTGGCACTGTGTGGGGGTGATCAAGGTCGTGTATTCTACCCCCTCT
>JAWWEV010000134.1:43537768-43554542 GCA_035583235.1 Hafferia zeledoni | reverse complement strand
TCAGTATATTTACTGTATTATTATTATTAAATTGTGGCTCTGATTCATAATCTCTCTCGTGTTGAGTTCATTTCTCCCGCTGGTTTACCTTGAAACCAGCACAGTATGTCTTCCAGTTTATTGATCAAATACATTTCCCAGTTATCCCAGTTCCCCAACTTCCAAGATTTTTTAAAAAAATCATAGAATGATAGAATTGTTTGGGTTGGAAGGGATCTTAAAGTTCCTCTAGTTCCACCGCCCCTGCCAAGTGCAGGGGCACTTTCCACTAGACCAGCCTGTCCTTGAACAACTCCAAGGATCGGGAGTCCACAACCTGTCTGGGAAACCTGTTCTGTTCTCTCACCACTCTTAAAGAATTTCTCCATTATATCTGATCAAAATCTGCCCTCTTTCAGCTTAAAGTCATTCCCTCTTGTCCTATCACTACATGCCCTACTACATCCTTCTGAAATGCAATGTTTTCTTCATAATGGATACCAAATATCAAATTGCCTCCATCTGAAACTTTTCTTTTCTTGGCTTTTAATCTTTTATGATGAAATGAAAGTTGTATGATTATAGTCACTCTGGAATGTTATTTTCAATCATGGGCTAAAAGTGCTCTAAGAGAGGTCTCTTTAACATACATATATTTATATATAAGAACTTTCTTTTGTTACAGAATTCAAAAAAATAATATGTGTGACTTTCACAGACTCACAGAATATGCTCAGTTGGAAGGGATGCTTAAGGATCATGAAGTTTAACTCCTAGCCCTGTACAGGACCATCCTCCCCAAGAGTAACACCATGTGCCTGAGAGTATCATCCAAATGCTTCTTGAACTCTGGCAGGTTTGATGCTGTGAACATTTCCCTGGGGAGCCTGTTCCAGTCCTCAACCTCCTCTGGGTGAAGAACCTTTTTCTAATATCCAACCTAAACCTCCCCTGACACAACTTCAGGCCATTCTCTTGTCACTGGACACCAAAGAGAAGAGATCAGTGCCTGTCCCTTCTCTTCCCCTCACAAGGAAGTTGTGGACTTCAATGAGGTCTCTCCTCAGTCTCCTCTTCTCCAGTCTGAACAAACCAAGTGCCATCAGCCACTCCTCATATGCCTTCATCTCAAGGCTCTCCACTATCTTTGTTGTCCTCCTTTGAACACTCTCTAACAGCTTAATATCTTTCTTATATTGTGGCATCCAAAACTCCACACAGTACCCAAGGTGAGGCCTCCCCAGTTCAGAGCAGATTGGGACAATCCCCTCCCTTGACCAGCTGGCAATGCTGTGCCTGATGCCCCCCAGGACACAGTTGGCCCTCCAGGCTGCCAGGGCACTGCTGACTCATATTCTGTGAGATTTTCAGTGAGTAAAAAGCTAGTGAAAGGAAATGTGGCACTCCTGTGCTGTTACTGAATGAGTTATTGCCAAGAGGTCTCCATGAGATTTTGTAGAAGCAACAAGAGAGATCATGTAAAAGGCTATTGCTTAAATTTCCAGAAAGCAGGGGACACTGAAATGTATAAAGCATATATGCAAATTCATTAGTGAATTTCTTTTAGCAACAGGAAGTATAATTTATATATTTCATATGTTTAATGTTAAAAAATTCACTGCTCAAAGAAGAAATCACCTTTGACCTTAACCCAAATGCTGCACAACCAATAAAATGAAACAAGAATAGTAAGAAGTGCTTTGAATACAATGGCTTTTGCATGTAGTGTCCTCAGGAAAAAAATTAAGTAAATTAGTATTCAGAAAAGATTGACAAATATGAAAGAGAATCAGACAGAAAAATAAATGTTTATAGTTTTAGACTTTTTGACTCTTCCTTTCTTACTTCTACTGTTGTTCTTTTCAATTTTTAAATTGTGTAAAATTATTGATATGTGTGTCTTTATCCTTTTAGAACCTTCAGTAATCCAAGGGATTGAACCAGTTAGAATTGAATTAAAATATGTGCTAGCTATGGCCTGACAGTCAGCAAGTAGAGTAAATACACATATATGTATTTTCTAACACAGATTTTGTCAACATTTTGCAGAACAGAGTCTAGAAGCTTTTAAAAATATTACACTGAAAAAGCACGTAGAAGTGATACAAGAGTTAAAAATAATAATACAAGAAAATAGAAAAGAAAAACATTGCAAAACGTTCAGTAGAATTCACTGGACTAGATCAGAAAAATTTCTAAAAACAAAAACAAATAAGTTTTATTAATGTGCAGATATTTTGACTCCATTTTCTTCAGTTACTGCTAAGATTAAATGAAAGGTATTTAAATTTATGTAATCCAAAGATGCATAGATACCACAGTCTCATTTGCACATCCAAGTTTTGTGCATTTTAGGAATGAGAGTGGAAGACTAGCATTAATCTGATTTTCCAGTTTTCTAATGTGTCTTAATTTGAGGGTGTGCTGGTTTAAAGGCAAACCTGTTGGTGCAGCTGACGATTGCAGTCTGGTGAAGAGTGGTGGTCGCAGGCTGGTTGAAAGTGGTGGTCTCCTCCTGTCAAGGTTCTGGTTGTCCTCTTGATCCAATGAGTGGTTCCCTGAGGTCTTCAAACCCCAAGATTATGTACCCTCAGGTCCAGGTAGGAGCACCCAATACCTTCTCCAGGGGGGGAAGTCACACAGAGTGATCTGACTCTGTGAGTCATGGGGTGTTTTGGAATAGTTGCAAGCCCATTAGGAGATACGTCCCCTCAGGCTGGGAGTGAAAGTGCTAATGACTCCCTGGAGGAGTTATCACAGCTCTTATCTCACAGGTGTCTTTCACACCCAGCTCACAACCTGAGGGGTCAGGTGTGCCCTGGGCAGCTGCTGCAAATGGTCCAATGTTCTTGGGAAATGAATAGAGGGGGTAGGATACATAGCTTTGATCGCTCCCACACAGTGATAAAGTGGTCCCACCTGCTGAACTAGAATAAAGGGAAACCAAAATGTTTCCAAACATCAGAGGAGAAGATTCCTCCTCAATAACCACTCACTCTTTATTAAATTAAAAAAAAAAAAGGAACTTTAATTAGAAAATGGATCTAAAAAGGATAGCTGTTCTTAACTACTATACATATATATATGTAGATACAATAAACCTACCAGAGCAAACTACTCCCCCAGGACCAAAAAAAAAAAAAAAAATCAACCAAAAAACCCCAGTAGGTTCCTCCTGGTGCAGTTATATTTACGGACAGTGTCAGTGTCACACCTCAGCTGGCTGTGAGGTGAGGTTTTCCGTCTTTTCCCAGCGACGCAGAGACAAGGGGGTGAACAGCTCATATGGTACAGGATGGAGCCTTTTTCGTGGGATAAAAGCAGACTCTCTATTTGTCCTTTGTTCAAAAAGAAGGAAAAGCTGGGAGTTCAGTGGTGATAATTCCCAGGAATCTCCTTGCAGTCCAAGTCAGTCCCCAAGAAGAAAAAGGCCTGCAGCGTGTCCTGAAGCAGCTGTGACCCTCCTTTCTCTCTCTCTCTCTCTGAAGCTCAGAGTGCCCAGAGGAAGGAGAGGGGAAAACAAGGAGCAGAGCCACAAAAGAGCTCTCACCAACATAGCAAACAGAGGCTCTATTCCTGCAGCTGCCCAAAACCAAAAGTCAAGCCAGCACACAGGGAAAAATCTATCCCACTCCCAGGTGCTGGAGTTCTGTTTCTCACCTCCACCCCACCATTCAGTTGGAATCTGAAAGTCATCAGCCATCTTTTGTCCTCAGTCCTGGCACTCTAAGCCCAAACCTTTGTGTTGGTAGGGTGAGAAAAATTCTCTGAAGGACTCCTCCAAGCCACCTTCCTTTGTTTGAATCTTTAACGTAATGCTTGTTATGATAGAAACCGTTATAAACTAAAGCATAATTCAAACCCACCTAGAAGATACTTTAAAATTATGCTTGTTTCAGGAATCCCACAGACCCCTGTGGCAGCTGGGACTGGGAAGTATATGACATCCAAATTTGTACCTTTGAGTGAAAACCAAGATTCCTAGAGAACCAAACTGTTAGGAAAAAGCTCCATTTATGAAGAGCCTAAAATTCTTCATAATACTCTAATGCTCAATAACACATACCCTGACAGGTCTCATTCTGCTGTCTGGGTATTACACATTCATTTGGAGACTAGGATAGTTATGGAGCAGAAGGAAATTCTCATGGTATGAACAGCTGTGACTGAGATGATGGATCGCACAGGTCTTTGCCACAGGATCTGAACATTTCAATTGCTAAGGACCATTAGTACAAACACAGCTCCGCGTGCTCTGTCATAGACTGGACCTGTGGGACATGGAGAAGATTCATGCACAGCTCAGCCTTCTTCTCTTAGGGCACTGGGGAACAGAAATAAAGGGAAGAAAAGAATACTCTGGGTTTTGGTTACACTGCCATTCCATTTCTCTGTATGTTTCAATAATATATTTCCCAGAGTATAATAACTCCCTAGCCTGTTTTTAGCTGTCTGCCTACAATAGAGCATAAATAGCAGGATTAGAAACACCCTTATTACAATTTTGTTCCCTCTCTGTGCCATTTTTCTCAGCACTTTACTGCCTTTCCTCTTCTGTACAGGATAATAAAAGAATGGGGTACCTTTCCTGTTATCCAGCTATTCAGCTGATACTAAGAGGATAATGAAAAAAATATTCAATGTCCATTTTGAAAATCAGTCAAAGTGAATTTTGATCTATTCTCAAAGGCTTGCAAATCATCTAAAAAAAAAAATCATTACATAAATCCTGATTCACAGTTCCTTTCAGTAATATGGATAAGTGTAAGTATACATGACTAGGTTTTTAAGGGAGCTTCCAGCTCCTAACAACAGTCATCAAATGAAATTTTCAAAGGTACCTAAGTATCTAATTCTCATTGGTGCTTATCTGCATCTTCATGAGACTAAGTACTATAAGAAAATCCGTCCTTTGATCATCATCAAACACATAAGGAAACTCTCAAAAGCATGTAAATAGCTGTCAGATATTCATTCAGAGAAGCAGAAGTAGGAGGTAGCAGATAGAATAGAATAAGTAATTTAGAAGGACAGGTCATCTCATAAATAATATACAATGTCTTTGTGTGTCAGGAACAAATGGCTCAAATAAGGAGAAGTTATATAATATACATTCCCCCCAAAAGTCTTTGATCTTATTTAGACATAGTCCTCAAAGCATGGTATATTGTAGCTTTTATTTTCCACCCTCAATTACCCTAAAGAAGAAGAAGAAAACAGAAAAAAAACGGTTTCTGATTCCAGTCTCCTCCAGTAAATGTAGACTACTGCAGTTTAGGATGTAAACACTTGTTCAATCCTTTAAGAGAGAATATTATTTCCTTTATATGTCCTGCTCCTTTATGTTATATTTTTGAGAACATATTTATCTCATTCTGCTTTCCCATAGCAGAAATGTTATTTCTTCTTGTAAGAGAAGAAATTGCTCTGCCAAAAGTTTAAATAACTTATTTTCTGCCAAGAATTCAGCTTACTCTGTTTAAACTTAATTTCTTCTGAAAGACAAGAGTATCAGCCTTCCAGATACCATTTGAAAAATGATGTGCTAATTCCTGCATATTCCTTAAATTTACAGAAATGAAATTCTGTTTGTCAGTGCCCTGGTTTTTAGTGAAGTAGAGTTAATTTTTTTTTTACATTGACTGGGGTTGTGTTTTGGATTTGTGCTGAACATCGGGCTGATAATATAGAGATGTCTTTTTATTTCTGAGCAGTTTGTGCAAAGAGCCAAGGCCTTTTTCTGCTTTCTGTATTGCCATGCTGGTGAGGAAGTTGAGAGTTCATGGGAGGTTGGGAGAGACACAGCCAGGACAGGTGACACAAACTGACCAAAGGGATATTTCATGCCATAGAGCATCATACTCAGTATATAAAATGGGGGAAAGGAGGAGATTGGGGAGGGACATGTGGAGTGATGGTGTTTGTCTTCCCAAGCAACCATTGCATGTGATGGGACTATACTCTCCTGGGGATGGCTGAACAGCTGCCTTCCCATGGGAAGCAGTGAATTGATTCCTTGTTTTTCTTGTGTGTGTGGCTTTTGCTTTCCCTATTAAACTGTCTTTATCTCAACCCACGATTTTTCCAGCTTATACTTTTGCAGTTCTTTCCCCTGTCTTTCTGGCAGGGCAGTGAGCAAGGGGTTGCATGGGGCTTGGCTACTCACTGGGATTAAACCATACTTTACTAAAATTCAATATAATTCACAGAAAAACAAAGCTACATTACTGTCAGCATGACCAAAAAAAAAGGGGAGAAAGTAAGAACTATAGATTGCATCAACAAAGTTCCTACGTAATCTCTACTCTTATCATGCAACTATAATGTTTTGTTTTATGACACCTGGATGCTGACTTTGCTTGGATAACATTTTCTGATTGTGTAAGTGAAAGAAATTAATTTTCACAGTAAATGTGCAGAAATTGTGGTTGTACTGGTAGACAATAGAAAATAATGAGAGGAAATATCTTAAGTCAGCACTGAGGAGATATAGAAGCCTCTTAATTTCTCAAAATCACAATACTAGCTATCATCACAGATTACAAACTTCAGCTTCCTGGCACATAAATCAAAATCAAAGCTGACTTCAGTTGCCCACCTATAAGCATCTGATGTCATCCGGGACATGCTGAAACATCAGCATGAAGTGGGCAGATACAGTGCAGGACCTACGGGAAACTTATTCCCTCCTGGAGAAGTATCTGGAGACCCTGCAGCACATATCAAGGCATCTCAGAGGGCACTAGCTAGACATGCTCAGGAAATGGTAGAAAGTCTCAGGAGTCTTCAGTGTCAGCACATTCTGCAGATTTTCCTTCTGACAGGAGTCTATAGCAATGCTTTCAACTTGGGATGAAACCTGAAAATCATGCTAAAGCTTTAATGATGTCAGAGGAGGCAGAAGAAACATAGATGGGTAGGATATTTCAGAAACTAAATGAAATCTTCTAAAAACTGACCCAAAAGAAAGAATTTTAAGTGAAAATTTGAAATGTTTGTGATATCATCTGCATTAACTTATAGATTCCATTTTGGTTTTGCAAACAAGACAGAAAAAAAAAGTCTAGTCTAAACAAGACAGAAAAAAAAAAAGAATAGTCTAACCCTTAGATAATTAATAAAATTATTTTCTTGGACAGAGACTAGACCAGAAATTATACTTTTCTTATATTAATTTTGTGACGAGAAGTACAGAATTTTACATAAAAAGAAAATCAATAATAAAATATGGAATACTCAGCTTTCTTTCTGAATTGTCTCTTTTTTTATGAGATCATCCAGGCCTAAGATTAGACATTGATATCAAAGACACTAAACCATTTGTGCTTATAATGGGATGATACATTCTCTATTATAGGATTAGTAGAATTATTAGTGGATTAGTAATAGTATAATTAGCAATGAATCTGTACCTGAATAATGTTTTTAACACATCTCTTGCTGTATTTAAATAACTGATTCTCTGAAGATGCTGTCGCTGACAATGACTACACAAAGCTTGTACTCAGGCAATAGGAAGGAAACAAACACAAAGTCATGGTTTTAATTCATTGTGCATAAAGCTTCTTCAGTATCTATTTTACTTTGTATGTTTTACAGTCCAAATTTTAAATTTCTCACATCTTCTAGTCTTCAACAAGCACAATATGGAATTTTTATTTTCTACATTAAAAAAAAAAAAATTTATTACTTCAGATTACTATTATTATCTAAAATACCCCTCTAAACATCAGCAAAACCAAATTAAAGCTAGGCTTCCACCTAAATTATCATTATGGACTTATTTATAAGAATATGAAGTGATGCCTTCATTCAACTATCAAAACTTTAAATTGGAAAATAATTCACTACAAAGTGAAAAAAACCCTGGAGCCAAAGAAAAATTCTAGTTGTGCAATGCTACCAAAAGATAAATAACTGTATCTACAAGAGTTTTAAAAAGAGGAGCAAAAATAACCAGCAAAAACCTTCAGAATACACAGCACTATTCATCAATAGCATACTTAAATTAATATGACATGTATGTTTTATTAGCACTACTACAAATGATCTTAAAACTAAATGTATTTTTTTTCTTTAATGATGAACCAAGAAAGATGCTAAGAAACCAAAATATCCCAGCTAAAGTGACATTCTTATGTAAATTGATTAATTAGGTGTCTTTTAATAGAAAATATTTTTATTTAAGCAACCAAAAAAATCTTTCCAGTGTTTGTGGTGTCTATCCAGTCTTTTCTGCTTTAACTGCTTTTAATGCCTGACTAACTGATAGTCAGGTGCAAAATTAAAGTCCCACACTCTGTCTTGCCAATGTGAGGCATAAATAAAGTTTGATTAAAACAGAATAAACCACCACATTCTGCATTAGAAAGATGTCATAGTCCTAGGCCTTTTGAAATAAATAACTCCAGCATTTACAACAAAAGAGGAAGAGTGGAGCAATAACAATTTGTCTGGCATCAGTCTATTCAAAATTCCTTCAAACGCATGTTGAGAGGGAAGTCTGCAGCTCAGTGCCCCAGGAGGCATTGGCATGTTTCATTATGACAGTCCTTGGCAGCTCATCAGTTCTACTAAGGAAGTGATCGGCCCCTTCCAGCAACCAAACTAATTTGTTTCCTATTCCAGCTTTTATATTCACCACCCTCTGGCTTTGTTCTTTCCTCTCCAAAGCATCCAAGGCAAACAATCCCATCTGGACTAGACTCTGGGCTGTCCAAGCCAAACCTTAGGAAAGGGCAAAGATGTGCCATGCCCAACACCACCTACTGTGCTACTGCCAACCCAAGAACTTCAAGGGAAAAAGGATGGCAACCACTTCCTTGATGGCTAAGGATTGTTCCCTAAACTGCATAAACATCTGTAAAATTGTTTAAGAGGAAAGGCTTGACAGATATTTTTAAGATTGTTTCCTTTTAATGAAATATGTCTCTCATTAAATTCATTCAGATCACTTTCCAGCCTTTCAATGCAACAAACTTTGAGCTAACTTCAGAACAGTGCTCCATGAATGGAAAGTCTTGATATCTTCATTTAAATTTTGATCAGTCTGAACATCATTTCCATAATGCTTCCTTAGCTGCTGTTCTGAATTAAATTACATTGATTTCTACCTACCTGTTATTATGTATGCAAGTGAAATTAAAACACAACACTAAGTTTCTGTACTGAGATAAGGAACTTTGCATAAGCAATCTGTCACTGACCTTGCCACAATGAAAACCTTCTGCTTTTAGCCAGACAAAACCATGAGAATGCCACTTGAGAGCTCTTTGAAAGTCAAAAAATTCCTGTCAAAATAGACAGGAATCCTGTTCAATCTTGTTTCCCTTTGTTAGTAGGATATAGAAGCTTAGTAGCTGGGATAACTCATTAATTGCCAAATACTTGTTCCAAGACTGAAATTTTATTCAAGTTCTTTCTATGTTCTCTTTTTATTCTGATTTATTTTAACATATTATTTCAAAAATAGCTATTCATACTCAAATGATATAGAAATAACCATGAGAAATGCAAAGGGTATAATTTATGCAAGAATTATGATGACTATCAATAATTGTTGTTGGGACTTGTTAATGGGCTTAAGGAAGGTGATGGAAACTGTACAGTAGATCATATCTCAATTTTGTGATATGGAAATAGTAGCTTCTGTGTTACTCCTGAACCTTTCTGTCATTAGCACTTATATGTTGTTTGTCTGCACCTTTTGTGTCTGGTCTTTGCCAAGAAGAGACAAAGAAACCATTAAAATTCGCACTCATGTAGTCCTTAATTTTAATCTATCGGTGTAATTTCAGCCATCTGCACAATTACCTTGTCTGACCATAGAAGAGGAGGAGGAAGCTTAGCTTGAATCCAAGCTTGAGAAAGGAATGTGATTCTGCACACAGGTGAAGGATTTTCTGCTGAAAGATCTCTAAAATGGCTTTCCTGTGACTACCTTTCTCTCCCCACCCTGATGGTCAAGGAAACACAGACAACAGATACAGAGTTGCCACAAAGACTGAAAAATGAAACAGAAGTGTATCATTTACTATATGCGGTTGAGAATTCAACAACACTTTACCCAGTCCCAGAAAAACTCCTGTTACAAATGACATGGATTGAAAAAAAACTCAGCTAAGCTGTGGAACCTACCAAGTTTTATTGTCAATGCTTTAAGTTTTCCTTTTTTTTCTTCTCCCTAAGTATCTGTCTTATTGACACAGATTTTTGAAACTGATAGCTGCCCAATTCTGCATGAATGCCACAATCATTAACCATTAACATGACAGCAATGCTCCTTGCAGCATGGCTTGTACCTTCCTCTGTATGTATAATAGAGAGTACCACAAGTCTAAAGTCTTTTGACTTTGCTATATAATTGCTCCAGGTATAATTGCTGCATAATAATCATCAAATCATCTTTTTCTTTTATTTTCTTTTTTTTCTTTTTTTTTTACTTTATGCAGACAAACTTTTACCTTCTTTTACAGGGCCCTTCTTAGTTCTCCACACTTTGAAATCTCAGGAAAAAAAAAAAAAAGTAATCATTGCAATCATTTACAGAAAATATTTTTCATCAGCAGTTCAATTCTTTCTGTGCTACCATTCTGCTACTTTGCTCTCAATGCAATAACTGCTTGCTCTTTTAGAGGAAACACTCAAAAGATAGGTCAGAAGCAGAAACAGCAGCAACAAACTCATCCAAAGCTTCAGGCTTTGGGATAAATGCTTTTAATTGCCCATAGGTCTGTGCTGTGTGCTGCACACCACCCTTCACTGTCACTGTGGTAGTACCATCGACAATTATTTAGAAGGAGTTTTGGTCTTTATACTCCCTCTAAAGATCTTATCTTTTGATAGAATTTTTTTAATTTAACCAGTGTTTCTAATCTTTTATGCTCCATTTTAGATTCAAATAATCTATTTAGCTATCTAAACAAGTGAATCATAATTAAAAATATTGATCTGTGTTTATAAACAATGTAACAGTCTCCAGCTTTCTCTTCAGTGATAAATGTAACAAACCTTAACATGATGAGAGGGAACAAGACAGAATGCAATAACATGATCAAAGCAGAGGCGGGAAAGTAATAGTGCTGTGTAGTTGCTATCAGCGACCTGATTTCAAGGGAAAGTTCTCATTAAATATATTAATCTAGTTAGACCATATTAGCAGAAAGAAGAGATTCCACAGAAAAGAAAATCTCAGAGAACTGAGTATATTCATTCATCAAACCCCTGAAAAACAAAAATGCGCTAAAATAAATCTTACTTATTCACAGGTATGTAGAATCTCAGTATGCAGTTACCAATATAAGTTACATATAGGATTATATCACATTCTGTCAAATCTCTGTTCCTTAGAAAGAAGTCTCTAGCTGTCCTTATGACTCATGTACATTTGGTTATAAAAACCGATCTCCAATCTTTTGTCTTCTATAATGAGTTTCTGCATTATAATAACTAAAATGAATGCAACTTTTGAAAAATATAAAGCTATGAAAGATGTAGTCATCTCTTTGTAACTTGCTCAAATTTTGCTCAAAACATGCTGTGCACCACATCCCAAAACTCATCAAATATCCAGTCTTGTTAAACCTAAAACCAGAAAGACAGAAGCAGCAGCACTACAAGAGTCTGATTTCTTTTTCACACAGTGATCTGGCAGCTCAGCTGAAGTGACAATGACCACCTACCAAGATGGCATCAAAGACAGCTAAACAAAATCTTAGTCTGCATCAGCATTTTCTTCCTTTACTGCAAGCAAGACTGAAAGCAACTCAAAAAGTTTAAAATTTTATTTAGAATCTAACCTTTCTTTTGAAATAACTGCTTTAGTATGCCTATATTAAAAATGAATTCTGAATGAAAATAACAACAAACACTGAATAAATATCTTGCCAAGATAAAGAAAAGGTCCGTAGGTCTTCTCAGAGTCTGGGATCATTTTCCATCTCTCTTAAAACTTTCCTATGACATTTTTAACTCACCATTTAGGTCTCTTTGTTGCATCCTCCTGGTTTTCGGTTGGTTTGTTTGTTTGCTTTTATTGTTGTTTTGTTGTTGCTGTGTTGGTTTTTTTTCATCAGGACTATTACCTCTACTTTTCTCACTTAACAAAAATAAAATGTGAATAATAAAATATCCTTTCTTCCTCAGATGCATTTTCTGACTGTATAAAATGTTACCAGGTAAAGTATCTTCTCTGATGCTATACTATTGCAGGGTGCTATGCTGCAGCATCTCGAAAATCATCACGAGAGATTTACCTCATGTGTCAGCAGTCTCAAGCTCTGTCATTCCAAAATTCTATGACCAATGTGCAAAGCACTGGATCATATAAAATCTAACTGAATCATAATTAAAATGCTGACATAAAAAATTTGAAAATGCTTGGATGAAGGAATTTGTATTAAAAGAGATCTCCATGGATTTTCAATAGCTCCACATCATAATCATAGAATATCACAGAATCAGAGAATATGCTGAGTTGGAAGGGAGCCACAAGGATCATCGAGTCCAAGTCCTAGCCCTTCACAGGACTATCCCCAAGATCATACCATGTTCCTGAGAGCATTGTGCAAACACTTCTTGAACTCTGCCACACTTGGTGCTGTGACCACTTCCTTTGGGTGCCTGGTCCAGTGCCCAGCCACCTCTGGGTGAAGAACCTTTTCTTGATATATAACCTAAACCTTTCTAATAGCTTAATATCTTTCTTATATTGCAGTGTCCAAAACTGCACACAGTATTCAAGGTAAGGCCTCCCCAGTGCAGAGCAGAGCAGGACAATCCCCTCCCTCAAGCAGCTGGCGATGCTGTGCCTGATGCCCCCCAGGACACAGTTGGCCCTCCTGGCTGTCAGAGCACTGCTGACTCTTGCCATCCACCAGGACCCCAAGGTGGCTTTCCATAGCACTGCTTTCCAGCATCTCATTCCCCAGTCTATAAACACAATCCTGGTTTCCGTGTCCCAGATGCAGAATCCAGCATTTGCCTGCATTAAATTCATACAGTTGGTGATTGCCCACCTCTCTAATTTTTGAGGTTTCTGCAAGGCCTTTCTGAAAATTAAACTTCTATCTCAATGTAAGTAGAGTCTCATAATTTAAAATTTCCCTGATTTTCAACTAAGCTCCTTTGTCTAGTTCTCTTCAGTCATCACTTCCAATGATGTTCCAGTACCCAGGCCTGAAACTCAGGAGTTATGGATTCATCCAGCAAACAACCATCTGATTTTTGCCTTTTCATTGCTTCTTTCTCCTAGATTACAGTGCAGTAAACACCCATACCTTGACAAATAGCTACTCATGGTAACACTTCATTTCAGTGACATGCATCCTGTTGGCATTAAGGTCACTTAAAAAAATATTTTTCATCTTGCTGGTTTGGTCAAACCATCTTCTACTTTAATTCTTCTTCTGGTTACAGCCTTATAAAGTTGATATACTTGCTTCATTTTGAGGCTCTTGAATATAGGATTTTCCACCCTTGTCTTCTTCACCTATATTACCTTTTTTCTATAATCTAACAGTATCCAAAAAAACCTGTCTTTGGGAATTGAACATGACATCATTCTTGCTTTCTTAAAACATTCTCAGTACTAACTTCTACATACAATCTTATAAAAAGAAACTAATAATAAAATAATGCATATAAACACAATTTTTAATGTGTACAAACATATCAGAAACTTAATTGAATGATCATATAATCTTACTTTATTTCTTTCCATGCTCCAATACTCCTTTTAATTCTTCTTCTTTTACCAAATCTCAGTTCAGTTTTTCAGTTCTTTTAAAGACAGAATCACATCTAAATAAGTCTGTCTGTGAACTTTGAAAAGAGAATGCTGCTTGCAAAATTCACCTACTCAGATTACAAATAATGCATGAACCTTGTGAAAGTGATTGGTATATGGAACAAATATCTAAGAAAAGGATATTGCGCCTACATTCTCCATGTCTAGAAATGTCAGACCCATGTTGGTACTCTACTAGAAGCACATATTTCAATCTGCAGTTCACTTGTTGCAAGTTTGACAAGCCATTATCCTACGAGGTTATTGATCATGTCTCTTACTTCAAAATCTTCAGGTGTATCTTTCTTCTAAAAATGTAAACAATATGCCAGTCCACCCCTAGCAGCCAAAACCATGAAGAGTTCGAGGAACAACAAACTAGCAATTGATTAAAAGTTATATATTTCAATGCAGTTCACCATGCATAAGATACACAGAACATCTTTTGACTTGATCAAACAATTAATTTATTTCTTTCTTTGGGTAAGAAAATCAAATGCCTACTAATACCATAGCTATTTCAAATGTATAAATCCAATGGGATTTTCTTTAGAAATAGTTCTTGCACGATAAAGTCTTTAAGTGCAGCTGGCAGAGGAATATTCACTGAACTTTCAGCAACCAGATCAAAGGGTCACCTAGAGGAGAGTTTTCAAAGTAGCTGGCTTTAGGACTAACCACAGAATTAATTCTGTAAATTTTATTCTGTTATAAGCTTCATTCTCTCCTTTCCATTGGAAAAATAAATAGAAACATAAATCAAACTTGTACTATAAATCTCTCTCATTTTTCTTGGGCCTGGTATCTAGAGAAAAGGCAAAATATAAATTTCTGAAGATTATTCAAACTTGATTTTGAGCTCTGAGCTAGATTTTTTCAGTTTCCAAGTTCTATTGTACAGGTACAATGTGACTATATGGATAACTGATAACTGTTTCTTACTTCTGATACAAAAATAATCTTTCCCTTCCTCCTCTGAGATATTCTCAATTTATTGAAACAAACAACTGAGTTCTATAAAATGTTTTTTGCACAATGATTTTCCAGGGCCATAAGCTACCAAATCAGATAAAATGCAAAGGCTGTACACATCTCTTAATGTCTTTCAAAATCAACAGAAAAGTTTTATTTTGCATTTGCTTTGCAAGGTGGCTTTCACCAGGCCCAATGTTCCAGCATGTCATTCTGTCATTCAGTTTTCAGGTTTGTCTTCTTTCTCTTTAAAGTATTTGCAAAAGCAACATATAGGGAATTTCACAGTTGATGAAACCTTGGCCCTAGGATAGTGAATCACAGAACTCCCACTGATTTCAGCAGGTCTCAGATTCTCATTAATGTTTTTCAAGAACTACTATCCTATTAATTTAAATATAAAAACCTACTTTTAATTAATTATGCTTTTCCAAAATCATCAGAGAAACTCAGCTTCTGACTTTCATTGCTCAAAGACTCCAAAAGAGAACTGAGATCAATAGCAGAATCCACATTACCTCCCCTGCCCTTGGGGATAAATGGCAATATTACATGTAATAATGTGCCTAAAACCATTATTTCATTCAGGATTGTGGAAATGGTTCATTTTAAAACAATAAGAAACATTCAAGAAACTCTCAAAAAAATGTCTTTTGTCTTTCACTTATATAAATAATGAACTTGATAGCACAAACATCTTGACCCCAAAAAAGTCAAAGCAGTGTTAAATTTATTGTGATACTTGACAAAAAGTAGTGTGCCTATTGAGACAATATTTTTTCTCTGAAAAATCAGAATACATATATTCTCCCCCTGATTTGTACCTTAAGCACCTGAGACCTCAGCTTCTGAAACTTAGACTCCCTTCTCAGACAAAATCACAGAGAATAATCTGCTGTATTTTTGATTGTGGCACAGACACATTGTTCAAGAAATCTTTTCTTATGTTATTTCTTTTCTAAAAAATCAAGAACAGTCTGAGTAGTAAGGGAAATAATTATGGAGTGTATCATCAGTAAAGCACAGAGTGATGGACACCACAATAAATGAAAAAAAAATAAAATAGCAGGAGGTCTAAAAGAAACTCATGTGGATAAACTCTGTTCTGTACATAGGTGCCCAGGGGAATGATGATGATATACAGGGGCTTTCCCCTCCACTGCACCCATACATATAAAGTAATGTCAAAACAAATTTCCTATTTGTCCTGAAGCATGCAAGCACACTGAAGAGTGCTAAGAAGTCGTCTTAGCTTCTTGTGTCATCAAAGGAATTGATCAGGCTACTGCATAGAAAACATAACTATCCCACTCCTAGCAGATTACCTAACCTCTGAAGCAAATATGCATTCCTTTATCCACTAAACAAGAAATGATTTTGTTCTAATGCAGTTTTGTTGCTCCATCACATATATTTTCTTTTTGTGAGTCCCTCTGCCCATAAAAAAAAAAGGAAGACTGGTCACAAGGGAGAGCAGCCACTCTGCATTGCCACCCACTCTCTGCACTTCAGCACATCGTTCTACTTGCAAAGCATATCTCACATATGAAGGCTGAGTTCCCCTCCCTCACAGTCAGGTTCCTGCCAAAAACCTCAACAGTGTAGGTGACCCTCACCTTAGCCAGCACTAACGTATGGAGGAAAGCTATTTCTATTGCCCAGACACTCATCTGGCCTTTGGCACCACTTCTGTCTTCAGTGTTCAGTAATCATAACGCAGTTACCTTGTCCTGACAATAAATGTTGTGTGCATTTTCAACTATCTCTCTTTTTCTGATCATTTGTTGAAGCAGTTATTAAAACTCATCACTAAAATAGTTGAAAAAATTACACAAACCAAAGCATGCTGGTGGATACCAAAACACTCCATAAATACTGCTTCTACCTGAATGTTGTCAACACCTATAAGTAGCTGTTAACTGCTAATATCTTTATGTAGGTGATAACACGCTCTCTCTATGTATGTGTGTATATATATATACATATATACATATATATTTATACACACATTTGCTTAATGATGGAAATCTAGTTACA
>JAWWEV010000134.1:43520881-43537668 GCA_035583235.1 Hafferia zeledoni | reverse complement strand
ATTATATATCTTTTTTTGATATACTCTCTCTCTCTCTATTTGTGTCTATATATATAGATATATATATATATATATATATATATATATAAATAGTTGTTCAATACTTACTCTAAACAATAAAGTAAATTGCTTAGCTACAGTTAAAACCCAGGCATTCAAGAACTTGTCAAGGACTTGTCTACTGTTCTAATGCTTTCTCAATGAATTAGAAGATTACTTTGGGGGAACCCAGTAAATAACTTGTGGTGGCAAAGTAAACCTCTCTACACTTTCCTTAGTTGCGGAGGAAAAAAAACATGCTCTGCTAAAAGGAAACTTTGCAGTATCTGCTTTTCAGGTCATGAACTTTTTATCCAATATGTTGTTGTTCCCATTGATTCATTAATTCTATGGAGCTGCATGTAGTTTGCATTCATTATTTTACCTGTTCTGAACTCGAATAGGTTACAAGGGTCAAAAGCTCTATTGAAAAAAAAACAAACAACCAACAAATCAAACAAACAACAAACAACATATGAGATAAGGTTGTACACAACATCATTTGATGTATTACATCTCACTGGTATCTGACAACCCTTATTCCCTGGTGATGCAATTCTTTTCTAATAATTTAGTCTCAGTCTATTAAAAGACAATTACAGATAATGCAGCCAGGCAAGTGGTGAAGGATGTCTAGAACAGTGCTTGTAGAAAGGTTATCAAAACACAATTCTCAAAAAAGAAGTGTGTTGATTTTTTAATCATTTAAGAAAGAGACTGTTATATAGATTTTCTAAAGGATTGAACATAATTAGAAGAAACTGAAAATGGATTCTCCCTTTGCTACTTCATATATCATACTAAGGGATTTTTTTATATATATACAATATATAGTTACAGCTAAGAACAGAGTTAGCCACTAAGAAGTCATCTTATGATATCTAAAGACTAGATAGAATTTCATATCTGCTGGTATTTTGAATGTTACCAGATTTCATACTTCATACAAGTCCTGATGAATAATTATTTCCACATTATGCATAAATTAATACAAAATCAGATGTATTCTTTGAAGCTTTTGTTCTGTACTGCTGCTTTCATCTGGGCTTTCAGTTTTAAGCTGGCCCCAGCAAAATAAGACCTTTAATAGCATTCTTCTTCAGAAACATTTCTGACAGAATGTGTCAGGCTGCCATTCAGAATCTGAAAATGAGTGGAACATAGATCATGCTTACCTTTTTATTTGGCTAAGGATGGATTTAAAAAGTGGTATGCCTAAGTAAGATGCACAGTCTCTGTGGAAGCATTTTACAATCTTTTAAATAGAAACCATTTAGTAGGACATCAGGTAAGGGTCTGTCTGTCTGTCTGTCTGTCTATATAGTGTCCATTAACACAATGCAAGATGCAAGGGGTGAGGATTCACAAGACACATCAACTAATACACAAAAACTTGAATGAAGCATTAAAGCAGGCATTGTACTTTAGTATTTTACTAACAATATTTTCACACAGAGAATGAAGGAGAATTGAGTCAGGAAGAGGGAGATCCTAAGATTGCCCCTCATATTTCCAAACACTATTCAATATTTTTAACATTTACTGGTCATCATAGACTATTGTTAGTTTTCAGGCTTAGAACAGTAGAACATATCGACAGGTTTCCTTTCTTCTCTTCTCTAATGTAATTTCACTAGCCTTTTTACCTGATGCGACAGTCAAGGTGGAACTCCAAGAAAATTCAAGATAAGTGGAAATTTTTTGATACACATTAGCATTGTTAGGAATCATGGTTGTCACTGCAGATGGAAATTTGCAGAAACAAGCCCTACTGAATGTGTGTCAGAGGTGACAGGTGTACTGTCACCCTCTCATCTTTAACCACATTAGCCAGCTTCAGTGCCAGGCTCCAAAGGTGGCTTTTTCAAAAGAAAAACTGTTCCAACGTGTGATACGATCTGTAAGTAAAGGATTTGTAGAGTCAGATGAATCACCTTGCCCAGCATGTTGGCATATCACTACAGAAGCAGCCATGTGTTTCAGCCTGTAATGGCCATAGCCAAGCGTTCACACATGGGTCATTGTCTGTTGCTGTCTAGTACCTGCCAGACAAAGCAGTGATTTTAAGTCAGTGGATTGTAGTGTTTGAAATATATTAAAAAACTATTAAAATAGTGCTGCTAAGCTGGATGCAAATGTAAATCTAAACATAAATGCACATCTCAGCAGGAATTGATTGGATGAGCTATATAACCACATATATAGCTATATATAAAGGAAATCACAGGCTTCAATTGTAGCTTTCTATACCTATCATGGACTATCAAACCCCTGGTATGATACTGTACCTTATAAAACCTTAGGTTTCAGGGAATCTGCCTGCCTGTTGGATTTTCTTCAGGTCAGCAGAGGAAAGGAAACCACAAATATGTATGGATGTACAGTGGCAATAGCTCCACCATAGTCTTCCAAGGTTAACAAAAGTCTCTTTTCATAAACACAGAACTCCAGGTTTCTGCATTTCAAGAAGGTTAAATAGGAAGTTCCTCTGTGCTCCTCAGCCTCTGTGCTGAAGCCCTAGATATTACTCTTCCTTTCCTCTGAACTCAGTGTTCATCTTAAAAGTGAAGCATGTCATAAAGTCTTTAAAATTTAACTTATTCCCAAATATACTGTTGATCTATAAAATAAATAGGACGCAATTTTCTTACAATATAAATGCTGTACCTATACAGCATAGCTAGAACTTTTCAATTTCAAAAGCATTTCTTATCACACAAATGCATGATAAAAAACAAACAAAAAAAGTTTGTGGTTTTAAAGCACAGGCTTGACCACAAAAATACATAATGAAGTTAGCTCAACATCTGAGATATGGAAATGGCATCACATGTACTCCTTACATATGCTAAGTTCCCCAATTCAATAAAATCCTAATCATTTCTAAGACTGCCATGAACGTCAGATGTTTACAGTGTCCTGACAAGGCTGTTTGAACACTGTCCCAGTGCTTCCTGCTAGGTTACAATATGCTGGCCACAGGTCACCTAGCAACCACTAGTTTGGAGAAGAACTGTATTATAGATCTCAAAAAAACATTAAGTTTATTCTTTAATGACTCTAATTTTGCAGTATACAGTTTAAGTGTGTAGGCTCATGGCTCCCTCTTCTGGATAATCCACACAGAAAATAAAAACTACCCATTTAGAAATGAAGAAAAATAATTATAATAAGGAACAGCATAAAAGTAACAAAATATTTGAGAAAAAAAAAGGAGACATAAAATAATGTATTATTTATCGAATCTGTCATTTTCCTTCTCAATATTTTTCCAGATTTCTTTTCTTTTTACATTTCATGAGTATTTTACCTTCAATATATAATTCAAGCCACAAAAATGCTGAGACCTAAGACATAATACACATTGTTGTCAGAAATATACAGTCTCTTTAATTTTTCTTTATCTCTTATCACAATGTGTAGCAGTGGTGTCAAACAACCTTTAAGAAACTGAACAAAAAAGATGGCAGAACAGATTAGAACTAAAATGGAAAAATGTTTTAGTAGATTAAAGAAACCAAATATTGACCTAATGCAGCTCAGAAGAGTAGAGAAGTGTTTGTCATTGCTTGCAGAATATATAAGACATGAATGTGACCCATATTCATAAGCACTGGGAATGTAAAAAAATGATTTAAAACACAAGAGTAGGTTAATAGTATGAACGGCGGGGGGGGGGAAATTAACTTAGAAACACTTGTCCTATATGAAACACCATATTTTTGATATTTTCATTAAAGTGTAATGAAAAGCTTTTACAAGCAGCAAAAAAAAGGCATGTTTTTTTTCAACTGTGACAGAAAATATCCTTTTGAACAAACTTTGTATATTTTCAAGCTTAAACAGTTTGATCATTTTTGTTGAAAAATTGAAGTAGAAAATCAACTGTGTATGCAGTATATTTGAAGATGGATACAAACAACAGGATAGGGCTTAGAGTAATATCATTTAAAGGCAACACCTCTACATTTTCACAATGGATTATGAGGAGCTGAAAAGGTAAACTGAACTAAAAAATCCAAACTACCCCATTTACAGTGTTTAAGTGAAAGGAGATACTATATAAAAACAAAGGAAATAAAATCCACCTCCTGCATTCAGCTTAATAAGTCAAATTTGTAATATAAATTAGCTTGTACAACATTGCGTTCTCATTAGGAATGTAATTCCTCAAGAGTGTCAATAGCCGAAAGATTTAAGCAGAAGGATGAGAATTTCCACTGCATATTAGCCTTCACAAATAGGATATTTCTTTTGTAATTTTGGTTGCCTAAGCCAATGTAATTTCTCAGGAAACCTTGCTCATCGTTACTTTTTACACATAGTTTTTACATAAGAAAAGGAAACACTTTGAGTACAGATGTCAAGGCCAGTTTTCCTTTTAATATATGTCTTTGGATTTTCAGATTTCCATAAATTATTCTATTTTCCTTTCATAGATCTAAGTTCTCCTCATTAGAGAGTAATGCTACAAATTAAGTTAAAGACAGACAGACAGCTAGTTAGAAAGAATACTGAATACAAGATTAAATCTTTGTCTTTCCTTATTTCAGTCCTTGCCTTTATTGCAACAATAATTTGGGCATTCCTTTTTTTCTTCACAAGAAAATATAAGAAGAAAAAATAATCCAGTCTTTCTCAAAGAGAAGGTTGGCCAAATAATTTACAAAGAAACTAAGTCAAATTAATTAACTTTTTAATGACTACTATGTAGACTTAGACAAAAAACCCAAAAATACAGAGTTTAAAAAGCATAATTTAAAACTGAAATGGAACTCTAGAAAAGCTGAAAATTAAACAAGAGCTGCTCCATAAGCAGCATCAAAATATTGCATGATGATGGATAAAGATGACATTTACAAGGTTTGGTAATGCAAAATGGTGAAGTTTACAGGAAATTAATCTAATATGGTAGACATATCATTTCTCACAGAAGCTGGATCATAATTCAACTGTCTTCACCTGACAAGGTCAAAATTTACCACAGTGTACACCAGAAGACTCTAACTTGAAAAGGCTTCATCACATCTTAAATCAGTCTCTGCATAATTTCAGACATAAAAATCTAATTCTGTGGCTAGCAGAGGATACATCCCTGCTATATTAAAAGGAAACTCTCTAAAACTTTTGATTAAAATACAATGAAGAGAAAAAACCCTATCTACTTAAAAAGCCTGTTCATAATTAATTTGAATTATCAGCAAGCAAGCAAATATAGAATTTCCTCAGAAAGATAATACATATAAAAAATGTCCCTTTCTTTCAGCATATCAGTTTTTTGGATACTAAAGTTTGACTCTGATTAAGACAAAAACAATACAATCCATTTAATAAATACAGAGGTGGTCTTTAGGGCATAGATTTCAAAATGAGCATATGCTGCATGTATTGAACACTAACTCCAAATTCAGTTCTTATCTATTTTTATGGGTTCTTCCAAAAGCACAATATTTAAAAAAAAAAAAAAAAAAAAAAAATCAAGACTAATTTTGTATTGTACTCAAGTAGAAAACATCATTATTTTTGGTAAGGGTCAATGCCTCCTTGACATCCAATCCCGTCAGATCTCGGAAGCTAAGCAGGGTCAGCCCTGGTTAGTACTTGGATGGGAAACCTCCTGGGAATGCCAGGTGCTGTAGGTTCTAGTCCTGAGGACTTCACTGTCACTGTCCAAGCTCGCCAGGCTGTGGCAAATGGACCTTAGGACTTAATGGTGGGGCCAGTTCTGCACATGCTGTGCCTCACCTAAAAAATCCACTGCGCAGGCTCAAAGGGCACACCCACGTGGGGAGAGCCCTTCCCAATTCTTTGTTTGTGAAGCCGAGCTACACACACACAAATCATAGAACCATTGCAGAGGCGCTTCTGATCAATATTAATGACCTCTAAAGTATTGCTGTATCTTTTGGCATTGACCTACTCAGTAAACAACTCATAAATATTTAATAGATCAAGTATTGAAGGACTAAATAATCATAGAAAATATTATTTTTATTATGTATTACCCAGGTCAATATATTACAATTTCACAGCAAATTACTGGCGTTCCAGAAAATGGACCAACTAGTTTCAGTTTTAGGGAATTTCTTTGTTTTTATAGACACATTAGAACACTCCAGAGTCTGCTTCTCCCACCTGCAGGAGTCCAGGTCAGCAAAACAAAGGACATGCCACAGCCATTAGGTTTCTTCGGTACTCAGGCAGTAAGGCAGGCAGGTGGTAGAACAGTGTATGGTGGTGATCACAGTGGTATAGGACAGTCAAATTGTCAAGCTCTTGAAGGATGGAAATCCAACTGTCATACCAAGGAACTGAAGCATAGCTGCCTTCTCTGTGTAATTTTAGTTAATTCTTTGAATACTGCTTTATGCATTTTTACTGATTGCTAGTTTTCTATCAAGCATATATTGAGATTTTAATCATCAGGCATGCTCTTCCTAAGTGCTACACACCTACAAGTACTGAAGTATTTCATCACATAACATAGCCTAACATAACATACGTGCAATGTACCTGGGAAAATCAGTCTGCACATATTTCCAGACTGATTCATGCAGATTTCAGTTAGTCCTTTTGAAGAATATATGCATGTATTTGTTCTTCTATTTAGAGCTGCTGTCAAGCCTCTTTCTTCAGTTACACACCTCGAAGTAGAATTCAGGCCTGCAAATCACTGCTGTAACATATGTAACATATTTGCCATGTAACAAAATTACAATTCTACACACAGTATATAGTACCAATTTAAAACAAAATTAAATACTACTTTTACTGAAGCAAATATCATGTAAGATTATAGAATACCACTGGTATTAGTAAGGAAGTTGTAGCTTTTCCATAGCTTTTTAAAGCAACTCAGTAAAACCTAGCAGAAAGCTTTATAGCAATGCATAGTATTGAATTCAGAAACAGTAATGTGGTTTTCCATTATCTCAACTTTTTATAGAGTAATTATTGTATGTACATAATCTTATTAAATATGCACATCACTATACAGATTAATCCTAATTAAATACTATTGGATTTCTTCATTAAGGAGGTAGTAAGTTGACTTCTCACAAATCAGGATAGGTACCTCTAATTAATTTAAATTGAACTAATAAATTTTGAGGTCTGGAGGAATCATCACAGTGATCAATTCTGACCTGTGGCATAAGAAATTCCATGTTATTTAATGAAGCAATTTCTGCATCAAGCTTATTATTTCTGAACTAGTTTGGACTCAACTTGTCAATTGCCTATGTTGCCTTGCCTGTATTTGATTCTTATAAATTTCTACTACGTGAAAAATGACAGTATAACCTGTCTTGAACTCCATGACTGGTTTTCCCTGTTTTGCTCTGTCATGTTGTGAGGAGAAACACGGAACCTGAATAGAATGGCAAAGCTCCTGTTTTCTTTTAAGAAAAAAGACCCATGACTGATATCACCTCTGAAACTTCAGCAAAGCCTTCAGGCTGTCAAGGAGCAGTGATAATTAGATAACCAAGGTGAAGCAAGTGCTGCAAACACCCCATGAAAATCACCAAATCATTTGAAGCATATGCTGAAGCAGGAAGAAATATTGTATCAGAGATTTTGATGAAGACTCATTCAACACATTCCTGATCACATCAGCATTACAGCCCAGTGCCTAATTTCCTGAATTCAGATAGGCACACTGCTGCAATCGTGTGCCACGCTTGCCCAGATTTCCAGAGAAGAATTAAAACAAGGTAAATTTTGAGAGTGGGACAGTGGCTTTCATGTTCTAGAATTATGACCATCCACTAGAAGGCATCAGGGCCAAAATCTTGAGTTACCAAACAGCTAAGAAGTTCAGTGTCTAAGGAAATCTTAGATTTACCAGCCACCGTTCCGGTGTCCAAGCTTATCCTGCCTCACAAAGCACGAAGGTATTTTCCAAGTAATATACAGGAAAACACAGAGGCAGCAAGCTAATCAAAGTGTAATGTGTAACAGATGTGTACACACCCTTACTCAAATCCTTTCGGCCGTCTTTTCTCCTGGTAGAACTAACAAAAGAAAGAGGTACTTATTTACAGCTCTGCAAGGAACAAAACATCAGTAAATGCTGGTCTTAATGAGAGGGGGAACATTTTTGCTATGTTTTTCATCTTGTAAGATGGAAGAGGTCATGATGCTCAGGGATATGGACTGGTTGATTTTCCATGGTGTGTTTAGTAGACAGAAAGCAGGTGGACATGGAAGAGAGTTTCCAATTGTTACTGCTGCATATAATAGCACAGATATTAGTAAAACAGTGGGGGAAATGCTACTAGCAGGAAAGTGAAGTAGAATGAAATTAAATATTTGTTCAAATAAATAGGCAGCAAGATAGTGAGACAATGACCTGAAACACATCACGGTTCAGCTGAAGCAGGCCTTCCAAAACTGCTATATGGGCTTAGGCCTAAAAGGTTGTTTCTCTCTTTCTTGGTGTTATGACAGAATATTTTAATGTATGTTTTTATCTGTAAAAAAATACATCTCAAAGTAATTGCCAGCTCTTCATTTTTTAATATTCTAAGATAAATATGGCATGCTGCATATATTGAAATTATATATCACAGCCTATTTTTTCTCTGTGTAACAGAGAACTTAGTATATTTTGATTACAGAGTTTATTAGATATCACACTTTTTACTACAAGAACAACCGTTATCTCCTCAAATATAATGACG
The DNA here is from genome assembly GCA_035583235.1 of Hafferia zeledoni. Classification (NCBI taxonomy): domain Eukaryota; kingdom Metazoa; phylum Chordata; class Aves; order Passeriformes; family Thamnophilidae; genus Hafferia; species Hafferia zeledoni. The sequence continues at coordinate 43,528,945 of JAWWEV010000134.1, read as the reverse complement.
TGGTTACCATAATATCAACAGTACTTTTTTTTTACTACATTACTGAATTAGTTTTCATTTCCCTAATACTCATATCAATAAGTGAACATAGTCCACAAATTCCTTGCAGAGCCTGCAAGTGCAAAGTAAACGTTGGCAAAAGCCACTCTTTGGACTACATGCAAGTAATACATAGCAGAGTAGGTTAAGTTAATTCATTGTTGTTTTAGCTTTTGAAACTCAGGAGTGAAGCATAAAATTGAAATGCAGTTAAGGGATATTCTGCCTGAATAGTGAGATAGTGCCTTCAACTATCCTAGAAGCATGACTGCAGTCAAGAATGTGTGCCTTTGATTGCCTTAACGATGGTCCAAAACTGATTTATATTGTTATAAACTAGACTTTAAAAGACATCCTGTGAAAGAATTGTCAGTGATTTATGTCATCCTATTATGCTTCAAAAACTGTTAATTAACTCCTGCTGTTTTAAAGACAGGTTGGATATGGATTTGCTATAAAGCTATGACATCATAAAGTAACATCAATCTTGATGCTTTCTATTTCATTCCTTCCTTTGAGGGGAATTCATAGGCTAGGAGCAGAGACATTGCAAGCAAAGGTGTCATTTTTTTCTGCTTTTAATATTCCTTATCATTGTACTTGGAGTCGTCACTGCATTGTATTTTGTTTAGCTCATTTGAGTCTTGCTGATTGATCATCAGTGTCTTAAATTTGCTTTGGGCTAGATGCTATTCAACTGCAAAAATTTCCTTGTCAGATATTTTCAACATTGAGCTGACTAGCAGGCAAAAAACCCAAAGAGCTTCCAAGTGGTACCAGTAAAAATAATCCTGCATTCTGACCTCTGTTCCCAAGTCTATTTCTGTACCTTACCCAGCATAATCTAAATGTACATGCAACTAAACCAAAAATAAATGTGAAAAGTGAGCATAAGAACTGCATTTCAGGATTAAAACCTAAATCTTATTAGAATAATTACATTTAATTTTTAATGACATATTTGCTATTCTATATCTGATATTCAAAGATAACTAAAAGCAGCTGATAGGATTAACTGATTTTGTAGCATCTGCCCTTCACCTCTTTCTTTCACCTTAGTCTAATTTTTGCACTTCTTGTCTATCTTAACATACAGTCTTGATTGCCACCTGTAAACAAAAGTAGTGGATTAGTAAAATTAATAAAAATTGCATGGTTAATACTTTGCAAATTTTCTCTGGAGACAAATATTCAGTAAATAGACAAACTGTTCTGTTTGGTTTTCTTTTTTTATTTTTTTAATAAGTGCAATGAATTATATGTGTAATCCATTAGCAATAAACAATCCATTGTTTATTCAACTTTCAGAACTATGCTTTATTGAAGTATTAAAACCACAGCTGGAGAACATAGCAATTTAAAAGTATCAAAAAACACAGAGAGTAAAAGCAGGGGAGTATTTGACTTGTAATATAATATAACTGTATAATTATTTTAAATTAAATCCACACAGAAGCAGAGACTTGGCACAACTTCTCTATTTAAAATTCCTTTTGTTCCTTCACTTAAATGTGATGGTGCAAAGGTTTGCGATGAAGCTTAACACACAGCTGGATTTTCAGAGCATTAACCAGTGGATTCCACAGCTCTTGGAACACATTTAGCCAATCTGCATAACTAAAATAGCCATTTTAAGTGGTAAAGTTACTATGAACAGTAGTGATTTGATTCTAGCATGTCTCTAGCAATTATCTTAGTTTTCATACATTGATTCTTTGAGTTGCATTGTTACATTACCTTGTGCTAATATATACTGTCACATTCATAACACAGGCAAATGGAAGCAGAATATCACAAAGAGGTTTTTGAAAGTCATGTTTCTTAAATAAATTGCAATTTCTCACACTACTAGCATTCATCTGTCTGTTGAAAAAATTATTTGTCTTCTACCCTTTCAAAAGGTCTGCCTGTCATTTGATATATTTGCTGCAAATTGGAATTGCATTGCAGAAAATGTATGGGTTTAGTCAAATAAAATAAAATTATATGCCAGCTAGCTTTCAAATATTGTAAATATGGTAAATCTATTACATACATACTGATTTTATTTATGTAAAGCCTGCCACTGCTTCACATGTGAAAGGGCAGCATTAAGGGAAAGATTAAGATACATCACAAAGGCAGTATGCCACAAAAAATATTCTGAGAGATCCAAAGGTTGCCTATCATAAAAAAGCTTGCTAGTGTAGCCTGCTCTCTATTACCTATCCTGTAAATAAAATGAGCCGCAATATGTGCAAATTCTCCCATGGTTCAAGAGACAGGGTCATCCTAGAGTAGGAAGAACAGAGAAGTGGTTGTAGAGCAACCTTCTGGCTGCCAAATAAGTAATAAAAGATACTGTAGCTGTCATGGATGTGCAGGTACATCATGGCTGTTCCCCTTCCTCTCTGTTCATCCTGTTGAAAAACCTACAACAGCAGAATTGATTTTGAAGCTAGAAAGTACCATTAAATCACATACCTTGCAATACAGACAAAGATATACATCCATCTGTACTGAAGCCAAAAACTTGGATGTAGCTAAAAGGTAATTTCCAGTTCTGATTTAGAAAAGATATAGAATTCATCATTTCTCTTGATAGTTTTTTAAAATGCTTTATCATCTTTCCCCTGGGATATTTGTGTCTATTTCTAAATTGTCTATGAGTTTCAGCCAATACACTTGTTATGTTTTTCTTTATAGAATCATTTTGTAACGATTTTCAACAAGTTAGAAGGTTTCAAAAAGCAAATATGTGCTCTTGTTTGGTCAATTTTCCAAATCGATTTACTTTTTTGGCATGTTTCACTTTGAGTTGTAATCAGTTAAAAAGCCTGTTCCCCTATTTTCCTTTATAAGACTACCTTTGTTCAGTCTCTGTTCAGCTTGCTCTGTGAAAAATATATCATGCAAGTAATTTGGAGGCCGACATCATGGATGTTAAATTCACTCCCTAATTTAAGACAAAAATATTTATGACTAAGACCTCTTCTATTTCAACAGAAATCTCAGTCTTGCCCCTGCTAAAAAAAGACCCCAAGAGATTAGTGGAAGACAGCAAAATTCTCATGGTTTGTCTCACATGCAAACCTGTTCAGAACTAGAGTAACGCAAACATTTACTTGTCTTAGGATTAGCAAACCAATCCCTTTACTGGGCTGCTACCACCTTCTCTCAGTCTGTAAAAACCTGTGCTCCATTGCCATTCTCTATTGCAGGGTGGACAGCCTTTGGGGAGAGGAGAATAGATCTCTGTGTTTTCCAAATACAGGCAACAATTACAGGACAGTGAAACCACAGTCATTATTTTTACTCAAGATACGGCACTTATATCTATGGATAAGTTATAACACTCTTTTCTCTTTAGAGGGTATGTATCAATACTATTCAACATGAATAAATATTAAGAAAAAATGCTTATATGCAATAATTTGAATAAAAATTAATAATTTAATTCAACACTTTTGAGAACCTTTTCCATTTTTAGAAATATCTAAATAGTTTTTTATTTCTTCTGTCAGAAAAATATAGTGTTGCAATTACTGTGTGCCTAGTTCACAATTCTCCGTATGGCTAGCATGAAATCTTGTTTAACCTTTTAAGAACAGAAGATTAAGCAATAATAATATAGCAGCATCCACTGCAATTGTGCTACAAAGACTGAAGAGTTCAAAACAAAATCAAAACAAATAGTTCATGAATAACCCATACCTTGGTATGTTTGTATATAAGTGTTCAGTCCAAAGTGTTCATTCCAAAATAAATATGTTTATACAATCAGAATATTTTTTCCTGAATGATGTAGCAGGAGAGACATGGCAAAATTTGCAAGCATTATGCACTGCAAATAGTTCGTCTTCCGCATACTATAAGAAACAGAACAAGGTAGGATGAGACAGGAGATATGAAATGGCAACTAACCATGGTAATCTCTCACTTTAAATTTTGTGGTCACAGGAAACCACTGGAAAGATTCCCTCAGGAGTTGTTAGATTAAATGTGATGCATTCGCACCCAGTAAACCATCTAGAAAAAAGTCTCTGGGAAGAAGAATTCAAGATGCTTATGGCAGCCACAAAGGCTGCTAGTGAGTGAAAATGTCATCGTCTTTGACTGGCTTTTCTCCACCAGCAACTGATGGGCTGTGTACTTTAGTTATGCCCTTTAAGTTTTTAGGTCTTTTCACACTGACTCCACTCTCTACTTTATAGTTGCTCTCTCATTCCTTCACTTTTTCTCCTGGTTGTTCTTCCCTCTCCTTCTCTCTACATACCCTCTTTTCACTCTTCTCTAGGTGTCCTCCTAATCAGTTCTTACCAAAAGGAAAAAAACCCCACCAAAACCACAAAACTGCAAAAAAAGACCCATGTAACATTACCATGGTCTTTCTTCCTTCCATAACATACTATGCACTATATGTAACATCATTTTCTCTATCCAGCATTTGAATTTTGTGTTATGCAAATAATTTTTCAGAGCATTAGCTGTTTTTCTCCAGGTGTTCACCTACTGCTTAGGCTCTGAAAGCCTTCAATTTGCATTCCCTTCAATCCTGCTCATCTTCTTTGGCTCCCAGACCTTTGAACATCCACACTACCAAGGAACTTAGTACCAACCTAGAATCGAACACAAATTCAAATCATCATTTGTATGTCTGAGTAACTTCTAAAATCAAATAAGTGATAAAGGATGATAAAGTTTTGTTCAATCTTCTTGTCTTACATCTTAGCAATAACTTACTGGAAGTCAGGGATTCCCAGTTCCGTAGGTGACAAAGCATTCCCTCGCTGTGCTCCCTCTGGCCATATATTTATTTCAGTTTAAATAACTTTTGGGTTTGTGTTCAGCTCTTAGCACATACAACATAAATTTGTCAACAAAAGCATAAATATGCATTTATCCAGCTAAGAAACCAATTCTCACCACTTCTCTTTAACATGTAAAAAAAATCTCTACCCTTTGAAGAACAGATGCAAAATAGAAAGGGGGAAAAAAAGGAGACATGAAATTTTTTTCTACTGACAAGTTATTTCTAATGTGTATACTTACTGATCCTGGAATGAAATCAAATATTGGCAGAGAGACACTTTTTGACAGTTTTTAGTATTTTAGAGTTATGCAGTGTTTTGAAGATTAACAGCGGTATAGCTTCTAAAACAATCATTTCAGAAATGTGCTAGGTAGCCAGTCAAGATGGTAACTTTTCATTTTTGGTTCCAATGAGTATTGCACAAATACTAGAATAATTACAGTTCAGTTGTTAATGCAACTGCAATTCAGTCATTACATTTAGAAACAATATTTTTGATTGTATACAGAAGAGCAGTGACATTGAAAGAATCCTATATTCTGCACACAACTACAGACTATTAAAGTCCACAGAAAGCGGTTTTGGCCAGGGTGGGGATGGGGGGGGGAGGAGGGGGGGAGGGCCGATGTAGCCAAAGGAACAACTTTCCTTCTTCATGATACATTTCAAGCCTGTGGAAAATATTTTAGCCTTATTGTACTTCAGTTTCTTAAATAGTAAGCTAGCACTTACATCTGTGAATAAGATCTAGTAATTTAATTTTGTAGGGAAAGAATTGTATTGAAACACTGCAAGGATATTGTCAAGTAAATCCCCCTATTTATGAAAAAAAAATTAAATTTGCAGTAAATTCGGTGTAATGATACTTTATACAATATCTTCTCTGATATATTTGAAATGGGGCTGTAGATTTTCCAAACACTTCAGCAGATCAGAGTGTAACTCTATATGAGAAGTTAGTCTAGTCTTCACAGATGTCACAGCATATCACAGTCCTTCACAAAGGCAGGGCAATTTGTCTTTCACACTGTCTGTACTGTTCACCATTCCAGTTTAGCTGACAAGCTTTGATGTCAAGCAGAATATTTGCTGACACCAAAAGATGGTATTTGTCTTCTGAGAAGATGCAGCTCCTAATTCTCTTGAGAAAATCTTTGCAATGTGTCATTTTCCTATCTCTCACTTACTAAATGCAACTGGTTATATAAAATAGCCTCTGGCAGCTTACTAACAGCTGCTTTCAACTTTTCAGGGTAACACTTTTACTCCATGTGTTGTAAGTGTTTGGTGTCTGATGGTGACATCCACCTTGTAGTAACTGTTAATCAGATCAGCAAATTGCATCACACAGCAATCAAGCAACAGACACTGAGCTATGAAAAGGCATTCATAAGGACATCAAGGAAATGCTAACTTTTGATTCATTGGCATCTCATCACCTTGTCCTAGTCATCTTTTTGAAATATTTGTTCTGGTGATTATTGTCTAGCTCTAATAAATTAACAATATGAGTTTTCCTGACATCACTGTGACTATCTTGAACTGTGTTTAAGATTCAAAAACTGCCCACTTTGAAATCATTCACCAAGCTGAATTTGTCATTTGGAAGAATGTCTTAATTGTAGAAGTCCTAATAAAACTAGTATTTTACCTTGCACATCAGCTAGTACCTGGTCTTCCCTTATTTCATCTTAAGAGTTCTAAATCAATCATAATTGCATCAAAGTGCTGAATTGCACTGTGTCTTCTCTAGGGACACACCCTTGTCATGGGGGAGAAGCTTGCATGCCCTCATGAGGTTGTGAGCTATGCTGGCAGTGGTATGTGCCTCTGGTAGGGTCTCCCTTGTCAGACAGGTCTCAGCTGAAAGGTCAGACAAAGTGTGTCCATGGGCAGGTTGGGCTCGCTAGCCCTCTGGCAACCATCCTAGGAGAAGGACAACTCTAACTCCAAACCCGGGCAGATGGAGCTTGCTTAGCGCTGTAAGGCCATCCATCTAAGAGAAGGACACTAAACCTACGTCCTGAGGTATTCACTGTCACTGTACAAGCTTGCTAGGCCCTGGCAGATGAACCTTAGGAGTAAGGGGTGGGGCCAGTTCCCTGCATGCTGTGCCTCACCTAAAAAATCCACTGCGCAGGCTCAAAGAGTTCACCCACATTGAAAAGCTCTGTAGCGACAGACGAGGGTCAAAACAGCAGGTGAGGAAGCACTGGAAGCTGCAGCCCCAACCCTGCATGCAGGCGGTTCAGGACATTGGTCATTCGAGACTGACCCCAGAGATGACAGTCTCTTGAGGCACATCCTGAACGACCAAGCAGCCTTCTTTAAGGAGAGCACTGCTTGCTCCACATGGAGAGAGGCCTAGAAAAGGTGGCCTAATCAAAGCTCATCTCCACCTCCCACCCGGTTGGATAACTGCAGCCAACCAGCATCTTCTGATGCGGTCAAACAAAAACAAAGGCATACACCTGCCTCCAAAGGTGTGTTCAAATTGACACTCGCATGTTGGATCATCAGAACCATGCTTGGTACTGCGGATAGTGGATGTCTTGGGCATTGTTCTGCTCTAATTGTCCATGAGCTGTCATGACTCCACATCGACATTGCTGCTCTCAGTGAAGTTTGTCTTCATGAGGAAGGCAGCCTTAAAGAACATGGTGCTGGCTACACACTCTACTGGTCAGGCAAACCCAAAACCGAAAGACACCTTTCAGGAGTTGGCTTCATGATTACAAACTCCATTGCTTCCAAACCTGGTTTTGGAGCCAATAGGAGAACCACAGACATGGTGTTTTTTCTCAGACTACTTCAAGAGAAGTGTAGGGAACAGAACAAAGGACTCTAAGTAGCTTTCGTTGACCTCACCAAAGCTTTTGATACCGTGAGCAGAAAAGGTCTGTGGCAGATCTTGGAACACTTAGGATGTTCCCCCAGGTTCCTCAAAATGATCATCCTGCTACATGAGGATCAGTGTGGACAAGTCAGATATGGCGATGATTTCTGAGCCCTTTCCAATAACCAATGGTGTGAAACAAGGTTATGTTCTTGTACCCACTCTATTCACAATCTTCTTCAGCATGATGCTCCAAAGAGCCAAGGCAGACCTCGATGAAGAAAGCGGTATACACATTCGATATCATAACGATGGAAGCGTATTCAACCTAAGGCGACTGAAGGCCCACACCAAGACCCTGAATCACCTTGTCCATGAGCTGCTTTTTGCTGACAAT
>JAWWEV010000134.1:43486709-43520781 GCA_035583235.1 Hafferia zeledoni | reverse complement strand
AGCCTTGGCCATATTGACTGCCATCAATGGTCCACTCTGGCCTCCAATCGGGATTCATGGAGACACACCATTCACAACACTGCTACTTCCTTTGAGAACGCACGCAGAATCAGTCTCGAGGAGACAAGACATCACAGAAAGATCCATTCCTTACCAATATTGCCTAAGGAGACTTGCTGCTGTGCCTTTTGTGACTGGACTTGACTATCCTGCATCGGCCTTTTTAGTCACCAGCACACTTGCAGCAAGTGTGAGTAGTGCCCTTCCCAAATCTTTGTTCATGAAGCCTAACCATGATGATGACGATGACGATGATGATGACATCCTGAAAAGTCTTCAGTCTTCCTGATGCTGAATATGTTGTTCAGCCAAGCAGAGAACATTGTTATGTGACTTCAATGATCCTTTCTCTGAGTTTCCCAGGGATAGGTGGAAAACACCACCTTCAGTAGATCTGTTTTACCATTATGAAAGATGTCCTTGTGACTTAGGGAGAATAGCAAACCACCACAAGTTAGAATAATTGAAAAATATATGACTCAGGTCCTTGTGCCCCGAGCTGGAGGACCATGGCTGCAAGAATGATCAGCTCCCAGTTGACCCTGAACTTCAGGATCTGCTGCTTCAGCTGAATCACTGTGAGTCTGTGGGGCCTGATGCAATTCATCTGAGAATATTCAAAGATCTGACTGATGTAATTGCAAGACCTTTCACAATGATTTTTGAATTGTCTTAGGAATCTACAAAGGTACCAGATGACAGGAAGCCATCTCACATTGTTCCAGGTTTCAAGAAGGGCAAGAAGGATGACCCTGGAAACCAGAGGCCTGTCAACCTCACTTCAGTGACTGGTGAAATTAGGCAAAAATTACTGTGGAAAGTATTGAAAAACACCTGAAGGACAACACAGTCATAGGTCACAGACAGCATTGCTTCATGAGGGATGAGCTTGTCAAACTAATTTCCTTTTTCAACAAGGCAACCCACTTAGTTGATCAAATGAAGCCAGTTAATGTAATGTTTTTGGATTTCAGCAAAACTTTTGATACTGTTGCTCACAGTATCCTTCTGGCAAAATGTCCAGCATAAAGCTAGATAAACTCATCACATGATGGGTGAGTGACTGGCTCTTGGGTCAGGTGCAGAGTTTCAATAAATAGGGTAACATTGGACCAGTGACCTGTCACTTGTGGAGTTCCACAGAGATCCATGTTAGGGCCAGCTCTCCTCAACATCTTCATAAATGACTTAGATCAAAACTGGAAGGTATACTAAGTTTTCTGATGATACTAAATTGGGAGGAGCTGTTGACTCCTTTAAAAAGAGAGAGGCCCTGCAGACAGACCTTGACAAATGATAGGGCTGAGCAATCACCAACTATATGGAGTTTAACAAAGAGAAGTGCTAGATTCCGCACCTGGGATGGACCAACCCTGGACATATGTACAGACTGGGGAACAAGGAGCTGGAGAGCAGCATCACAGAAAGGGACCTGGGGGTCCTGGTGGATGGCAAGTTAAATATGAGCCCTGGAATCCAGAAGGGCCAATTGTGTCCTGAAAGGCATCAGGCAAAGAATTGCCAGCTGGTTGAGGGAGGGGATTGTCCTGCTCTGCTCTGCACTGGGGCACCCTCACCTTGAATAGTGTGCAGTTTTGGGCACTACAATAAGAGAAGGATGTAAAGCTATCAGAGAGCATCCAAACGAGGGCAATGAAGATGGTGAAGGGCAACATAAGTGGCTGAGGTCACTTGACTGTTCAGTTTGGAGAAGACAAGACTGAGAGGAGACCTCATCACACTCTACAACTTCCTTGTGAGGGAAAGAAGAGGGGCAGGCACTGATCTCTTCTCTGTAGTGACCAGTGATAGGACCTGAGGGCATGGCCTGAGGTTGTGTCAGGGGAAGTTTAGGCTGGATATTAAAAAAAGATTCTTCACCCCAAGGGTGATTGGGCACTGAACAGGCTCCCCAGGGAAGTGTTCACAGCACCAAGCCTGACAGAGTTCAAGAAGTGTTTGGCCAATATTCTCACCCATATGTGGTGTTATTCCTGGGAATGGTCTTGTTCAGGACCAGCATTTGGACTCAATGATCTTTTTGAGTCCTTTCCAACTCAGGATGTTCTATGATTCTATGATTTATAAACTTGAACTCAAAAAGCTCCATGATTTATAAGGAGAAATCATCCACTGGCAAGAATGATAAAAGAGCTGAAAATTATGTTAGATTTAGATAACCCTCTGAGTGCAGGTAATAAACATGTTTAGATCTGCTATCAAAGATTTTCTTTTCCTTATTTAACTTCTTTTAAAGAAAAAAAAGTACAGTTGAGTAGCCCATTGTAGCTGCCTGTACTGCTAAATTGGCCTGAGAAGCAACACACAATTTTGTCCAATCTCAAGGGGTTTTTTAGAGCACTAAAGAAAGTTTTGTTTGAGTTTTTAATCAGGGAAAAGAAATATATTTATGAAATAAATATAAGGTCGGCAGCTCAGAGACAGACCACACAGATCAGGTCTCCCTGATCCCTATGTTTTGTAAACAGCCCAGGATCATATTGGTCTTTTGTCTGCTGTCCAACAATGCAAAATCATCACATTTATTTACTGCTATCACTCTCGGGCTTCCATCAGCTTTATTTTTTGTTTCCTCCTTCATTTTTCCACAGGCATACTATTTTGCTATTTTACTTTTCCCCTCCTAAAAGTTAACCTAATTCTGATGATTTCGTAACAATTTCATCAGACCAGCAAGAAACCTGAAGCAAACCTCTGAAGCTATCAGGCTTTGGAAGGCTGTAGCCCAAAGTACTTAATTTGTAACTGAGAGAGACTGAAAGAAATTTTCAATGGCAGCGACAGGGCAAGTTCTGCCAAACTGGGACAGTGCACTGCCGATAACCCCCTGCCCCTGGAGCCTCCAGTCCGAGCCAGAATAGCTATTAGCTATTGGCACACTGGAAACCCCACACCACATTCCCTGGATCTCCTAACCCACATCCCAAATGGCTGACAGGCCAAAAGCCAAACCTGGGCAGGGTGGCCATAGGAGTCCAGAGCAAATAAAACCAACACCACAAGGTCCCCCACATGTTGCAGCCCTATCATTCTTGGGTTTGTTATAGCTGGTTCTACACTGGATCTAAGCTGGTAGCTATAATTCTCTCTCTCTCTCTACTGTCCTAGTTCAGCAGGTAGGACCAGTTTATCACTGTGTGGGGGTGATCAAAGCTATGTATTCTACTCCCTCTATTCATTTCCCAAGAACAATGGACCATTTGCAGCTGCTGCCCAGGGCACACCTGACCCCTCAGGTCATGAGCTGGGTGTGAAAGACACCTGTGAGATAAGAGCTGTGATAATTCCCTTCCAGGAAATTGTTAGCACCTTCACACCCAGCCTGAGGGGGCTTGTCTGCTAATGGGCCATCAACGATTCCAAAATACCCCATGACTCACTGAGTGAGATCACCCATTGTGTGACTCCCCACCCTGGGGGAGGTACTGGGTGCTCCCACCTGGACCTGGGGGTACATATCTTGGGCTAAGAAGACCTCAGGGGGCACTCGTTGGATCCAGAGGAAGACCAAAGCCTCGATAGGAGAAGACCACCACTTTCAACCAGCCTGCAACCACCACTCTCCACCAGACTGAAACTGTCAGCTGCACCAACAGGTTTTCCACTTTGGACTTTTACTTTGGACTTGGGGGAACCACATAGGGTTCCGCCCAGGGGCTAACAAACCCCTTTTGTGCTTGTGCCCCAGTGTGCTGGGTTATACTTCTGGGGTTTTGTGGGTTAAAACCAATTTTTCTCTTTGTGCCATTGCATGTCTTGTAATGTTGTTATTAAATTGTAACTCTGACTTATAATCTCTTTTGTGTTGGGTTCATTGGTCCTGCTGGTTTACCTTTAAACCAGCACATCTATTTATTCTTCTTCTTCTAATTTTCTTTTCTTGATGTTTGGGTAACTTAAACCTGGATGGGCTGGAATTTGCTAAGTCATTGCTTTGTGAAATGCTTCATGTTGATTGAATGTTTGCTTTAAACTTTTGCCAACTTCCCTTTTTGTCCAAAGTTTGTCAGTAGAGGTCTTTTATTTTGACCTCCTGAAAAATATCATCACATTTTTCCCATGTCCAGCCTCAGGGAATAAAAGAACATACAGCCCCTTAAATAAATCCGTCAGGTCAGTTTTGGGGCCTTACATCTTTTTGTCATAAAACCCCTTTGATGAACTTATGGGGCACGCTTGAAGTCTTAGAGTAACTCAGGCCAAATCCCTTACAGAGTGAATAAAGGATCTCAATTTGCTCATCTACATTGCATTATTCTCTAGGGAGTCTGTTCATCAGTTAGAACCTCAATCCTGAAAATTTCCTGACTGTCACGAAAGGTATTTGACTAGCAAAACTGTCTGATATGTACTAAAAATTTGATGTTCACCACTAGTTCTAGAATTTTGAAAAAAACTTTTTTCTCAAACTACAGACCAGTAAAAATAGTTTATTAATATAGTAAATTGCTAAGACATTTGGTAGGAATCAACAATTCTGATATTAAAAAACCTTTTTAAACTACTCATACTCCATTTCCTGCAGTTATAGTCTGCCAGTCTACAAAGACAGATTTTTTTTCTCCTCTGAAAGTGGTATAGTCTATACTTCTATTTGATTAAGTAATTGTTTTTCACTGAATAAACTTTATTTATTCCAACATATTTCAAATATTTATTTGAAATATTTATTCCAATGCAATTTTAGAGAAATGTGGGAATACTCTGGGACAAAAAACCATTAATAGGTGTGGTTACACACTTCCACAATGTATGTATTCCCATTCAAATTTTTACAGGACCTAGATAATTGTCTCAAGTGTACCCTTTAGACATTCTATTTCCAAGTAGGGAAAGTTAATACATATTTTACCTACTCTTCTTCCTTTTATCAATATTAATATTCCCAGTGCCTTGGCTTTTGATATGATGTCTTTCCTAAGTGATAATCAAGTAATCCAAGTCATCATTTTATGAAGACACAAAGATTCATCATCTTATTGCCATGATATTTACTGTAAGATCACTTGGCTCCCAGTGTGAGGCACAGACATTTACAAGACAGTCACATAAAATGATTAAATGCCTAAAGGGTTAGATTTACTACAGAAGCACTTTCACGGAATAAGAACACTCTTCAGAAAAGCACAACAGAAAATTCTTTTGTTCACTGATTCTAATTTATGAGTCTCACATCTTTATTGTTTAAGGGACCTGGGTGCTTTACCAGCATCTCACTAGCAAAAGATGATAGGCTATATGTAAAACAGTTTTCATGTACTACTGATAACAACCAGCTTAGATTTCAGAGATAAGCAGTCATAAATTCTGCTTTTTGAACTGCAGCTCTAACAGCTCCAGAAATTTCCATAAAGCCTCATGAAGTGATTAAATCTACCATTCACCCACATATACATTTGTGTGATGAGATGATAACAATACAAATGACAAACAAAGCCCAGGAAAATTTCTCAATCTTATTACCAGTTACTCTACTAAAACAGTCCATTCTATATAGATGAGGCTTTATATATTAGAACAAGGGCAATGAACGTTTTACAAAGGTTAATAAGGGAGAATAAGGAAAACAAAGTGTCATATCTATATCTTTAAAATGTATTTGCAGGTGTCTAGTGGTTTAAATGAGGTACATGGCAGAAAGAGAATATGACAACCAACTTAGTTACAAATTTCTGTAACAAACTAAGCCATATTTTATTGTCAAAGATATTTGTCCCTTAAGGTTCCTCACAAACCAATGACTTATAGACATTTGTCTCACATATGTTGTTTTCTCTGAGAACCTCTTTCATCTCATCAGACAACTTCGTGTATTTTAAAGTTGGGAAATTAATGCAAATACAGATTTCTGAAACTGTCAAGCAGGCTGCAACATTGTTAAATTTTCATCCCATTTGGTATACTGGGTTGTTCACATCTTTCTGTATTAAGGAGAGAAAAATATTTCCAATTTCACATGAGAACATAAATTTATTAATTTATTCCACTCCTTGAGCTATAATGCACAGGGGTTTTTCCCTCTTTTGATTGTATTTCACCCTTTTCTACTGGCCCATCAAGATGTGCTTTCATCTTATGGCTGAAAAACAGCTCTTTAAGTTTTTAAAGGAAACCCCTTTCATCTCTGTAGCCTTTATTATTATTGTCATCATCATCACTACCACAAATACTATCTGTCAAAGGTAGTACATACAGCAGTTTTTGTGGGAACAAGAGGTTGATTGTCACCACCAGCTGGTATGTGTTGAAATGGATACTCTTCACATACTTTTTTTGCTTACCAGTCACAAAACACAAATAAGTAGTCAAATGAATACAGAAGTCAGACAATCCAAAGACATATTTTATATCCTAATAGTGAAGAAACCAAGGTTAATGAAACTTAATTTGGCCTAACTATAGTTACAATAGCTAGGTATAGCAGCAACCTTTGAGGATAGGATCTGAAAAGGATTTCCCAGCGGTAATGTCATATTTTAAAGTTTGTTTGTTTGTTTAACTTCTTTGGTTTATAGCATTTGAAAGAGACAAAAAAAAAAAAAAAAAAGTTGAGGCTTAAGAAGAAAAATAAATTAAGTTTCTTGGTGACAAAGATAATCCCACAACTGCATAATAAAAAACATTGTATAATACTGTTCAATATCCTTATTTCTCGAGTGAGAAAGACTGGAGGTTTTTGTGTCTAAAGTTGAAAAGAAAAGCATCTCCATCAAATCTAAAGCAGTTTCAGTGAGGATAAGTGTTAAAAGACCTACTTGCAATCAAGTATCAGGAAGTAAAAACATCTGCTCACATAAACTGTTTTGCCTTCCTCACCCCAATATGGTAATAAAGGTGAGATGAGGTGCAAATACAAAGATAATTTTTGTATAAGGAACAGAATACAGCATCTATAAAGAATAAAGCAAGAATGGCCCTGCACTAGGAATCTTCCCATGACATGAGTGCTGGTTTGGGGATTTTTCTGTCACAGAACTGCATAATTCAATGAATTAAAAATGCTCTTTTGGAACTTCTTCCCTGGGGCAATTCAGGCCAGCCTGAGAGATTTTAATTATATCTGTCCTACTGTAACAGAGAAAATCCTATCTAGATATATTGCTTTTCAGACATAGAATAATAGAGTATGATCGCTATGTGTAAATAATCATTAATATTTTATTAACATAAATCACTTTGATACTTCCCAAGGGTACTTTAATATTTCAGACTGTATCCTAGAAACTGGACAATATATAGAGTAACTATATTTTCTACACGCAGTGAGATGAGTTTCTCCTTATTATAAGTGCCAAAAAATCTGCATACATTGATTGTTCATCATTATCAAAGGTAGACATGGAATACTGGAAAAATTACTCTTTTATTTGAAAAAATCTGTTCAGAAAAAGGCAAAAAATTAAGACCTCATCTTACTAGTGGTACAGTAGCAAAGACTCATCTACTGCCTTTTAAATCTGGGGAAGACAGCTAGTAACAGCATTTAGACTTCACTATCTTCCCTGCAGTGGGGGCAGCCACAATATTAAACGTTTCCCTTACTTGAGAAGTGTTGAAAAAACATATTCTATTTATTTCTGTGTAGATTTGAAAATCTCTGTGAACTAGAGATTAAATTTATGTCTTTTATTTAAATGTTGATTTTCATAATCTGCGTAAAATAAACTGTATTGCTAAAATGCACTTAAATTTGACAAGTCTGTTGCATTACCTAGCTGATTGCATATCTTGAAACTTTTAGTTTTACACAGTATATAAAAAGGGTGCTTCATGCAGATGAAGCAAATTCAGTTGTCTTATTGTCACACTGTAAATCCTGTTTTCTGACTTCAAAGCTACAGTAATGTAGAGAATATTTTTTATTATTGCAGTAAGAAATATTACCTTGATTTCTAATTTTACTGTACTTCAGAAAGTTAATTTGAGATTTGAAAGAGTTGTATTCCTACCTCCTTTCAAATAAATTTGAAGAGGGCTTTTTACTTAATTTCCTAAAGGTCCTTGAAAATTTTCACCATTTTAATATTTTACAGAACTTCCAGTGGGGTAGCTAAGTAGCCCAAATCCAAAAGAGTTTGCTGAGCAACTTGTGAAACAGTCGACAGTACTTATGTGATGGTGTTTCCAGAATGGAAATAAATTCATTCATACATCAGAAATTATGTTTCTATCCCCCTTCAAAGTGGACTCTTAAATCAGTTATGTATTTTATGTTGGACAAGAATTCTATGTAACTCCAGAGTCCTCATAATTTTTTTTTAAATACAATGATTGATTGGCTCCTTTCTTATACACTCAAGAATCAGAAGGCCTAATCCAAAATGCTGTTTATGGTTAGGTAAAGTAATGAATATTAGTGTTTGGCCAAGATTGTAGATTGTTCTGAGATTTTCAAATGATATGGGCGTTGGGCACTCTGATTAGCTCTGATTTTCAGAGGTTCAGTGTTGCCATAACAGGTGAAAGGGGGCAAGGCCTAAAAGATTGAACTGAGTTAGCAAAGTAGCTTGCTCTGCAGATAGCCCAACCTGTGTTGCTAAGGGAACACTGAGAGCTTGTTCTGTTCTGCTTACTAGACCCAGAGCCTAAAGAATTGATAGGGCCTACAGTACCATGTACTAGAAATCATAAATTAGATAAACTAGATACATGAATAGGAGAAAATGGTTGTAAAGCCAAGATTTTTAGTACAAGATTTTGTCAGGGACACCTAACAGCAGAAGTTGAAAAGGTCAAGTCTGAGGATGACTGAGACTGAAGACCAGAAGAGCACCCCAAAGCACCCCAAGAACTGATGACAAGAGAATCTAGAAAGCTCCACCCAAGCCCTGCCTAAACTCCGTCTAATCATGACTATGTTAATCAGATATTGTAATACATTAATATACATGTTAAAATGTTGCAATCATGTATTTTGACTGTATAAATTCACGTCATTTAGCACTGATGCTTAGAAGTGGGTTTGTGTGATGCAAATCGTTTCACTTTCCTGTGCATGCAATAAAAACCTTGCTGCAAAAGATCCAAATTGCTCTAAGCAGTTCCTTTACATTCTGAGGTTTTTCGGCTTCACAGGCTAAGTCACATGTCTGCACTCCTTCCTATAGAAGTCTGCTTTGGTCATTCAGTTTGCTAAACATGGGTGTGTGTCTGAATTCAGCTGAGTTTTGAAGGAGAATATCCTAGGATGTGATGTCACAATTCAGTCATTACTGAATCACAGAAATGAGACATTAGTGTTAATGTCTCCCTGCTCATTGAAAAACCTTATTTCACTTCCTCCTTCCCAGAAACAATCCATCCAGCATCAACAACACCTTCCCCTAGTTTTATACCAGAACAACGAAGCCTCTGAAAGAGCCATCATAAATCTAAGCCCTATGTCTTGATTAAATCATAAATCACTGCTGAGGTGCTCAGAGTACCTTCTGCCTGATTCTACACAAAGGTATATTTTAATACTTTTATATCCTAAGCTCTAAATTATATTTTCAAACTTTAAGGAAACATTTATACTGTATTGATAGATAACATTTCCTAAAATGATCCAAAAATTCAAGGAGCAAAAAGAAATGGTATCATCCATTTTTATCGTGGCTTCAAAGTACAAGAAAGAGCCTTGAACTGCCATTCTGTTCTTCTATCTTAATTCCAATAACCATTACCATTTAATAAGGAATCTCTCACTTTTTTTTCCTTAGATTATTTTAATCTCCATTGTATTCAAACAATTCTCAGCCATGAATAAATCTCTATTCTGTGTAGAAGGAAATATTCCAATATACACAGATGATGCAACAAAAGCCCAAATACATAGAATAAATTGCAAAATTTATATAGAAGAATAGAGAATAAACTTACAGTTGTCTTCCAAATGTATCAAAAGATAAAGGCATATTTCAAAAAAATGTGAAGAAATGCAAGGGGCAGCACAATGTAAGGGATTGTAAGAGACAGGTAGCATAATCTTTTACTTAAAACCTGAGATCCACTGAGTCTCATTCTGTTATCTTAACAGCAAACTTATTTTTCCTAGAGAAACCAAAACCATAGTCAATTTGTGACTTTCAGTAGCAAAAATTATTATCAATATTTCACCAGAAATGAATGCTGTGTTTTATATATGACTTGGATGAATTAAAATCTGATTTTCTTTCATAAAAGATGTTAGAGCTGCAATAAGAAACTTGTCCATTTGAAAACTAGTAAACCCTCCTAAATGACAAGAATAAGAGCACTATTCTTTTATCAGTGAATTTAATAAAACATCTTTGCATATTGGAAAGTTATGTTTGGAAAATATTATCAATCTGAGTATTCTAAGACTGTTGGGTAGGTAATTTGGAGAGAAAATGAAGAATTTTATTTTAAACCCCTGTTTCCCTTTGCTAAGCTATCTTTTGGTACTCTCCATTCAGAACTTAGTTGAGGCCCAGTAGCTTGCTGAATTTTTTTATTGCTTTTTGAACTTTCCATGCAGGATTTGCCCCAAGGATGCCCTAAGAGAAGCAAACCCGGGTCATGTTGCAGCCAAAACTAATAGCTTTACTGTTTCCTAGCAACTATGGTGAAGCTATTACAGAGTTGCAACTTACAGAGTTGCACAGTTATGCAGAGACTGAATGAATATTTCATTTCCCAGTAGCTTTTTCACATGTGTATGAAATTTTGCATAATGCTAACAGCTAACATTTTATCAACATTGTTTGTCTGTGGTTGGAAAAAGAAATTATCAAGAATTATACCTTAAAGAGATCCTGGCATAAACAGTTGTAAGCAATTATTATCATCAGTTCCAGGAAAGTGGCTGGGTGAGGACTGCTTAACTATCATTGATTATATACTCTAACCTGCCTTAGGTTTATTGCTTTCAATAAAGAAATCTTATGGCATTGTGGTCTTGTTTATAAAAAGCTGTAACTGATAGATTGTAATTACTTCTAGGATGTACTCAGTGGGAAAAAGAAGGAAGGGTTGATTTGAGGAACTTTGGGTTTAATCAAATTGATTTCCCAGCTGAGATATAGTAAAAAAGCATCCTTTGAATAAAAGCATAATTACAACATTTTACTAAAAACTGATTTATCTTTTCCAAAATATTTCAATTAAAAATTCTGCATAAAAATCTAGCCAAGAATGATTTGTCTAGTAGCATGATAAAAATAGAAAAAAAGTCTTTTGGAAGTTGTCTACTTTTAGGGGAAGACAGATATATGTAGTAAGTGCTCTAACAATAGACTTTGGAAAAACTTGTCCAATGCTCCTGCCTCACAGGCACACATTTTCATTGGCCTGTGCTCTTACACAGACTCTGCAGAAAGGCAGAGCACCTATTCCCTAAAATTCAGACGGAAATATCTGGAATAAACACATTTAATTCAAGTGACAACAAACATTCCTTAGAGAGAAGGATACAAACACTGATTTGCTGAATTCCTTTGAATACAGATGGTGAAAAATAATGTGGTTTCTTGTGTTCACTGACATCTTGTTGCTATTTAAAGTTGCTATATCAACATCAGTAAAACAAAGGAAGATAATTTCCCTACTTTCACATTTGAATGAGTACTGAATCCATTTTAAAAATAGAAAATATGTAAAATAAGTCATATCTTCAACCTGTAAGTCAGGGTGACACCATATATTAAAATAAAGGCTGCTTAATTCATGGATGAACTGCAATCACTGGTATACATAAAAAGTTAAGGGATATTGGAAAAATATGCTAAAATCATCATATCTTGTTTTCAAATAGAGGTCTACTTCTGCAATGCAAATTAAGATAAAAGTACAGGGATGCTCGGGCTTAACTTAGCCCCATAGTACAAGCATAATACATACAAAAATGCTACAGATTTGTAATGTGTGAATCTAATATACCATCGTAGCATACCTTTTCACTTAACCAAGCTTAAATGCCGCTCCTCTTGACTCACTCCCAAAGGCACTGGGAGGCAAAAAGGAAATGAATGAGTAAAAATATCAGGAGGAAAAGTGAAAATTCTAAATGCGTTTCGTTTCACAGCACTGTCTGTATCTCTTATGGACAAATTGACTCTAAGGTCATGTGCTCAGCTGCGGTAAATTTGTGTGAGTCACTGAATGCAGAGGAGGAGAATTAATTTAATTTGCACCACAGAGGGTCTGACTTTCAGTCACTACATTGCCCAAAGCCAAAGTTAAGTTATGAAGCTTCACGCTTCTTATGGATAGATGAGGTTAGTTTATACTCCAGTAACTTACATTATTTCAGTCTCTCTGTTGTTCAGAAATAAACAAGACATCAGGCAATTGATTTACTGAAATCAGACCAAACGTGATTTAAAGCTAACACACAAATTTACCAAAAACTGTCTTCATTTGGGGGAAAAGTAACTTAAAAACACAGAAAGAACCATACATGTGCAGGCCACATATATTTTTCATAATTTTTTTTTTTGCATGCAAATGTAATTGCATGTATGAGCTTTCTAAGATCAGGAATATCACACATGATATAATCTTGACTGATTCCCATTTAATTTTGGAAACACACAAATTAGCCCCTTCCAATATTAAAGCACTTTTTTAACTTAAAGCACTTTTTAAACTATGTTTGCTTTTTTCTTTTTTGCCCTCCTGAAGAAGCTACATTTCTACTACTTTTACAAGGTGTATCAACTTGTGTTTTGATTATGGATATATTAATGCATTGATAACTGTAACACTAAGGATACCATTTGTCTTTAGGTGTTATTGCACTTAAACTAAATTTCAAACTACAAGAGAAATGAAAACACTATTTAAATACTAGTAGGATGATTTTCTACATTAGGCAACCAAGTTTTGACTTTCCTGAGGGAGCATAAAGACATGTGGAGGTACATAATAAAACTAAATTTACAAAAATCCTGCATTTGCACAGTGGCACTCATATTGTTCTGCAGCAAAAATCTTTCCCTTCCCCCATTCCAAATACTGGCCTGAAAGATTCAGCTGTAAATCTTCTAGTGTGGATATGACACAGATATCTCTCATCTCTATAATAATGGTCTTAATTTCCCAAATGGCAAAAAGTGATTGCAAGCATACCCACAACTGTGACCCAGCAACTCATAGCGAATACCACCAGAGTCTGTTTACAAATGTACTTATTAGATATATAGGACAATTGTTATGTTCTCCCAGGCCATTTGGTTTCCATTACAGAAACGATCTGGGGGAGAAAGCAAACCACAACAGCTCCTTTTCTTGTTTAAAGGAAATCTCATAGTTTTAAGTGGAGATTTTCTTTCTCAGCAAAGGGAGACCTAACAGAATTTATTTATTGGAACAAATCTTCTTATGTGGGCAACACACTGAGGAAGTCACATATTTTTCCCCATATCAAGGAGTCTTAGAAGAAACACAGACAAAGAGATAGCACTATGACTTTTAAATCAAGAAAATCAAAGGCAGATAAAATCAAAAGAACAAGGCAGATCAGAAATATAGCTATCAGGTTATAAGCTTCTTACTGGCACAGTAACTATTTAAACACTCACAAGAAAAAGATCAATATCTTACCACAACAAGAAGAACTTTCTCCCTCTCAGACAAATCTTTGTTGATGAGGTATGAGCGGAAATATTTGCACCTGTATATGAGCACCAATAATGGCTAGAATGACTTTTTAAATGTGCTTACATTTGAAAACAAAAGAAAGGAAAATGAGAAAGTGGAAGAAACATTTTTCTTCCTTTGGAAATATTTGAACTTTAGCTTTTTTTCTCAATTTTCCATTACTGGAGAAAAAATTTGTTTGTATATCTAATATTTTTGGCAGATTTTGATACTAATTCAGTTCTCAATAAACCCTTTGCACAAAACAGTTTGCATAGTCAATGTCATCTCTCAAGAGATTTTCCCTTACAATCTGTTCTTACCAGGAATTGCTTTGATTGTATGTTTTTTTTTTTAACAAATTACTGAAATTCAAGGTTTTGGTGGGAGAAGATGTTTCACTTATTCATAGAAAGTTCACCTTCACCAGAACCAAAAGAAAAGAATTCACTTGTAAGAATAAAGATTTTATTTCACTGGTCACCCCCACTTAAAAAAAAAAAAAATCTGCTGTAACTGTAAAATAGTATGTGAAGTTGAAAAGAAGAAATGTTTGTAAGGATAGGTACCTATTTTGGAAGAATTTTTAATGGGAAGCTAGAACTCATTTTCACTTAGGAAGCCTTTCCTGCCTAAGAGTACTTTTCTCATAAATAGTTGGATGGTTTTTCTTTCCCTTCTTCTTTGCATAACTGAGAAAAATTGCATTATCTCTCTGGTCTGAGGAGACATAAATCCTCCCAGAGTTACAGGCCATGCCGGCAATGAGCCTCAGGGACAGAGGCCAGAGGCGATGATAAAGCCTAGGAACAAAACTACTTTTTTGCCTTTTCTCAGGCCCCATGCTCAGGAAACAGTCAGTTTTCATTTTGTAAGATTTTTAGTGTTCTTGCCTTCAAATAAACCCTTTGAATTCTTTTCACTGCTGTGGCATTTTAGGGAATACCTGCGTGTATTTTGCATTACCTGTTACAATTATATTGTAATAATTTTTACTTTAATTTTTCAGTTTGCATTATATGTTACAATTGCTTTATTTCCTTTTAAAGGTGTCAAGATTGAAAGAAAAGGGTGTATTGAATGAAGCACACTTCCCAACAAAAATTGTTTCTGAAAAGGATTCTCTTTGGTTTGTAATTTTTTATATTAAAATTGCTATCCTTAATGGACAATTCTACTAGGAGCATCATAGAATTATAAAAGGGGAAAAAACAAGCTCTTTTTGTGCTTGTCCTCTGGGATGTCAGAGCTGGCTCTTCTGGGAACTAGAAATGCTTGGTTGGGATCATTTTATATAGGCAGTAAATTCTTCTGGCTGAGTAAATGATACAAAACCCCCCATCTGATAGTGTCACATATGTGCTAGGAAAAGGAAGTGTCACCTATAAATGACTTCATGGAGCAACCATATGTTCCTGCCCTCCAGACATATATCATTTTAAGTTTCACATTGGAAAAGAAGCCGTGGTGTATACATTTTGTGCAGTGTACAGTCTGCTCTGTCACAGAGATGGCAGTGGCTTCTTTCTAAACCTTGTTGGCTAGAAGTCAGAAATGTCAGAAGCTATTACTGAAGATGCTCAGATACTCGTAAACTCTCCCAGCTTCACTGTAAAATGTAAGAAATGCAAACAATTGAATTAAAGTAAGCATTTACTTACCCTCAAGGGGTATTTTTAAAATACCTAAATATATATATATTTTAGTAAGATATAGACTAAAACAAGCTATTACAGAAAAATATTATTTATACCAGTTTCTAAACAGTTGGGCACTTGCACGCACAAAATGCATGAAGATAAAATGACATATAAAACCCATCATCAAATTTCTGGACTATTTAGAAGTCCTGAAAATCTACCAGATTGCTTTACTCATTATGCTTCCAATGATTTGACTGTCAGTAATCATTCAATTCATACAAGCAGTGCTTCTGATAGTACTGAGGTATAAACCACTGGAGGCTGACTGAAGCAGAAACTATTGAAAACTGAGCAGCAGTAACCGTTTTGTCATCCTGTTAACATTTCCCATTCCACTCAAAGTTAAACCACAACCTTTAAATATGCTGAAAGTATCACACAACATCTATCAATGTCCAATAGCCTGAAATGGGCTTCAAAAGATTCCTTTGCATGCTTGCAAGTGCCTCAGACACCTTAAGTTTCGGCTAGATCTCATAATCTTAGCACACATTTTCACTGTTTAGTAGGAGAGTGTAGAGGAGTATGATGTTTGTTAATAAATTTTCATCAGGCTGAACAAAGGCATCCATAGAAGTGTCAGGGAACTCTTATGCTTTTACTGTATAGTCACATTAACTCTGTCAACTAGTCCATTATTTAGTCTCAAAAATATTGGCTAACAAGCTCTTTAATTTTGCAACACACTTCAAGAAGCTCCCCACTCCTCACAACAGACTTCTCAAATGTATTAGCTAACAAGCCCTTTATTTTACAGCACACTTCAACACGCCCCCAGTCCTCACAAGAAACCTCAGTATGGAGTAAGGGGTAGATTATGATAACAACACTTTGGCAAGACAAAGCCAGGGAAGGGAGAAATAAAGGCAGAAAAGAGAAAAAGCAGAGAAAGATCACTAGTCCTTAGATCCTGTGTTGCTGCTGCCATGTGGAGAGTCCATATCTCAGGTCAACAAAGAAAGAGAGACAAAGCAAGACAGAAGAAAAAGAGAGAGAGGGAGACCAATCCACTTAATATTATAGTTAACATGTTGCATACCTCTCATATCAACTATATTCTCATGCCATTTTGTTCACATATGCACAGCCAACCCTTTTGAGCCCTCCAGGAAGTGAATTCAGAGTGGTGATGGGGAGGGGAAGTTGGCACAGGCACACTGATCATGAGTCTCTAGGTGTAAAAGGAACAGCTCAGAACAGCACTGCCTCACCTCCATGGGACCTTCTCTCCCAATCACCACTTTCCTGTCACAACAGTCAGAATGTTTGAGACAAAATATGCTTATGCCTGGTTCTTCACACCTGGCCAGTTCAGTCACCCACTTTTCATGGTAAGGCAGTTGGGTTTGGCTCCAATGTCACCACAGTGGCTGCACCTGACTGAATTGTAAGCACAACGTGCTATCTCAGAGGAGACAACCATTTCTCACTGTCAACAGGACAGACTCTTTAATGTTCCAATCCTCAATGGATGATGATTAAAGATGACACATAACATGCTGTGATTTCAGGCTTTCTCAGTGATCAGGGGATAGTTTCCACAAAGAAAAAAATTATTGCCTTTGAAAATAATTTTTCCCCTTCAGTATCAGTCAAAAAATAGAGACCATGAGGCAAAGCATCACCAGCCAGTCGAGGAAGGGGATTGTCCCACTCTGCTCTGCACTGGAGCAGCCTCACCTTGAATATTGTGTGCAGTTTCAGGCACAACAATATAAGAAAGATATTAAGCTATTAGGAAGTGTTCAAAGGAGGGCAATGAAGATGGTGAAGAGCCTTGAGGGGAAACCATATGAGAAGCAGTTGAGGTCACTTGGTCTGCTCAGCCTGGAGAAGAGGAGACTGAAGGGAAACCTCATTGCAGTCTACAACTTCCTTGTGACAGGAAGAGGGGGAGGCACTGATCTCTTCCTTGTGGTGACCAGTGACAAGACCTGAGGGAATGGCCTGAATTTGTGTCAGGGGACATTTAGGTTGGATATTAGAAAAAGGTTCTTCACCCTGAGCGTGGTTGGACACTGGAACAGGCTCCCCAGGGAAATGGTCACAGCACCATGCCTGACAGAGTTCAAGAAGCATTTGAATGATACTCTCAGGCTCATGGTGCTACTCTTGGGAATGGTTCTTTGCAAGGCTCAGAGTTGCACTCGATGATCCTTGTGGGTCCCATTCACTCATTCAGGTAATTCTAATTGTTGTGTAGACAAAAAAAAAAAAAAAAAAAAAAAAAAAAAAAAAAAAAAAAAAAAAAAAAAAAAAAGACATATAAAGTAGTTTTATGGGAAAGGAAAGTTCAGCTAAATAGACAATTAGAGATGATCCATAGAATCAACTTCAATGACAAATTTTTTACAAGGTGTCCCATTTAAATGCTTTCTATATATCCTAGCCAAAAAAAAAAAAAAAAAGAGGAAAAAAGAAAAATATAAAATAAATTATTTCTTTTTACACCACTCAATCACTTATGTGGCCTACATTTATGTATTCAGATGCTCACCAAGGAAAATCGTGAGTTTCTCAATGACAAGAACGTTACCCAAAACTGTATAAAAATACAATTGTGTCCACTGAGAGTCAGTTATCACATTACTGTAGACATCACAGTAACTTTGTGGGGTCGTATTACTGATAAGAATATAAATATGTTCTTTTCCAAGAGCAGACAATGGAAAGTAGGTCAAGTAAAAAGATATATTTTAGATTAGATGTTAGGAAAAAATTCTTTACTCAGAGTGTGGTGAAGCACTGAGACAGGTTGCCCAGAGAGGTTGTGGATGCCCCATCCCTGGGAGTGTTCAATGCCAGGTTGGAGGCGATCCTGAATAACTTGATCTAGTGAGTGGCATCCCTGCCCATGGCAGAAGGTTTCGAACTAGATGATCATAGAATCATGGAATCAATTGGGTTGGAAAAGACCTCTGAGATCATCATGCCCAACCCTTGGTCCAACTCCAGGCCATTTACCAGATCATGGCACTCAGTGCCACGTCCAATCTCAGTTTAAAAACTTCCAAGGATGGCGAATCTACCACCTCTCTGGGCAGGCCATTCCAATGCCCGATTACTCTCTCTGGAAAGAATTTTTTTCTGTTATCCAACTTAAATTTCCCCTGGCAGAGCTTAAGCTTGTGCCCCCTTGTCTTATTGCTGACAGGGATCTTTAAGGTCCCTTCCAACCCAAACCATGCTATGATTCTATGATTGTACATTTTCAGTAACACTCCAGTCAAAATATAGGTCCTCTGTTTCACTGAAGAAAAATTGCTATTCTCTAACTAGTTTTTACTGATTTATTTTTCAATAAAGTACTTGTTATAAACATCCCATTATTTTTCTCTCTAATTCATCTTAAGAGTTATTGTAACCCATGACTCCTTCTTGAGACACTTTTTTCCTCTGATTTTTATCAAGCATTATGTAAATTCTGCCATCCTACAACATCAGCAGGAAATTCTACTACCTCCTGCCAACAAGTTTTAGCTATATACCAGTTTTCATAACAGATCTCCACAATTACAGCTTTTCAAAGCCAGACAGAGCCTAAACCAAGCCAATCCCTTGCTTGGACTGCCTTTCCCCTGAAGAAAAGTTAAAATTTAGGGTAGAAAAAACCAAGAGAATATCATCTAGGTTTGCTCAGCAATATCAACAATCATAGAATCTATGCACAGACTCCGCCATCAAAATGATTATGCAGGCACAGCTATACCTTTAATATCAGTAAACAATTAAAAGAATAATTAAGACAGAACAGTGTTTTTAAATCACAAGTTAATTGATTGCATCAGGCGTGTATTTACTGATGAAAGTTGTGAGATGCACCTTTTAAAATTATTATTATTAGCTTTGCTTCATGTCTCAATTTTTTCAAACAGGTAGTTAGGCATTATTTTACATAAGATAAAATCAAGTTAGAATTCCAAGTTGTACATCAAGTCTCTTAATCATGAAGGTTAAAGAACTTTTTGTTTTGGTGAAATCTGAATCTTTTGCACATGAGAAATTACTGAAATGGCAATAACCCAATACTGTATATTATATCTTGTGGCAGTTGATTCTCAAAGGGAAACTGTAAAATGAAAATAGTTCTCAAGACAATGTAGAAACTGTAGAAGGTTTGAAGAACCATTTGGTGTTTCAAAATAATCCAGATTCAGGAAGCCAATAAATGTAACTTCCCATGAGACCCAGAAGATTTAGTGACCACTGCAGAGCAAGTTTGGTACAGATGTCCCTTACACTGGTAGAACAGCAATTCCATAGGCCGTGCGGAAGTTCATCCTTTTATAAAAATGAAACCAGTTAGCAATTCAAATGTAATCTCACTAAGCTCCCACACCTTTTTCCATGTTCTTTTCTCACTTTTAATCAGTAAATCTTACTGTGAATCCACTTGTTCCAGCCTTTTAAGGTAACAGATTATGGAAGCAAATATGTGAACATTTTGGGCATAAACTGTGATTTTTAAGAGCCCTATGTGTATTTGTGTCAAGTAAAATATGCTTTTCCTTTGGTCTGAAGGACAATTCTATATCTACTCATTTTCTGCTGGCTGCAAATCATGAGATCCACTGACTGCATACAATAAATGCAAACAAGCTGATCATTCAAAAGCAATTAGGGGGAAAGATACTGAGACTGATGAATCAATGTTGTGTGAAATAACAAGTACACGCTATTATCCTTATTCATCAGACAAACATTACTGGTGTTTCTCATCTTATTTTAGAGAGTAAAGAAATTTCTTATTTCTACTTGAACCCTATATTTTATATACATTTTAGTCTAATATTTAATGTTTTTTTCTGAAGTCAAACTACAAGAACCTTGCATGCTTACACTGGATTACAGCCAGGAAGCAGAAAGGATCACCTTAAACTGCAAAGTTTATTTGTTTTCCAAGCTAACACTCAGGTCATAGAATATATAATCTCTATATCATTACATGATCTGAACCTGTATTCTGTGAAACGACTGAAAGAGTCCTGGAAGGTCATGTTTTGACCCTTCAATTAATTTGAATATGTCTGAATATTTCAAGTGCTGACAGGCAACAAGTAAGAAAAGTACTATGAATGACAGTTGTTGGTCTTCATCCATTACATTCATGAGTGTTATATAGATTGCCTGAGGGTCATTCAGGTGTTCTTAAATGAAAGCTATGCCCTAGAACTGTGTTTGAGGTCTGTGCTTTGATCAGCAGGTAGAAATGAAAACAGATCATTTCTCTGAACAGATGCGTTTGCAAACAGTCCTTTAAGTAAAAGATATCTACCACTTTGTACTGGGTCTTTGTACATGAACTATTGCCCTCATTTTTGCAGATGGGTGCATTAAGAAGAGTTCTCTTTGTCCTTCAGCTGGTTCAGTTTCACTTTTTTAATGACCTGGGAAACAATTCAGATACTCCAGTGACATAGTATACACTATTTTAAACAATATTTCAGGTTATTTTTTGTTTCTACCTCCAATTATTTAAAAAAGAAAATTAGATTTAGAACAAATTCTTGGTAGAGATATGATGCATTTTAATGTTAGCTACTTTTACCAACCAGGCCAGTAATTAACTTCTATACCAGTTGAACCATTCATTGGTACTGCTGAGATATTAACAGATACTCAATATTACTGTTGACTAACAGGTAAACTGATGTATACAAAGACACATATTCACTGAACCTCCTATTCCTTTATTGTCATTCACTCAGAGTAATTTTTTCTTGAAAAAGGTCAGAACATTGGCATGTACATAAATAAAAAAGATAAGGTGAACTGCTTATTTATTTATTTAACACTTTGTTGTAATTGCTAAGTTGCTCAGGTACCACTCAGACAAGAACATAATTTTCAACATCCTTTGCCCATGTTATGCAACAACACATTACAATATATGGCTACTTAAAAAGTAATGGGTTATGAGTTTTTCCAAATGTGTTTCAAATCACTTGTTTGAATTCTTATTTTCTATGCCTTTTTGTATGCCTAACACTTCAAACAGTTAGCAGTTCCTGGAAACTTGTGAAACATTTTCAGTTTTACCTATAATACTAGATGGGATCAGGAGAAAGCTTTTTAAGTTTAAACATCTCCATCTAATACTTTGCTCATGCACTTAAATATACATTTTTATATATCGTAGGGAATATTGAAAAATTATTTATGTTAACTTCACTTACAGTACAGAAATGATGACAGAAATTGCACAGTAGGAATTATTAATGAAAGAGCATTCTTTAATGACCTGGGTGTCGTATTTGAGGTGTGTTCAAGAACTAGCTCAAGTCATAGATACCAGCTGCTTGACATGCATTGGCTTCATTACTTAGGGGATGCAAACTCAAACATTAACAGAGAAGGCAAAATGGTTTTCTTCCTTCTCTGCTTTGCGCTTACCATAGAACCATGGGAATAGTCATGATTCAGCTCATCCTGACCAAATTCTTTTTCTTTGCACAGAGTTTTGACATTCACAGACCTAGAAATTTAATTCCACCAGATTCCCACCATTAAAATCTTCAGGGTTTTTTCCTCTCTGCCATATGGATTCTAATGCCTTAATAATATTTTTATTATTTTTGTTAAGCTTAAATGCACAGATGCTTCCCCAAAGGAAGAGGACTAATTCTTATATAAAAGCCTTATGTTGTGTCCATGCCTTTCTGTGGCAGTCACGTATGAAAACACAAGAAATCTGAAAGAAGAGAGTTAATGAGTAACACAGCAACAAAAACTGCCATTTCTGTGTATTTTTAACGTTTGCTGACTGAGGGGAATGGCTGCCAAGCACACACTCCACAGTCAGCGAGTCAGCGAGAAGGTGAACAAAGTAGCACTATATTAATGAAAGAGCCGACATATTAAGGATCGGTTAGGGGAGGTACTCAGAACTGTGTGGAAAATTAAAGGGGATTGGGTGAGGGTGAGTCAGCAACCATTAAACATCCAGTAAGAACAGTCTCAGAAAGAGGAGGGAGGTCTGAGGACAGGGCTTTGGAACCTGGACACGATTGGGCGAGGGCAGGGACAGAGTGGATAACTGACAACCGGATAGGCAATGGGGAAACACTCATCAAATGACAGGAGAACTAACCAATAGGAACTCAGAGACTGGGGCAGAATGGGCAGAAAGAGCAGGCATATTGCTGGTGGATATGCTGGCAGAGGGGCACAGAGATATCCCCTTGGGCGGGGCTGCTCTGGCCCAGGAGATGGCCCCAGTGTCTCAGTGGTGCAGTGACTCACCAGGGACAAGTCACAGGGGGATTACATGGGAGGGGAATGAACGTGGCAGGTAGAAACAGAACAGTGGGGTACAGAACCAAAAACCTGTACAAAATCTTCCGCAACATCCAACATCCAAATTTCCAGTGTTTCAAGTTTACTGTCCATCTCTATTTTTATCGGCTGTGGTTCTTCTTGATCCTCATATATCCACTGCTGATAATATTCTTTCCATTCTTCATATGTTATTCGTTTTTCCACATATTGCTATAACATATATGTAGAATTGTCAGTCTGTGTTCAACTCTATATTAGGTTACTTTGATCATAAGAACCCATAAAATTGATTTAATGGATTTTCTGTAATGCAGGGCTGTACTCTGGATTTTTTTAGAGTCTTAAACTATCTCAAAATTTATTTCAGATGGAAAAATCAAACTTTTAGTCTCTGATGTTCTTGATATCATAAGTGCTTTTAATTGTACATTAACTAGAATTCTATTTGTAGCTGAAAACCATTTAGGATAGAAGCAGTTATATGTTCTTAACTACAGTGGAATAATATAGGAGGAAATGTCATGAGCATCAAACTAATTTTTGTACAAAATTAAAGCTCCTGGCAGACTGAGAAATCATTGCCATTAACGTGGTAGGGGCATCTGCATACAAATCCAAATCTAGCCTAATGGCAGTAGGTGTAAATTCTTACTCACAGAAAATTAATTACCTTGCCTCCTGAATTTTAATGGGATGTAATTGAAATAGTTTATCACTTACAATGTTGTTATTTGTTAGCTTCTCTTTTGTGCATAAATTTTACTCTGTAGTTACAAAAAAATAAAATCCATGAGAATATATGGTAACTAAAAAGAACAGCTATCCTGACAACACAGACTGAAAACTAATTCAGAGTTCTCTGCAATCAAGACAGAAGAGAACATGTCTCCACAAAGGCCCAGAGGAATTGTCAAATGCCAGTCTAACCTATTTTAGGCACTCAGATGCTAATATAATGACACAGTATGATAATCCAGATTGTTAACTTTCTCTACTATAGAACAGTACATGCAAAACAATAACATGTCCACAGTTAAACTGTTTCTAAAGTCCTGAATGTTCAGGAAAAGGAATGTATTCTGAAATAACCACACATCCTAAAGTATATCCAGTCCATCCACCCACTGTATGACTTTCTACTCTAACTGTCACTAGCGTGGCTATGTGGAACTGTTGTGGTGCCCTTGAAAACCTGGTGATGCTCAAGTTATTTGCTTGTGAGTAAAATGGATGTTCAGAAAAGTCAGACTGGAAATTTCCACAATGGTGACATTGCAAGATGCTCAAACTTCTGCCCTTTAACTTTATCAGAAAAACAAAAAAATCCAATCAAACGTTACAGGATCAAGCAAATGGTATTGTCCTCAACACTTCCAGGGTCTGTCACCTCTAAAAGAGGAACTAAACTATGCTGCAAACAGTGCCTTCAAGTAGCACGTAAGTTCTCTTAGAGGGGATCAGAGGTAAAGAAAATGATGCTAACATAAGGAAACAGTGCAATTTGTTTAGCACAGTAGTTAATGGGGGATAAGGAGTGCGGGAAGGTGGAAGAAAGCTGCGATAAAATCCAGTATGTGGAACCAGAAAGTAACAACATTCAGATTAACAATAAGACAAAAAGAAATGTGTGAGCATGTCATAGCTAAACTCCAGCCAGCAATCAAGCCCCACACAGCCACTCACTCACTCTGTCACCAGTAGGATAGAGGAGAGAATCAGAAGGGTAAAAGCTAGAAAACTTGTGGGTTGAGATGGACAATTTAATAGGGAAAGCAAAAGCCATGCATGCAAGCAAAGCAAAACAAGGAATGAATTCACTGCTTCCCATGGGAAGGCAGGTGTCAGTCATCCACAGGAGTGCAGGGTCCCATCACACATAATGGTTACTTGGGAAGGCAAACATCATCACTCCAAATGTCCCCCCCACCTTTCTCCTCTCCCTCCCACTTTATATATACCAAGCATGATGTCATATGGCATGGAATATCTCTTTGGTTAGTTTCGGTCACCTGTCCTGGCTGTGTCTCCTCCCATTTCCCATGCAATCTCAACTTCCTTTCCATTAAAAAAAGCAGAAAAGGCCTTGGTTCTGTGTAAGGACTGCTCAGCAATAACAAAAACATCTCTACATTACCATCACTGTATTCAACATAAATTCAAAACATAGTCCCATATCAGTCACTTTGAAGAAAATTAACTCTACCCCAGCCAAAACCAGCACAGAGCATAATTTACCAGTAAAACATTTAATCAAAGATAAATCTATTTCCAATAAAAAATTTAAAATCAAGACCACAGTAATGTTTATGCATATTTTTCCTATCAGAGTGGCAGAGAATGGATTCTTTGCTAAGAGGATCACTCTGTTTCAACAGTAATGTTGGATTCACAGAAAGAATTTAATCCAGAAAAGCAGAAGAAGCATTGTGTAGGTCAGATTATTTAATTTAGCAACACTTTCATTCTTAATATCTATTGACCTCAGCAGGCAGAGGCTATTCCACGAGCTCCTGTTTCCTTTCTCCTATGCACTGGATGCCAACTATCCTGCTGCAGTGAAGCACAGCCAAGGTGTGCTTTAGTGCCTAACACTGCAGTTACCTTGGTAGCTCTCCCAGAACTGGCTCTGAACTGCTTCTAAACTCTCAGATTAAATCATGCCCAAAGATGTTTGGTTTAGTTTTTCCTTCTTCCTCAAAGTAATGTTTTTAGAAACTTGCACTTAAGCCAACACTCAAAGTACTATATTCAGCAGCAGCAATAGTGATAATGCACACATGTGGCTTCTACTGCATAAATATATTTGATGGATACTCAGAGACAGTTACTGTTGACTCTATGAATCAATATAAGTCTGCAAATATGTTTCTATGTTTACATTTCTACAGTAAATATTACTCAGCTTCTTTCTCATTCTCCATTGTATGTTTGTTTCTGTGCTTCTGTATGTTTGTCAGAGCATTATTTTTTGCATTTTGGATGTTTTGAATAGATAGTGTTTGAGACTAAAGTAGACAGAGGAATAACACAGTTAACATCAGAAACTCAAAAAGGAAGTCAAAGTCCAACAGATTCTATCTTATTTGAAGAAGCAGCATAAAATTTGCCGCACCTCAATAATACATAATATCTAAATTTTATTTGAAGCTGAAAGACAGGCTTTTTCTTAGTTTTGTATTTTCTTATGCAAAATGCAGAAACCTACACACTCTTCTGATGTATTTTGAAAACAATTCATGAAACATCAAAGATGCAATATATCAGATCAATTCAACTTCACAGCAGTAGAATAATCGGAAAGTGATTTCAATTACTATTATGGTTGAAGAAGTATTTAATTTGTTGAAGAGCTACTTTAGCATCATCAAATGTACTTTCAAATTTCCACTTAGCTTTTATAAAACTGAAACAACATTTCAAGACAAAACATTAAAAGCAAGAAACATGTAAGTAAGGTGCCATGAGTGAGACATCATTAGACTGATGAAAAATAACACAGGAAAATGTCCTTATGAATATATGAACTTTTATTTACTAACCTAGTATAGTACTAGCATTTTTCTGTCTGGCCAAGCCACAGGCTACTCATCTCTTTGGTTACGCATTGCTATCCCCAAAAGGTACTAGGAAAATAGAAAAATACATACAGAAGTTACAAAGGAAATGAGGCTGACACACAGGCTGGAGGATAAATCCTGTAATAGGGACTGAGTGAGTTGAACGTATGTAATTTAGAATGCTGAATACTAAAGAGGTTTTATGTGTTTTCAGCAGTATACAAATGCCCTCACAGAGTCAATTTACATGACAAAAATCTCAGTCACAGTCTCAAGAAATGACAGACAACAATGTCTTGAGGCTAAGAAAAGTTTAGACAGACATTAGGAAAAAGTTATTAGCAGTGTAAGCAATTGAATGGTCATGTAGCCTATAGTGAAAAAGGGGATTGTGGCACTTTTACTATATACATTTAATAGCTCAGATTATAAATTATAGGAATAATGAATGAAATACTCTTCAAAAATATAGATGCCCAAGTAAATGAAACCCCTTCCTTTTGATACTGATGTATTATTGCTTTGGAGCTAAAATGCATATTCCCTAAAATAACTCTTTTGAGAGGAAAGGAAGGTAATGATGCCTACGGTGTTTTTTGATTTTTGATTTTTTAATTGTTATAGATTTTAGAAGTAACTGTAGTAAATTGTGCATTTTAATGTGTTAGTATTTTTAGCAGCTTAAGTTCAATGTCTGTGAGTGCCAACCTCTACCCCATATGAATGCCTCAAATTCCACTAGCTATTTAGTCTTCTTTTCAAGGTAGAAGGCTGAATAATATCTTTAAAGCCTGAAGTTCAAGACATAAACATGGGCACATTGACCTCAAAGTCAGAACACTTAGAAGACCTCCAAGAATCGCTATGTGTTATGAGGAGAAGAAGGGTGGTGAAGTGAGGGTCCCAATCTCCCCCAGACTCAGTTCCTGATGGGGTGTGCCTGGGGCAGGATGGGGCAGGACTGAGGGATGTATGAATAGAAGATTGGGGGGACAATATTATAAAAACCATGAAACCAGTGTCAGGACACACACACACACACACACACACACATACACATACACACACACACACACATACACACAGAGGCACGTCATCATGTATTCTTGAAGGCCCTAGGCCTGAACATTAAAAGAACCATTTTATCTTATCCTACTCTAAGCTGGTTCTGAGTCCTGTTTTCTGCAGTCTCTCAAGGCATCAGTAACGTTCAGTATAAAATGAAAATAACATTCAATAATGTAAATTTGTTAATTTTTAATACATTAAATACTATGTCTTCTTCCTCCTTAGTTAAGATGCAAAATCATGATTCAAGAGCAGTACATAAGTAATAGCAGAGATAGGAGGATCTGAGTTTTTTAGCAGTTGATGAAAGAAAAAAGTACTCTAATTAAAGGCAGAAATCAACAAATAGGAGACAAAAAATATTGCTACCAAAGATAAATTATGGTTATTCCACAGAAAAGATAGAAGTTGAAAAGCTGATAAATCTAATCATAACATACAATTATATTAGGGACAATCTTGTACTATTTGACTGGAACTGCAAAAGTATAACCCCAGTAAAATGACTACAGATCAAATGGACCTCAAGACTGAATCATCAATCCCCTGAGATGCTCATGTATCCTTCATATCACCTCTAAAATCCTTTGGCTCATGCTGAACAAAGCTTGTATTTCCATTTTCATTTCATTTACCTTTCCCTGTACCTAAAAGCTTTCGTACTCCAGAGCAATCGTTTTATATCTGTTGAAAGTATTTAATTTTTCACACAAAAAAAAAGACAGAAAGATGTTCAACTACGTCATTGACCTTAATACTTTTCAAAAGTTTGGTAAGTGCTTCGGGTACCCAATATCCAGATATTTGTAACTTTCCAGAGAAAACATATCAGATGGTTAAAATCATGTTCTTGGTAGTTCCTTCACTTAGTCAATCAAAAAACTTTTGGCGTGGTTAGGAGTTATAACAAGCATCACAGACCCAGCCTAATGTACAGATTTACTTCTCACATTGGCAGTCCCAATGACAACTGCTTCTATATAACTATGGGACACAGTTCAGGAATATGGTTTCCCTATTCTGAGTAATAAAATCAAGAAAATTCTTCCATTTAGGCCTGACCAGGGATATTTTCCCAAACAAGGGTGATTCCTTCAATGACTTTTTTTTTTAGTATTAGATAACACCAATGACCAAACAAGTCCCCTTTAAAATTAAAAACAAATAAACAAACAAATAAACCAAAACAATGCAAAGCAAATCCCACCACTTCCGGCTTAAGATAAAATTGCACATATCTCCAGTGAGAGAATGGATACCTCTTGACTGTATCCTCTTTTATAAAGATATAGAGAAAAATAATTCAGACTGAAGAATTTCAAATACCAAATACCTAACATTTAGAGGACAAAATCTAAAAGAAAGGAAAAAATTCTTCAACTCTCATTAGAATATTCATTTCACAGAAAATCAGTCCTGATATATGGAGATGAGACCTGCCTGGCTAGCATTATTTCCTCAACTGTGAAAATGGCTGGGAAGGAGGCAGGACTAGTTATTGGGTCTTATGATTCTTCCCTTCTGCAAATAAAATTGCTGTTTTATTCTTGGAGGGCTATTAATGCTTTTTTTTTTCTGAATATGAGAAAGAAAAACAAATTAATGATCCTTTAGACATTTCCATCATTACAAAATGAAATTTCAAGACAGCTATTCCCTCCTGCAGACCACTGTGGATTTTTTTGCAGTATACTTTATAAGATTTGAAAATCTATTGTTTTTCAATTCACAAAAGGATTAATCTTAGCCATTTCCATGTCCTACTTTATTTAAAAATGAGATACCCTCCAGTCAGTCCTGTTTGTAAAGTGTTATCAAAGCAGTGCCTCAGTAAAATGAGAGGTTTTATGCAACAATTTTTTTTCCTACATATGCTATTGCACACCTAGGCATCTATTTGAAAATTTAAATCTGGCTTCATATCCTAGCATCCACAGCAGTTATATCTCTTTCTCCATTATGTGAGAATACATCAATTTTCAGAATATTAATGTAAGCAGTGGAAAATAAATATTCATGAAACTCTCCAGTAATGACCAGAAAATAATAATCTTCTGCTAAAATTCTGACATCTACCCTAAAAAATAACTTTATTAACATATGAAAGTGAGCCCAGCTTTAAATGGGCTTCTTTCAACTTAAAATGTATGACCTAACCTCCTTCTTTATAATAACTAATTAAAACTGCTGTATTATTCATATGTTACAGATATTAAGAAGAATTCTTATGTGACTCCTTACGAAGAAGCTTCTGTAATCAAAATATTGCTCTAACATTTTAAATTTCATTTCTCTTATAATACAAAATAACATCAGATATTTTAATGTATTTCTAATAATATTTCAGAGTTGCATAAATGTCTTTTATATGTCATTGGCTTTGCTCTACAAAAAAACACAATTAGTAAAAGAGGCACTACTCCATAATGGAAACCAATATCTTACTATTAACAACAAGGAAAAAATTAAGTGAATGCAAGTAGATAAATTTATTGTTTCTTTAACTAGTCTTTGTTACGTCAGATCTCAAAAGCTCACATCTTTCCTTGAGAAGCAAAATTTTCTACAGATTTCTGACTATTCTGAGGGATTTTCCTTTTTTTTTTTTCATCCGAGTTTGATATGAAACTCTTTCAATCTTTTTGTCTATGTTAAAACAAACCTCCCCACTCAAAAGCAAATTCTATAAAATGAGAATTTTTAAGAACAGTACTTGGAAATTATAAAAATGCTTGAAGCAACATCTTATTAGAAATTTTATCATCCTCCTGAGTTAAGGTGAAATAAAAAAGGAGTTATATTGCCCAAGATAAAAGGAGATATATTCTTTGCCTGGTCTGTAACATTCAAAGCATAAAGAACTCGTTTGCTTTTTAACTCTCAGAAACCACATACAATGATTATCTCTGTAACTTTAGTGCCCATGTAATAATAATCAAACAATAATCAATAAAAATTATACATAGAGTCCAAAAATGAAAGTTTGTTCCTGCATAAGCATTAAGCTGCAATTTTCACTGCAGGCATTTTTCACTTGCTCTTGCTTCATTCAGAGAACAGAAGAGTTTACATTCTAAGTAAGCAACTGACAACATAATAATACATCTCAAATAACAGAGTAAGAATAAGGTCTGAAAGGTGTAAAGGGTTAACTTCTTTATATCTGTAACTTTTTTAAACAACTGACATAGGAAAAAATCCATACTTTTTAATACTTCTCATCATGCTATTTGAAGTACATTAGACTAGATAATGAAACTGAATACTATGACCATGAATCACTCTCTTCTTTAGTTCTTTCTTTTTATTCACAGCTGCTATTTCAGTGTTAATAAAAGTTATGATCAACTCAGGGCTTACAGTAATTCTGTGTCTGGAAAATAAGAAAATGTATTTGAAGAATCAATAAGATTCAGGTAGAACTCTGATGTAGTGCCTTTGCAGATGCAAAGAGTCCTGGAGGACAAGCTCTATAAATTGCTTATAAACAAATAAATGGTTGAATGACAGGTGTCAGAGCGTTGTCATCAGCAGTACAGAGTCTAGTTGGAGGCCTGTCACTACTGGTGTCTCCCAAGGATCTATACTGGGTTCGGTATTGTTTAGCTTATCAATCAGTGATGATCAACTTGAATGAAGGCATAGAGTGCCTTCTCAGCAAGTTTCCTGAGGACACAAAGCTGAGAGGAGTAGCTGATAACCCCAAGTGCTTTCCAGACATTCTGAGGGGTCTCAACAGGCTGGAGAGGTGGGCACGCTGCATCATGTTGGTCAGTGTCTGCCTGCAGCAGTGTGGGAAATGGTCAAACCTGTACAGTGTTTCTGTCATTTGGTGCAGAATTGATAAGGCTGGTTGAGAACACAGGCTGAGCCCCTCCCTCATCTTGCACTGGGCTCAAGAAAAGCATAATAGCTGAAGAGTGTCTGCATTGAGGCAGAGGCCCCACGGCCCCATGTTTTTCCAGTGAGGCACAGAACAGCCTCAATTTATGCTAAATTTCTATACTCTTAATGCAACAAACAGGTTACTCGAGTTTTGCCAACAGCTTAGCATCAGGGAGATAGCCCAGCACCCTCCCAACATTTCCAGTGAGCCCCCTGTCTCTCTGGGTCCCAGGCTCCCCTGCCACCAACCTGGAGAAGGACTGCACCCACTCATCTCCACATTCCTCCTGCCCCAGGTAGAGCCTTTTCCCACTCGCCCATACAACACACATTGCCCACAAGAACTAAAAAACTTTTAGGATTTTTTTTTTTTTTTGCCACAAAAACAATGACTTGCTGTGACAAAAATAACAAGTCCTTTTGATTGATAAAAACAAATAGTTCTATTTACAGCTAATAGAAGAACACTTTGTTCACCAGTAGTGTCCAACAGTCAGACTTGAATACAATTAAATACAGGAAAAAAATGAACTATAACCAACAAGGCATACATTTACACAAAGAAAAATGTCTTTATATCACCTATCAGGCTTTGCTGATGTGAAACATCACTGGAACTCAAATATACATCTTCAAAGATTAATTTTTACCTTAAATCCAGCTGAGTCTGTCTTGAGAAATAGAAGTCCTGAGATGATATTGTCTGTAAGTTTAATTCTTCCTGCAGATGGGGCAAGTGTTGGTATTCTCAAGGATATTACAGAGGCACAGACTGCAAAAGACGTGGCCACATAGAGTTGGAACAATCCATTGTCCACTTCGCACAATTTGGTAAATGATCCTCTCAGCATTTATTTTTTCATTTCAAAGGAAGCCCTTAAAGTGACAGCTGCTCATCATTTGTGCTCATCATTTGTGTGGAAGCATTGATGGAGTCAGGTTAACATCATATAGGAATTCCAATGTTTCTCATAGCTTACCATTCCCTAAAAGTAGTAACACATTGCAAACTGACAGAATCAATAAAAATAGTTTTCAATTTTAACAACAAAATAGTATTTTCTGAAAGAAAATGTACCCTAGTACATAATACAAAGCTATTGCCAAATAATTTAATGAAACTAGCAGACCACTTCCTCTGTGGCATACCTGCTGAGACAAAGTTACAGAAGCTGTGATGCAACATTACTGTTTGTTACCATTTTCCCATGAGCCTTCTTTTTGGTGTCATTTGAGAGGAAGTCATTAAGTGATTCTGAATTTATTTGACCAGATGTTTTTTCATGTTTATTTTACCACTGGGGCCATGTAAACCTGAAATACGGCTAAGCAAAAAGCAATTCTAAATATCAGAAGGTTCTGCATATTACTGACAGGGTACATATTGCTGACTCATTCATTTGTAATAAAAATCACATTTGGATCTCATAGAGCATTTGAGTTATTCTAAGCAGCTAGTATAAAAATATATTCATTATTAAGCATACTGGGCATAATTCAATTTTTATCTTCAGAAGCAAACTTACCGTTTGTTTCTTGGCTCAGAGAAAAGAAGTTCCTGAAGTTTTAG
Source organism: Hafferia zeledoni (assembly GCA_035583235.1). Classification (NCBI taxonomy): domain Eukaryota; kingdom Metazoa; phylum Chordata; class Aves; order Passeriformes; family Thamnophilidae; genus Hafferia; species Hafferia zeledoni. The sequence continues at coordinate 43,488,058 of JAWWEV010000134.1, read as the reverse complement.
AATGTTGTCAAGAAACATTTGATACTATTTGAACATAGCAATCTAAATTCTACTCCATCATAAATTAAACTTGCCTTTTGCACAAATTGCAAAGCAGTATATTTTTTCTCAGTATTGAAAAAGATATGTTATTAGTACAAAGTATGACTGGAATAAATGGAAACGTAACAATGAATAATTTTTTCCATGCAGAATCACCATGAATATATTTCTTTGTAAATACCAGTGTAACTTTAAAAAATTCTTAAAATAAGTGTAAAGAGATCATTCTTATTTCTCCTTCTCCTGTATGCATATTTGAAAGCAACATATATGTCTTTTTTTCTTACTATGCCCTATAATATGTAAAGCATAGTGCTTTAAAACAACTGCTGTTAATTTTTTTGGTAGGAGGCTGTGGGTTATATGTGAATTAAAAAGACATTCCTTGGTATTTTTTTAGCCACATATGAAGGTCTATCTACAGAATGCAGGACAGATAAAAAGGAAGTAATTTTCACTTTGCATGTAAGCTTTTATAAAATTTCCCCAGTAAACAATAGTTCTCTTGCTTCTGTAGTATTTATGAATCTGTGAAAAAATTATTTACCTCTTTGATTTTTTTCTGTTTATTGCGCTTACCTAAAATACAGTGTAACACTGGTTTTATGGCCTAAGAGGGAATTTACTTTCACTGAATCAGAAGTTAGAGTAGTTAAAAATTACAATTTTGCATGCTGATCACACATATCTTTTGGAGTGTCTTCTCTGTCCTTCACTGGAGAATGCTGACATAAATCTTTCAAATACAGTGAGAATAACAGAAAGAAGTTTACAAAACCATTTTTCATCAAAGTAACATAACATGCCCACTGGAAAAAACATGGTGTCCCCTTTTCCCTCTGGGTGTGTAAAGAACAAGGATAACCATGAATAATGGAAGCACTCAGTAGTTTGTTCTCTGTGTGAAAAATTTATAGTGACCACAGAGATATCTAAGGCACTTCTAGACTTATCTCTATGGAGCATAACCTCAGATCAGTTACTGTCATTAATTTCCGAAAGAGAGACTCTTTCTTCTGAAAATCTAAATGTAGCTTTGAGAAGACAAATGCTGTTCTGGCATCTGACTCAATGGACCTTTTATATCACAGAATCACAGAATGGGGAAAGTTGGAAGAGATCACTAGAGGTCATCTAGCTGTCATGGGTTTAGCTAGGTGGGCCTAAATTTAGGCTTTAAAGTTCAGATTAGGCCTGAAATTGTCAGATGACTTGAGCTGGGCCGAGCTGGCTAACAGCTGACTTCTTCTAGCCAATAATATTGTATTCCATACCATACTACATCATCTCAAAAGGAGTAAAATCCA
>JAWWEV010000134.1:43471521-43486609 GCA_035583235.1 Hafferia zeledoni | reverse complement strand
GTTGTTACTCTTTCTGTTTCTTGCTAGGTGTCTTTTAGAGTGCTTATGAATCTAGAGTAATGAGCTTTGTATTAACTAGAGAGTGAGAGGTTATTTCTTGTTATACATAACCTGTGTAAGTGTGTGTTATATTGTAGTTCTCTCTTAGTTTTCTCTTTTCTGTATAAATACATGTAGCTAATTTAAGCATAAACCTGGGTTCAGAGGGTTTTTTCCCTTTCTCCCTTTTCTCAGCCAGAGGCTAACTCTGTCTTTGGACAGTTGGCATTTTGCCAGCTCAACCCAAGGCACTAGCCCAACTTCACTGCTCAAGCAGGGTCACCTAGACCACGTTATTCAGAATTATGTCCAGACAGCTTTGAAGTATCTTCAGAGAAGGACAATACACAAACTTTTCTAGGAAACCTGTTCCAGTGCTCAGTCACTGTCATGGTAAAGAAGTTCTGCTTCATGTTCACATGGAAATTCCTGTGTTCAAATTTCTGCATGTTGTCTCATGTCCTATTGCATACACCACCAGAAAAGCCTGGTTTCATCTTCTTGACACCCTTCCTTCAGATACTTAGAGACATTGATGAGGTCCTCCCTCAGTTGTCTCTTCTCAAGGCTGAATAGGCCCTGCTCTCTCAGCCTGTTCTCATAAGTGAGGTGTTCCAGTCCTCTAAATCTTTGTTGCCCTCCTCTGGATTTGCTAAAAGAGCTCCATGTTGCTCTTGTCCTGAGTAGCCCAGAACTGGACACAGCACTCCAGATGCACCTTACTAGGGCTAAGTAGCGGGTCAGGACCACCTCCCTCAACCTGCTGGCAATGTTCTTCCTACGGCACCTCAGGATACCATTTCCCTTCTTGGCCATAGGGGCATGCTGTTGGCTCATGGACAGCTTGTTGCTCCCCAGGTCCTTCTCTGGAGAGCTGCTTTACAGCAGATCAGCCCCAGTCTGTACTGGTGCCTGGGGTTGTTCTTACCTGGGTGTAGGACCCTTCACTTGCCTTTACTGAATTTTAGAAGGTTCTTCTCTACTCATCCCTCCATCTTGTCAAGGTCCTTCTGAAGGACTGCATAACCCTCTGGAGTATCAGCCACTCCTCCCAGCTTTGTGTCATCAGCAAACTTGCCCCTTCATTCAAGTACTTGCCCTGAGGGGCACCATTAGTGACAAGCCTCCAACTGGACTCCATGCCACTTACCACAACACTCTGAGACCTGCCATTCATTTAATTCTCAATCCATCTCACCATCCACTCATCCAGTCTGAACTTCCTGAGCTTACCCATGAGGATTTCATGGGAGTCAGTGTCAAAAAGCTTGCTGAAGTCTAGGTGGGGAGTATCTACTGCTCATCTATCCAGCCAATTCTTCCATTACAGAAGGCAGTAAGGTTAGTTAAGCATGGTTTACCTTCGGTGAATACATGCTGGCTACTTCTCACCACCTTCTTGTCTTCCATGTGTTCAGAGATGGCTCCTGGGGTGAACTGTTCATCATCTTTCCAGGGACTGAGGTGAGTCTGATTGGCCTGGAGTTCCCTGTGTCCTCCCCCTTGCCCTTTTTAAAGACTGAAGTGACATGTGCCTTCTTCCAGTCCTAAGACACCTCTCCTGACTACCATGAATTTCAAAAGATGATTGAAAGGAGCCTAGCAATGATGTCTGCCAATTCCTTCAGCACTCATGGGTGCATCCCACCAGAGCCCACGGACCTGTAGATGTTGAGTTTGACTAAATGGTCTCTAATTTAATCCTCATTCAAGGGAAAGTTTTCTTTTCTCCAGGCTTTGTCTCTAGTCTCTTGGGCCACTGATTCCTGAGGACTGGCCTTGGCAGTGAAGACTGAAGCAAATTCAGCATCTCAACCTTCTCTGCAGCCTCAGTTGCAACAGTCATTCTTCTGTTCAGTAGGAGGTCCAGATTTTCCTTACTATTCCTTTTGTTATAAGTGTATTTGAAGAATCCATTCTTGTAATCCTCAACATCCTTAACCAGATATAATTTCAATTGGGCCTTGGTCTTCCTTGTTGCATTTCTGAATACTCTGACAACATCAATATATTCATCCCAGCCATCCTGTCTCTGCTTCACATGTTTCTGCTGACATGAGTTCCTTGGTGATTCATGTGGGTCTCCTGTCCCCTTTTTGCAGTTTCTTTCCCAGAGGGATGCACCATTCTTGAGGCTGAAGGAAGTGAGCCTGCAATATTGACCAGCTGTCTTGGATCCCTCTTCCATCTAAGGCACATTCCCATGGGAATCTTCCAAGGAGTCCCCTGAAGAGGCTGAAGTTAGCTCTTTCTGAAGTCCAGGATTGCAATCTTACTCATTGCCTTGCTTTCCTCACACAGAATACTGAACTCAGGGTCACTGGAGCCAAGGCTACCCCCAACCTTCATGTCTTCAGCCAGATCTTCCTTGTTTCTGTTCATAAGGTTCAGTAGCACAGCTTTCCTACTTGGCTCCACCATCATCTCTATCAGAAAGTTATGAATGCTTTCCAGGAACATTCTGGACTGCTTGTGCCTCTTGTTGTTCCTCCAGTAGTTGTAAGGGTGGTTGAAGTCATCCATGAGTACCAACACCTGTGACTGTGAGGGTTCTTCCAGCTGCCTTTAGAAGGCCTTCACCTGATCAAGTGGCTGTAGCAAACACACACAATGTCACCTATGCTAGTCTGCATGTAAATGAAAAAAATTTACTTAAAAGTCTAATGTATTAATGTGGCCCAGCACTGTAGCACTCTATAGTTCTAAATCTTGAAGTATGAGCCAGTGTTATTAAAAGACAAACTTGGGAGTGCTGTGTTATTCAGGAAATTCATGTCAAATCCTGGAAATATGTTGATTGAATTATTCAAAAGGATAAAAAAATCAGAACTAGATGAAATAAAATGAATATTTTTAAAAAATTAAAATTGAGGGGTTTATCATAAATGTAATTTAAAATATGACTTCTACATTTTAAAGACTGAATAGCAGCAATATTTTTATTCTACAAAATAAGCTTTCTCAGTATAGAGGAAACTTAACTTTCTAATATTATAATACCGATTTTTTTTAAAAAAAATCATATTTAATCAAACTAAAAGTGAAAAAAGAGAGATGATTATCAAGGCATACCACTCCTGGGGATGTTCTCAGGATACCATCATGGTCCTACTTCTGACATTTGAAAATCTTTAGCAATGCCTGACTTTGCTATTTCCCTATTCTGAGATATTTTAGCCAATTTGCTCAAGACTTTCTCCTTTTCTCACATTGCACTGCCTCAATTGGTCTTAAGTACTACAGCAAGCATAGGCCCCTGGAGGGAACTCTTGATCCCTCCTGCAAATCTGAAAGACAAGCTGATGAAATGTGGTCGGTTCTGTGGGTGTAGGTTTAGGACCAAAAGGGCTCCAAAAAATGGGCTCAGAAACTGAAACCAATCATCTGCCACAAACAGTTCCTAAAGTAATAAGAAAGATGAAGCATTTTGGAGAAATCTGTGCTTCAGAGCCAGAAGACTATTGATTTCTTGGAACCTTCCAAAGCCTACATCTGTTGAGGGACTTACTGAAGAGATTCACAACAAATAAGCCCTGTGAAGTAAACAAAGTGACCTGGAAACTGGGGAGCCCTGGGCACATTTGTTAACTAATGATTTTCCTTTAGGAGCAACTTCAAGTGAGGGAACAAAACATCCAAGATGATATGGATTTACCCACTCAAACACAGTAAAGAAAAAGAAAGGACAAAATATTTTCCAGTTCCTCAAGTCACTTTTGAAGCTGAACTTTCAGACTAAAGTTGTGTGGAAAATGACAGGTCATATATTCAAAAACTCCAGGTTGTTTTCTGCTTTACGTATGTGGCACTTACACTTTGACTCATCCCTGGTGTTGTATTTTATCTTGATACTACAGTAGAATCAAAATGCAATTCCAGCACATATCACTTGCACACCGTGATTTGTTAAAGTGACTCTTCTGGACCAGCAGGCACTGAAGGCTGCTATTTCATTCTCTTAATACTTTATAAATTTTCCCAAAATTTCTGTAGAAGGCTCACTATTCACAAAAGCATTCACTTCCAGGAAATTAGAAACGGCCCTGACCTAAACAGATTACATAGGCTACCTACCAATTTTTGTAAAATGACTTTTGCTTTTCCTGATTCAAAGTTATGGGATATGGTTTGAACTATTATGAACCAATTTCTCTTATTGTCCTTGACTGGTTTCAAATGACATTTCACTATCTTTTCCTGAAATACCTCTGTTTGTGAATTTGGTTTTCTATTTTCTCAAACTGCTCTGAACATTGTCCATTGTTGAACAGTGATATACATTATTTGCATTTTGGTTTTTGTATGTAGCAATTCTCTTATCTTTTAATTATTATACATGATTTAGACAGCTTTTGGTATTTTCACTGCAAAAAATTTAAACTTTAAAACACTGGATAAATTTCTTTAAACTATAGAGAATTCTAATTTTAGAAGCACCATTATTTTTATTTTTACTTGTAAGGTTGACATGAATGCTTCAATGTAACACTGATAAAACAGTCTTTGGAGAGTCCCTAAAGCATTTGAGCTCCAAAATGTGACCAACAGCTTAAATTTGTTCTTTATGTTCAAATTTAAAAGCCCTCTTCAGCTAAGAGATAGGCCCACTCATTGCAGCTATTTGCTACCATGTGTACTTCTCCACTTGCCTGAATCAATAGCACCTCCCATCCCAAGGTACCTTAAAAATCTGGGGTGCAATCTGAAATAGATCTTGGCTTCTCTCCATCAATTTTCAAGGAACATTGAGTTCTAGCAAAGATAGTCCAGGAGAATATTCAAAAGACATTTTATGAGTGGTTCCCATTAAGAGCCCAAAATAAGGGCAAAAGTGAAGGGACCAAAATGCAAAGAGGTAGAAACCACATCAAGGAAATTCCTATTTGAGAGTTAAATATTTAAGTGCAGAATGCAGACAGACAACTAATCCCCATCAACTTAGTATTAAATATTTAATTACTGTTAGTCCCTTGAACATTTTCTCTGCAGAGTTCTTGAAGGCTGAGGGACACTGAGAGAGTTTGGAGGGGGGGTTTTTTGATAAATATTGAGGCTTTTAGAGAATTGTTTAGGGATCTTTCCACTGTTTCTGTAGTCTGAGGGAGTTTGTCCTCTGAGGCAAGTGAGATGCAAACTGATAAAATCTCAACCACTTCATATATATATTTTTTTTTTCAGAAACTACCTTTTATTATTTTGGCTAGGTATCAAAAGATAAAGAAGGGAACATTTCTTATCACATATAACTTAGCCTTGTACTGAATTCTATCCCTAAGGTGAAAAAAAAAAAAAAAAAGAAAGGAAGATTTAGGTAAGATTTCCTGCCATGCAAAAGGGTTAATCAATGCAAATATCAAGGGAAAAGCACAGGATGTAAGAAGTAGAATAATAACTCTTCATGATTTTCTGAAGAATATGTTTCTGCCTCAGGTATTTATTAAAAAGCAGGCCTTTTTTCAAAATACTGTGCCACAGAAAGAAACCCTCAGGAATTCCCTCTGCAAGAGTTATGCTACTTTGTAGACGGCTTTAAGTTGGCCTGTTGAGGATGTGCAGAAATGGCTGGTAGCTCATACAGAGCTGTCAATGTTCACAAAGAGATCCCTCAGTGATATTTTGAACCCACAGGCAAATGTGAGTAAAACCGTATCTTCATATAAGTTGAAAACTTTGCCAAAGAATCAATATTAAATGTCAGCTAAATATGTCTAACAGAAAATTACCCTTACAATTAATATGATTACAGTGAGAGTATACTAATACTACAAATAATAATTTGACTATTGCCATGGAGTTTGAATAACTTTTTTTGTTAAAACTGATACAAATCAGTTTCTGTTTTATGTCATTATCATCATGAGTAAATATTTAGAATGCACAGAACACAGTTATGAACAGGATTTAGCATTAGGGATTAACATACTTAAAGGAGCACCGAGACCCAGAAACCCTGTAATCTACAGAACCACAGGTCATGTGTAAAAGATTTGTTCTCTCCTGCCCTAAAAAATTAGTGTTTACTCTTAAAAACAGTGAAACTTTCTTTTAGGTTTTTGTTTCCTGCTATGGTGTTTTATTCAGTAGAGCACTGCAATATAAAACAAACAAACAAACAAACAAATAACCACACCAAAGTCGTCTTCTTTTTAATACTTAGAGTTTTTCTGAGTAAAACGTTGACTTACTCCACAAAACTGTAAAGCTCTCAGGCATATTCTTACTGTTAGGCACAATACTATTCTATCTTTATTAGACTTCTCCATGCTTCAGATAAGGATGTGCTCAGCTGATTTGCTGGAGAATTCTGCAGCTCTCCTTTTAGGACCCATGTTTAATGCCTTAAGTGATTCATTCTCCCTATGCCTTGAATGAAGTGAAAATGGAACAATATTTCTTTGTCATTTGTTGGTGGCAGAAGACTGCAGGATCGGCATGTAGATAGAACCCTTCTTTTATAAGTGGTAATTCTCTTGTATTTTGTGCATACCTCATTCTCTTTCTTGCCACACATCTATAACTTTAAGTAGATGGTTTGTCATCCTATAGAGCATTATCCTTCTTATCCATGAATTTTCATCTCTGTTGTCTTATCTCTGTCTGAGCACAATGAGTTCTTCATTATATTGGTTAAGAGTAATTTCCTTTTTTCAGTGGCACTGCACAAGTAAAGAGCAACTTCTTTTTGTACTAGATTGAGTTTGACATCATAACTACTTCTCTCTTCAACTTGACATCTTTCATGATGTACTGTTTTGTATCTGTCTATGGCAGTTATTATTGCTTTTTTCTTTAACTTTAAATGTAAGAAACCTAAACAACTACATTTGTCATCATATAAAGTGAAGGCATAATTCAGAGTAAGGAAAGGAAAGATGAACCAGAGAGGGAACTAATTATGTCAGTCACACTTTGTTAGATATGTTGATGAACTATATACAGTCACCTGTTTTCGATAAAGAATAAAGCTAAACAATGGATAAAATAATCTTGTGATAAATTGTAAACATTTCTAAATCCTAACAGAGTAACTTCACATGCAACCTCATCAGAAGGCAAAACCCCCTCAATTCTTAAGTAATTTTAAATATGGAACAGGAAACTACTGCTATGGCTTATGGAACAGTCAGATCTAGTGCACAGAATGGAGTCTTGACTGCCTAACATGAAATTTCTGTTACCAAATCCACACAAACTAGGGCCTTAATTTCTCAAGCAAGGTGAATTATAAGCCTACAGCTATCACAAAGAAAAAGCATAGATTTTTTTTTTTTTTTCCTTACTGGAACAGTAGAGCAGGTATAAACAAATATAACATGGTGACAGGTTAAGTGCAACGGTGACATGATTTCCTCTTTGTCTATAACTATCACAAGATGATATAACATTGCTCTTCTACGGTGTATTTGCATGAGAATGCAAAGTTTTGTTCTTTCTAATGTAAAAAGTGATACAGTCTACTCAGAACTATACTAAATATGCTTACTTTAATATCTGAAATGGCACTTGGAAAGTTCAGGGTAGTACAAAACACAAGTTTGTATTTAAATTTTATATGATTTGAAGAATAAACATTTTAAGTATTCCTTATATCTGCAATGTATGCATGACATTGAATAAATAGTATCATTAACACAGAAATATTTAATAAAGTATTTAAAATACACCCCACTGAGCAAGTGTAGTTGAGCATGGACTCATGAAGTCAAGCTATCTTAACACCATTAATACACTGTTACAATCATGTAAGACATAAGGGCAAATATGCAAGTAAAAGAGGTAAATAGTTTCAGTCCTTACTTTCTTGATGCAAATTATTGGAGAGGAAAAAGGTTTGTCAGAAGGATGCATTCATAACTGACTTTTGATGATCATACAACCATAGAATGGTTGGGTTAGAAGGGACTTGAAAGATCACTTAGTTCCAAACCTCCCCTGCCATGGGCATGGACACCACCCAGTAGATCAGGTTGCTCAGAGCCCCATCGAACCTGGCCTTGAACAATTCCAGCGACAGGGCATCCAAGACTTCTCTGGGAGTATTCTGAATTGCTGGCAGACAGCTATACTGCTTTCCCAACAGACACCGAGGTGTGAAACACACCATCAGGATTAGAGTTTGCAAGTGCAATCCTTCCTGTATCTCAAGCAAGAAGGCCTCATTGACAGCCTCCAGCTAGTCAGGCACCCATAGTAAAACCCCAACATCAGGTATCCTCTGTTGGTCCTGTCCTTGATTTTTACCCACAAGCTCTCAGCTCATTAATTTTCACCCACAAGCTCTCAGCCTGTTCACAGCTGTTACTCAAAGGCAGCTCTTCAAAATCTATCCATCTGTTAACACAGAGCACAACATCCCTGCTCCTGCTTCCCAGCCTATCTCTTCTAAAAAGCTTGTATGCCTCACTTGCAGTGTTTCATTTGTGTAATTCATTCCATCATGTTTCTGTGATAGCAATTAGATCACAGTTTTCTAATTACACCGTGGTTTCCAACTCCTTTTGCTTGTTATCCACCCTTGCATGCATTGGTGTAGAGGTTCTTCAGCTGGGCTACTGACCTCTTCACCTTCTGAGCAGACATCTATCTAATTCCTTTGGATGATTTAGAGGTACTTCCCTGCTGTTTCCTGGAATGTTGTTGTTTCCTTGTTTCTCTCTGATGTTTAGAAGAATAACCCTTTCCCTCCACCAAACGTCCACCAAGGTCTGCTAATAAGTCCAGCCATTATGATCTTATTATCATAATGAATAAAATAAAACATACATTAGTATATACAAAGCATATTTCTTAGGACTTGAATCCAGAGAGTAATAGAAGAAATGGTTCACATTAAGGTTTATGGTATAAATACATTGTGGTAATGATTGAAAACCTAGTTCTGAAAGGATAAGAAGTAAAAAACCCCAAACTAATAAACAAAAACAAACAACAAATAAACAAACAAAAAACACTTTAAAAAAAAAAAAAAGGAGTAAAAATAGAAGTAAAAAGTAATCAACTGGTACATCTCCTTCCTAAATGTGAAAATTAGACATAAAAGTGGTTATAGGAGTCTGTTACTCTCTGGTACCTGAATCTGTTCAAGAGATATGTGTAAAAAAGACCATCTATGATCAGGATTGCAGATGATACAAGGATTAGAAGATGGAACAAAAAAAGCTGAATGCTGAAGACTAAGTCAGATTTTTATGTTTACATGAACTACACAGCAGATGGTAAAGGCATTTTATTGCACAGAAAGACGCAAAATAATTAGGCTTGGAGCAGGTAAACAAGCTATACAATGTGTGGCAAATAGCCCAATAATTTAGTACACTGATCAGGAAAACAATTTGAAGGTTATTACAGAAAATCATTTCAACCAGAAACATAAAGCACAGTCGCAGTAAAAAAGGCAAACAAAACATTACTGTGAATGTGTAGATGGAGAGACTGCAATAAAAGGAAAGATAATGCTGTTACTGCACACTTTCTATTAGGCTATATAGGACCTAGCTAGTACACAAAAAAACTAATGTTTTGAAGTGAAAAAAAAGTCAGCAAAATTATATTAAATATTGAAAACATACATTTAGAAAAAGGTTTCTTAAACATTAAGGTTTATGAAGGAATTTATATGACAGAGTAAGATGCAGAAAATATTTTTCTCTAATCCCAAATTCCAGATTTCAACTCTAGAGTATCTGGGGACAGGTCTTTTCCTGTATACAAGTCATCCTTTTGACGTCATGGTACTAGTTGAGAAATGACATCATAATAAATATCAGGGTCCTGAAAGAGTTAAATTTAGAGTCCTTGGAAAGGATCATACATTCAAGCATAGTTTCCTAAATTTAGTGAGGTTAAATTTCCTCATTCTAGCATGAAACACTGAAACATAGTACCAAGCTAGAAATAGATGTACAAAGATGTTATGGCTATTTTATCCACAGTTAATGACCAAAATGCAAAGTAAATAGTATTTAAATAAATGCAAACTCATAGATGTACCTAGCATTTTCCTCTCTAAATATTCATTACAGTATTAAAATAACTGTCATATTGAATATATATTCAAGTTACATGAGTAGTATCATCAAAATAGTACTTTTAATACTATTTTAGTATTATTTTACTACTATAGTATCATCATTATCTGCTATAGTATCATCAAAATAGTACAATAAATAAATTTAGTCTGAGGCTAGGTTCAAATGAAACTCGGTAAATCATTTTCAAAAATTCATAAAGAGAAATTCTGTAATGAAAGTTCAAGTCTAAAGGCAAGAATTCTTTACAAAGATGCTTCGTCTGTTCAGCTATCAGCACTTTTTATTTACTGTAAGACTGAAATGCTCTATGTTTTTTTGTTTCCTTGACAGCAAAACATTTGCTTACATTTAAAAGCTTCATTTTTCTAATGCCAACTGCTTTCAACATCATGAGTTGTTTTTTAAATTCTATTAAAGCATTAACCCTTTAGCATCTGATAAATGCTATATTTAAAAACCTCTTCCTCTGTCTTGTGTGAACTGATTTTGAAGAAAATATTTCTTTTTCTGGCAGCAAATTTACTTTCAATAACAAGTTATTTATTAGCAGTGCCAAACAACATATAGGACAGTAAACTCAGAGCTGATCAATTTCATTGTTTCCTAATAAATTCTTAATTAGGAGGTTATTGAATTTATGTCATGTGTTCTAGAGGAGTAGCTAAAAATTCAGGTAAGTACATGGTGCAGATGAAAGCATGAGAGTTCATGTTCTCTTACATGGTGAATCAAATTAGTATGCAAAGAAAACAATTATATTTATACAAAAATATCAAATTGAGGTATTAAGAACTAGTTAGATAAAGCAATTTCTACTACTATATCAAGTAGATGATTAAAAAGCTTGAGAGGCAAAAAAGACATGTATGGTTACTGAGGTAAGAAAAAAAAATCTGAGAAGGCATCAGGTGCTCCTGGGAAGCTGTGACCTGGAGAGCTGTGTCTGCCACCAGTAGGTCTGGCTGGCTGGAGGCCTCCAACATGGCAGGTGCAGTGACACCTGCAGCCACAGGGGATCAAATGTTATGTAAGTCAACCATAAACTAGTATGGTAATAAGATTGAAAGGGCTGAAAGAATCTCTCTGCTCTTCCTTACCAGACACTGACTCTGCTGCCTCTATTGGCTGCTCTTGGATGGTCAGAGGAGCCCTTCCTGCTCACCCAGCCTGCATGAACTACGCCGGGAACTGCCATGCGATGCCCTCACTGACATGTTTGCCCAATCCTGTTCACCCAGCGGATCGCTCAAGTTCCCTGGAACCATTTAAAAGTCCCATAGTCACTCTCCCTCACCCAGTTGGCTGCCAAGGGCCCCCAGGTCCTCATGGGGCTGTTGCTTGGGTGTTTGTGGTCTGGTGCTGCCTCACATAAAGCAGAGTGCATGAGTGCATGCTTCATTGGTGCCTTCAACTATTTAATAAATACATAGAAATAAGAAAGAAGCCTGTAACAGTCAGTATCTGTTTGCAAATGAAAAGAACCAACCAACCAAACAACCCAAACAAATCTAAGAAAAAACAGGTATAAGCTTCAGATGTTCAATTTCCCATAAATAATTCAGTCTACTGCAATAATAAACACCTTTCCAGGAAATTTATGAAGTTAGTGCCTTTACTTACTGACTGATTAGATTAATAGCAAATCCCCGTTATGAGCTTCAAATTACTATTTTTAGACGTTCAATTAAATTAAAATATGCATAGATTATCTAATCACATACAGCTTTCTTTATCAGGAGACATTAAATTAAAAATCTCTCTGAGAAAGAGGTCAGTAAAAAATATTAGCTGGAATAAACAGTTTTTAAATGTAGTTTTACACTCAGATCTCTGCATAAATGAGCAGACAGTTTATAACAAAACAATCAGACAGTCAAAAGTTATTTGCTCTTTCTCTTTTCCTCTGGATTTAAGTGGTCAGTACAAAAAAATTAGTGATAGAAATCTGTTTAGATGATTCAGTTTTTTACAGGCTTTTTCCTCAGTAGACCTTATTTAACAAATTCAAACTACTTCAGAATCTCCACCTTAACATGGATAATAAAAACTAAATTTAACTAAAAACATAAACATTTGTATTTTTCCTTAGGAATAGCAAGATGGTAATTATATACTAATCTCCCTCAAGCATCTTTCTTTATATTTATGAGTGCATATATTTATTACAACATCATAAAACTGTTGGAGAGAAAAAAAAGTTGATTTTTACATATACTTCTCATGCAATGAACAATTAACACACAACATTCTCAAATAATTTAAAATTTAGTAATTATCATTTCTAATTTTATAGGTCAGAAAAAAATATTTGTTGCATATGACATCACTTTCTTGTCTCTTATTAAGATTTTCAAATAAATGAAAACAGTATCTAGTTATACCATCTTTAGAGAGTTTTTGCACAATTTAAAAAAAATAACAGTCAAGCTACGTGGCCAAAACTGCTCTGCAAGTATCTCAAATCATACATATTATCTAACAAAATAGCAGTTTTTCAGTTTTAGTGTAGGCCTGACAGGAAGATTCAGACTGAGAGAAAAACATTCAGTTATAAATTCTAGAGATATAAAACCAAAAAGTAACTACTTCCTGTTATTAGCAGGAAATGCTCTAAACCTTCGAAACTGGACTGCTTTATATAACAAAGGAGGAATGAAGTCCAAAGTTCCATTATCAGCAGAGAGAAATTAAAAAGTGGGAAAAAAGTTCACAGTAATTTTAATAGCTTAGGTGGGCGAGTCTATCAGTACCCAATTACTTTCTTTTTTCACTGTAATACATTTCAACATCATGATTTTTATCGTTTTCTTCTAATGGCATACCAGCTGATACTGCATTTGGTTGAGTCAAATGTCATTCAAAATGTGCATGTGGAAAGCAGGAGCCTAACCAGCTACTGTTCACTCAGTATAAGAAAGAAGGAATTATCCTCTTTCTGGTATAATTGGTAGGTGGCAAACAAGTTTATGCCCTTTCTTCCTATTCTCCCTTCTCACCCCACTACTATCAGAAAAGTCCACTTTAGAAAAAAATATTTATGGAATTGTTCAGCTTAAAACTACGGCAAGAGTGCATGTCCATATAGATGTTTCACAAGAAGATTTGTAAGAAAAATGACAATGAAAAAAGCTGAGAGAAAATAGCAAGAAAATTCTAGGTACTAATACTAAAACTCTGGTGGTATAGACTGTGAAGAAAACCTTAGAGAAAGTGAGGACAAGCACTGAATAATTAGACTCCAGGAAAAGATATCTTATGACAAAAACAAAATAAAACAACAAAGACTTCAACATCCAAAAAGACTGGATGTGTAATTCAGGCTTTTTTTCCTGCTTTAAAATGAAAAGTGTTGGAGCACTATGCTGCTATATCAGAGGTGTTTTCAAGACCTACAGAATACTGAACTTAATTGAGTGAAAAGATTTTGTGTTGTATGATTAAACTTTCTCAGAGTAGAAGGATGAAAGGCAAGAACAGCTAAAAGAATCACACAGAAACTCTTGCAAGTCAAAAAAAAAAAAATTCCCGGTACAAGAAAGTGTAATTTTCAAACTGTTCATTTATATACTGGAAATGGTCAAAATAGATTCTCTGCCCATAGAACCTTCATTTCACCTCAGTCCTGATACGAGTATATGAGTCAAGCAGAGGATTTCTTTTTCTATTTTTACATGGTGTTTCTATCTCCCAAGAGTAAAAGCAGACAGAGTGAGAGGAACCAACAGAACAAATCCCAGCCCTCTGACTTGTTTCCACATTAAGAGAAAGAAACCAGAAAGAAAAATTAAAGAACTTATTACCATTCAAAGAAGCACCGCATTATTCCCATTTCTTTTATCTGTTTATGTATTAGTTAGGACAATGCTTGATGTTATAAGCTTGTAGATGTGGAGAAGTAAGTTATTGTTTTTCTTGACTCTATTTAATCAGAAAATTTCTTAATAACTTAGTTATATCATCCAAATGCAGATCTTCAGTTCAATTCCGTATTGCACTTTTTTGTAAATTTTGAAATCCACCTGCAGCACTGAAACTTTTTCTGATTAAATGTGTGTAAAATACATTCAGTATACATTGTGTTATAAAAATAACTAAACCATGTTCTCTATGGGAAAAGGATTCTTATTACTGAGTATTGCTGTATTTTAGAATGTTAGAATTTCTATTAAAATACCAATTTATTAACTTTCTTATATTTAAGGAAAATATCCTCAATTTAAAATATTATAATTTCACATCATTATCATTTCAATATTAAAACTCCATGTTCAGGTTTTTTATGGTGAGATTATTTTGAATGATAATGATACTACAAGGGCATTTGAAAGGGAATGAGCATTTGAATGGGAAAGTTTGGTCCAAGTTGTATTGATTTTCATTAATGTTTTATATAAATGTATGTGACCTGTTCCTCAGTAGGCATTCTGCTTCCTCCTCTTTTCCAACTCTATGGACAATATAATACTCTGAAAAGGATCCTTGCCTGTATATTTAGCTAAAGATTAACCTGAACTTGGATTTACTAAAGACCTCAGAAATTTTGCCATATATATCACAAGATTTGAACTGCAGACAGCATTTTAGCTTCAGATATTTTGTTCTGACAACCCAAATGTAAGACTCCAGATGGATATATTAATAAATAGAATTAAATAATTAATATTAAAAATAAATTAGTATTTTTTTCTTTAGACCACCAGAGGTAAAGGGAAGGAAAGTTATTATAGTAGACTGGTCTCTAAGCCAAATTTTTGGTCGTATTATTTGAAAATAACTTGTTATCCAAACTCATTATTGAATGTTTTTTTTCAAATTAGTCTATCATTCCAGTTTGTTACATTTTTTTAATGCTTAGAATTCTGGGGGTTTTTTAAGTCTGTGTTATGGTTTCACCTAGATGGACCTAAATTTGAGTTTTTTGAGGTTCGGCCTGGGCCTGGAGGCTGTCAGCTGATCTGGGCTGGGCCAAGCCGACAGCTGACTTCCCCTAGCCAATAGTGTTTTATTCCATACCATAT
>JAWWEV010000134.1:43359007-43471421 GCA_035583235.1 Hafferia zeledoni | reverse complement strand
CCTCGGTGTTGGGGGTGGGGGGAGGCTCTGACTCTCTGTCTTGGAGGGCTGGCAGTTTGCCAGCTCAAACCATGACAGTCTGCTAAGGTAAATAAATTGAATTTTCTCCCTACTGTTCCTCATACAGGCTCCTGAGTGTCATAAAGCATATGATTCTTGTAACCTGTCATTATTGCTAAGTAATTTTTAAACTAGGAGAAGATGCTCCACACAAAATAAACTTGTCAGTCCTAAAATAATAAAAAAAAAAAAAATTAATGACCTGCTGAACCATGGACATTTAGTAGTGAGACTTACTTTAAATTATTGTGATACTTAGAACCTATAGAAACTGCCTACATAATCAATGAAAGAGGTTGTGCTTATGACAGATTGAGAAAGTGGAAAGGATTAGTTGAGGACAGACTTCCTCATTATTAAATTTAGCAAAAATTGCTCAACCTTAGAAGCATAAGACAGGGTTTTTACTTTTAATTAAGTTTTAACTGCTCTTTATGCAAATTTTCCTTTAAATCAGTATCAAACATGTCCTAAAGCCATTCATACATACAGCTAATTCATTCTGTGCTTGACAATCCTGCTGCTGAAGCAATGTCAGCAAAATAGCTGATTATACTAGATTTGGTTGAGGTTCATTTGCAATTTCTGATTAAACTGCTTTTATTGTAGTGGATTGTAATGCTAATCAGAATTAGCTAGGTGCTGAAACATGACTAAAACTGATCACAGAATGAGTTTTAAGAAGATCAGACAGAAAACTATAAATGAGACTAACCTGCAGTGTGTTTATTAAGATTAACAATAGAGCAAAACAAACTACTATTCACAGAAATTTTAATTTTGTGATTTAATTTTATATGACTCAGAGGTAGAGGTTCAAAAGCATGACTTTGTGTTTTAATTAAAATTATACAAGGCTCCAAGGTAAACATTTGTACTTTGTGCTTAAACAAAAGGACTTTATTCTGTGTTCAAATATAAAGCAGGATCAATACCCTGCATAATACTTTTCTGTTCCCCTGTACCAAAGTAGTTGCAGATGAAGGTCCAAACACTCACAGCACAACCACTCAGTTCAAACCCTTAGTGGTGAATAATGCCAAACAAGCCACATGAACGCGGTTCAGGTCACTTTTTGTTAGGCAAAAAATTTGTAACAATACTCTCAGTCATTTTGCAAATAAGGATATAAAACAGCCCCCTTGCTGTCAGGAATAGCACTGTTTAACCAGATCATTCTTTTTTTTTTTTTTCAGTACTGATGATAGAAATAGTTGCAAGGATTGGGGAAAAAACCCTTTAGCTTAACATTCAAAGCTTCGGGCTTTGTATGACATGATTTAGAAATACTTAGCAGAGTGAAATGAGGTTCCTTGTCACATAAGTGACTGCTACCTGCCCTAGCACAGTGTACACTGGGGCTAGTATATTCAAAATACCCTTTTAAATCTCACCAGAGCTTGGGGGGATGCACAGCAGCTCTGGCCCCTGGACTTTGACCAGGCAAGAGAACTACATATCTTGTTTCTACCTGAGCAGCAAGAAGCAGTGGCTCCTCCTGTCTCAGGGAGCAATTTCAACATCTCCCCATAGACAAGGAGAAAGAGGACCTGAGCTTCTTCTGCCTTGCAAGGCTCTCTGGGCACACAAAGGTGTATGACTGGCTCACAATTCGTGGAAGTTCAGAGGGAAATCTGTTCTCTCGAGGGTGAGACACTTCCTTTTAGGAGCCTGAAGCAGCACCCATCTCTAGGGAAAACAGGTTTGAGTCCAGAGGAAAAATGTGATCTTCATAAATCTGCAATTCTCATCTCAGACTGCACTGAAATGCAAAGCCCAAATTTCCAGAAGGGCAAAAAATGGTGTATTTTCCCTCTCTTGTTTTCTTATAGCTTTCTAGTGGTTTTGGTCATAACCTTAGAACCATGAAGGAAAAATAAAAAGTTGTCTGTGGCTTGGCAAAAATAAATGCACAATAAAAACTGTTCTATCTTTGCCAAAACCTTAATTCTATTTAAGCTGTTTATTTAGACTTACTCTAATTAGTGGTATTCTCTTTGCAAATAAGAATGGTGCCAAATTAAAATAGTTCACTGATTACACACTGAAAATTATGAAACTTAATGTTTCATTCAGTATGTTCACTCAGCTCTGAAAAGTATTTTTCAAAAATAGTATTTCTCAAAGCTATTGCTATTTTGATTTCAGCTGTCACAATAATTTCATGGGGTCTCCTATTATTCTTCTCCATATATAATTCCTGTAAGATACTGAATCAAGAGATTCATCAAAAACTGATTGTTTTCCCCAGCAGGTTTTGCATTCAGTCTCAAAGAAATAGCTTTTCTTATTTAGTCAAAAATAATTTATTAAAAACCTTAGGTTAAGCAAGGTGACCTCCAGAACACCCATTCTTTAGAGAAACTGTTGCAACTGAAGATGTCACTTTAATAGTCTCTGCCAACTGTTTCTAAAATCCTGATTACAATAAATCTGAAGAATTTATTTTCAGCATGAGGGCAAACTTTTATGAACTTCCAGGAATGAAACAGCTCGCTATTTATCAGTCAAATGTAGGAGCTGACATTCTTTCGCATTAGCTTCTGATTAACTTGAAATATTACAGTGAAAAATCAGTAGAGAACTTATGAAAAATAGTTCATCTCCTGTTGGATAAAAGAGATTAATGAAATTTACTTAAACTACCTCATTCTGGCTTTCATTCAAGTGCCATGGTGAGGTGATTGCAAACTCCCAGTCCATGAGATACCCATGCAAAGTCCACCTTGGAAAAATATTGTCTTTTCTTGCTCTTCAAAATAAGCAATGTGCACTGTACTTGCTGCACCATGGGGTTATTTCAAGCAGCATAGACACTGCCATCATTCCACGTTGCCTTGTCTGTAATTCAGAAATTTTGTTCCCCCTGACTCTTTCAAATATAAAATTTAAATAAGGAACAACCTCTGGTACCAACTTTAGACACAGAGACACATTTGCCAATAACCTATGATCAAAAAAAATTAAGAACCCAATAGGCAGCCAAGCCTGAAATAAACACCATAAACAGAAAACTTATGCTCTCTCTCAAGAGAGGCAACAAAACTATTTCTACCAACTTCTTTCTCCACTTATAACTTGTCTCAATATGATTAAAATCAGATGCTTAATCTCAAAAGTTCAACAAAGTTCTGAGATTTCTTATATACTACAAATGTTGCAAACTTTCTGATTCATGCAAAAACGAGGATTTACAGCACTCTGTGCATGATAACCTTGAAGCCCCTCAAACTATTATAAATTGCCTTGGAGGACAAGCAATTGGTCTTACAGATCAGAAGTTTCCTGCAGAAAGCTTACAAATAAATGGAATAAGGACACTTGGGAGGGAAGAAAAACTCTCATTTTCTAATAAATATAACAAGCACATTATTGGCTATGCCTCATGCTCAGTGGATTAAAAAAAAAAAAAAAAAAGAGTGGCAAACATATGAAATCTTCAAAGCTAATTATTTTTAGCAATAATATATCCAAGCCTGATATAGATTAACACTGATACTGCAATTCAGTGGACAGCAACTCTATTTTCAGGATAGGTATAATAGTTCAACTCCTTATAGAAGCAGGTATTGCAAACTGTAGCAGCATTCACTTCAAATGGGAAAAGAGTAGACAGAGAGATGTGTCTTGATACTGCTGGGTGAAAGTGAGAGAAAGTCCAAAAAACCTGCATAGTAACCAATAGCCACACTGTGTCCTAGGAGAAAATGGAAAAGAGAAAAAATACATATCCATGTACCTGCCAAATATGTACTACTTAGAGAATATTTGTAAAGTCAGTGAAAACATTTCTTTTGTCAATTCTTCAGGTAAACAACTTCATTTTTAAAATAAAAATTTTAAAATTGTCAAAGATAAAAGTTTCCAATTCTATTCCCAGCCCCAAAGAATCTATCAACCCAAATCTTAGTCAGCCATCAAGGTCTAAAGTATAAGTTCCTGAAAAAAACATTAGCAATAATTTTATTCTTCCAGAATCTCTTCATCTGAAGAAGAAAGAAAGAAAAAAGTCAGGAAAAGCAAAGTAAGCCTGAGGACACTTTGTGCTGTTTCTTTTCACATTCTAATTTTTTGTTTATACTTTTCTTTAAAATTCCTGGTGTTAGCCAAAACAAACTATTCACTGAATTTACTACCTTTTCACTTTTCTTTATGTTTTTATTATTTTCTTTAGATTTGTAAGTATTACTCCCTTAAGGTAGTCAGTATACATCCCAAGGTTTATTTGACAGTATTGCTAGGAGTGAAATAAAATTTGCATTCAAAATGTGCAGCTATGAGAAGTAGTGTATAGGGTTTTTTAAAGGACATGAACTTGTTGCCACAGAATCCTCTTGCACAGAGACGAGGATGTGAGATCTTCCAGTATCACACAAAAAAACTTAGCCTTACATATAACAAATTTGCCCTGTCCTTACTGATATAGTACAAGCCAACTTATAGCTTTTTAAGAAGTCATTCTTACCTTTATTTTCTCTCTTTAGCTAGCCTTTGCAAAGGATATTCACTGTGTCAGTCCTTCTGCTAAGGTTTGGTGTCTATCAACTATTTTACCACCATCCCATCCCTCACGCTTTCCTTTTCGCTCTGCAGCTCAATGTCCATAATGTCTGCCAGTCGTTTGGCATCATGTTACATTCTGGCCATCTGAATCAAGAACATCCTGTGACTAAACATGTAATGTGTCTTTTAGTCTGCATAAGATTGTTTCTGCATACCAAATTCCCTCTGTATAAAATGTCTTTTTATCATCCTTTCTGATAAACCAATTTATACAATCTAAAAGGACACAGTTTATCTGATGGAGAAATAACATCACATTGAATAGAAGCCCAGGCACTGAACAGAGTTAAAGTCAACTGTTTACATACTTCACTGCAGAAAAATTAACTGTGTGAAGCTTCAGGCTGTACAGAAGTGTCAGGCTGCACAGATGCAAAAGAAGTATCCTTTAATGTATTATAACAGTCTTTGTCTTTCCTAGGATGCAAAGTAACCTCCCACATTTTAATGAAATTTCAGAAAGCATTCATGAAACATTTGCTACAGCAAAGCAGTAAAACTGGAAAAAGGACTGATTTTTCAGGAGAGACTGAAACTGGTGACTAATTTGAAACTTAGTACATAACAACATAACAAGGCTTGTTAATTTGTTTGACTAGAATTGAAAAGAATGTTCAGAATAGAAGAAAATGATTAATATAATAGTTTCATTCTGTCCTAAATTCATAAGCCAGGAGCCATCTTGCTCACACAATACCAAACCAGCAGTTCCTGAAGGCAGAAGAGACTGTGCCGTGGAGATGTGATGCTGTTCCCCACGACAGGTGTTCTGCCATAGTTTACACAGTTTTTTCCTTATATGCCTTTCCTTCATCTTGGATTCTTATTGAGCATGCCCCCATGTCTGCCATTATTATTCTCCATAATCTGAAGACAAGACAGCACTTTCTTAGCACAAGAGAATGTCAGGCAACAGGGTCTCTCAAGGCATTCAGTAGAGCTTTGGCTTCTACCAATTTCCCTGCTTATAGCAATAAGGAAATAAATGCCATAAACTCATTAACACACATCACACTGCCAAATCTCAAGTTGATATAATGCTACCTTTAGAAGCAGATAATGGCCAATGTCGTAGCTCTCTCTTCTGTTCTTTTAGATTTCTTAAATTAGATCAGATACTGAAATAGTCTTCAAGTGTTTTCAAACCTGGAGAAATAAATTTTAAAAAGAAGTCACTTAAAAAACACCCTTCTCCTTCCCCTTACAAACTCAGATTTTTGGAAAAGCTGAGCTAAAGCTTTATTCTTGTGATAAGCAGTTTGTGCTATTTTAGAAGCATAGTTTGTTTTACAGATCTGAATGAATATTAGTACCTGAACATTACAATGTTTGCAATGATCTTATGCTTCTGGTCTGCTCAGGATATAAAAAGAAAATGAGAAATTAACCAAATTATCTACTGCAAATATACATTTGAGATTCAAACACAATTGCTTATTCCTTTAAGGCTATCTCTGAGGGAACAAAGTCCCAACTTTCTAAGCAAAGACATTTTCATTGCCACATTCTCAAATCTCCTGTATTGAAATGGAGAGGCACAGAGCCAGGATTTGCATGAGCTTCCCAAGTATTTCAAGGACATTCTTAATGTTCTAGAAGCTGCACAGGACCATTAAGACCCTTTCTATTATCTCTCGCATTTAAATGAGGGAATCATTTGTCTGGAAACACTTACAAAGATATTAATATAAAAGAGCTATTATGGCAAATCAAAGAATCTTACAGTACTCTGAACATTCTAAGAAAAATATTAGTGTGCTATTTTCTGGTCAGAAAGTAGCAAATGAAGCTACTCTGGATTTAGATCACATAGCCAAGAGCAGAAATAAGCTGCACAATGATCAAGTGATTAATATATTCAGTTCTAAAATGTTGAACAAAAGCTCTAGAAACATGTACAATAATAATTATGGAACACACAACCCATTTCCAAAATAAGCCTGGTATAATGAAATCTGATGTAATAGTGACATGATAATCAAGAGAATAGTGCAAAATATTACAATGCCTGATTTATAGGCCCTTCAGTAATCCTTTAACAATATAACATATTATAATGAAAGCAGAAAGATTCATTATACTATTCTGGCCTCACAAAATCATTTTGATTAAAGTAGGGAGAATAAAAAACAGTAGGATAAAGCTGAACTTTCCAAGGATTGGAACCAAATTTTCAGCTTTTCAAAATGCCTTAATTTATCTAATATTCAGTGTGTATATCAATTCTTCAAAATTGCACAAAGCCCACAAATGCAAAGATTACATAAAGTAACTCCTGGACAGATTAATTTAATTGTATAGGCTTTAAATCATGGTATATGTAATCTCACTCAAAACATAGGCAAAAATATCTTACTCTGTGGCCTAAAATTTTCTCGAGAATATTAAGGCAAGTGTCTTTGGTTCCCTGTGTGGCTTTCAAAAATCATTTGGTTTAGAGACTTGTTCCAGAAACATAAAACTTAAACGGAAAAGAACATTTCTGACTCTGTTTTCCTTCACAGTAATTGAGGGGCTTATTCCCATCGACAGTCTTATAGATCTGGAAAGTAATTTAACAGTTCCCCTCTTTAATTTTTCCAGGTCCAAGGTTATGTTGTTTAAAAACAACAGCAGTTTTAACAGCTATTTCACAAAAAATGACAGCAATTTCAGTAGTTATTTCACTTCCTATTTCACTTCATAAGTTAAGCAGAAGATGGGTTTGGCCTTCTTTTTTACTATTGTCAGATGATTCATATAATATAGGAATCTGGAAACTGCCTAGAATTTGCCTGAAAATGACCTATTCACATAGTTGTAGTCACAGCTGCCAGTCCTTGATTCACTCACACTCAGAATTTTAAAATTTATGATCTCTTCTGTCAGCCTCACTTTCCATAGCTCATAAAGGGACTTTTGTTTCCATAATTATGTTAAGATCATTTCATATCCCAAAATATTAAAGGAACACCAATATGCTGCATTTCTGCCTATGGTCTTTTTGCTTTTCAGCTGGTCTGTCTTCAGCTGGACTCATTAACTCATCTTTTCTCCCCAGCAATTGATTTGTTTTTGAGAGCAGCCACTGACTGCTTTTAGAAGATAACTGCATGATTTCTGTAAACATTTTTAACTTGATCTCACTGACATAGAAGTCAAAATACCTATTGATTTTAATAGTTGAGGGTCAGATCCTTCACCTGTAAGAGACTTGTAAGAGCATTGTATTGCTGTGCCATTGCAGTTTTGTGCCTTCGTTCTTGGATCCTGAGCATAGATGAAGCTCAAGCAGAAAAATCGACCTCATTTGTACCAGCTTGGCAAAATCTCTTAGAAGACAGTATGATTTATTCTCAGCTAATAATTTTAACAGTATCATTATTAATCTTTGAAAGCTTTCCAATGCCTTGCTTTGGAAGGGTGTTATGTAAAACTGCAGTTTCACACAATTTTCAACTGCCATGAGAGCCTTCATTTCATCCTATTTGGCAAAATTTCTTAAATAAGTCTCAGAAAACTCATTGCCTAAGCTAGTAAAATATGTCATTTTCTCCAATTCTAAGTTCAATATTACTACAAAGTTTTCTGAATGTAACTTACTTTATCCTGCATTTTCCGAATGTCTCAAAGCCACTGGATGAGAAGCTGTAATGTCAGGTGACTGATTTAATTTCGTGCAAGAATATACAGTGTTATGCAATTCATTTCCTAAATGCTGCAAAAGTACTGGTCAAGAAAGTTGATACAACTTATTTATGTCTCTAGTAACAATTTTCATGTACCATTGTCACTTTAATACAGCATTTTGAGATTGTAATGTAACTGGAAAATGGTTGGGGTTTGTTGGTTAGCTTTTTTAATCAATAGCTCATCAACTTTATTTTTTTGTCTATTTCTGAGCTGATTTTCTGCAGACATTGCTGTAGCAAATAACTTGTTCTCATCTTTCTTGCTGTCACCTTTTGAGAAGAGCAGATCTCTTTCTCAGATGATGAAGAAAACTAGGATAGTCTGTACAATTACACTTTAAAAACATGGTCTGTTTTCATATTATTTGGGATCTAGTAAATGACAAGAGTTATAGGAATTCTCAAAATCCATTTAAGTATCTAAACGGTTTTTAGACTACTGCAAGTTTTATTCCTTAAATACATTTCCTCATGAAAATCATTCATATGCTAAAGGGTAGCCTATTAACCTTGATTAGTTATTCAAAACAGTTCATACAAATTTAAAATTGAGCTTAGCATAGCAAGTAAAATTACCAACAAATTAATAAGACCTTCCTAGTTCTACTGTTCATCTTGTTCTGGGTAAGACATTCTATAAATTCACAACCATGTTTGTAACTCATTATCTGGTGACAAATCTCAGCAACAATAGAAAAAGAAACCTATTTAGTTGGATACTATGAATTGAACCAGAATCCACCTAATCCATGAGCCTTAAAGGAGCTGAATTATTGCCAACTTTCAGTCATGCATTGCTTTGTTATTCAAATGCCCCAAGCAAGCCTATTCACTTGTGATTTCTAATATGCTTTCACATCAAGGTGATTTTCCATTATATCATTTCTCTAATAATACATGATCATACCTGCAGGTTAACATTAAAGAAAGGAATTGACCTGAGGAGATCTGACTTAAGAATTCTACACAGCAGCCTTGTAGAAGTCACGAATGAGGGATAGTTTCATGTTCTGAATAAAGTAATTTCTTTATAATGGATTTTATAGTGAATGATTTTCCTACTAGTTGTAAAGGTTTATACAGCGAGTGTATAACCTACATCCTAAGACCGAAAGATTATGAATAAATCTGACTAAGCTGTAGTTCAGACAACCCCACCTATTTTAGGCTGATATCAAGAAATTACTTCCTAAAGTAGAAGAAATAATTGACAAGTAGAATAAAAGATTAATATAATCTTTACGTAGATTGTAGCTTTACATTGCAACACTCAAATAGAGGAAAATGTTTGCCTGACTAATTTTTTCACCTTTCTTGATTTCTGTTTGTGTGGTTCATTAATGCATGCATATATAACTCTTCCCACTGCTATCTTAATTTTTAAATTTTCAAAGTGTGGGAAAGGAAGTCATTATTCAAAACTCTGGCAAGGTGCTGTAAATGCAGGGGGAACAATCTATCACTGAAATTCCTTGTTGGAAAATTTCATGCACATAAGAAGAAAAATATGTCACTGCATATTTTTTATTTATTGCACACAGCTCAGGTTTGCATACTGAGCTTGACACATCCTAACATCTGAACATTCATTTATTGCACTCATTTTACCTGTAACTTTTGCACAATCAGTTGCTAAACACTTTTTCACTTTATTACATTTCATTTGAATCGTGCAACATGCCCTTTTTTTTTTCTGAAATAACTTACAGGCAATATTTCTAGTGCTTCATGAGAAATAAATAAGAGGTTTACAGTGCCTTTTTCTCATCCTCATGTATCACAAAGATGAGAAGAAAATTAAAGATTAAGTTTCTGTGTGTGACAGACTGTTAACAGTTTTTCTAACAGTACTGGACCCTCTGGTTTTGTCAGACAGGGTACAGCGAGACAGTAAAGAGGAAAGCAGCCTTTGTGTAATTTCCACAGGAAGCACACATTGAAGAGGAAAACAAAGATACAGATGAGAAAATATCCATCCTACTAGGTTATAATGAGCAAAGAAAGAGTAAGTGAACAGAGAAAGTTGCACAACTCAATCACACCAAATCTTTTGGTTTTGGCCAAATTTTAGGAGAGTCAGAGCAAGCAAAACCTCACATTCATTCTCCTGCAATGAACATAATCACCTTTAAAGAGGCCAGTGAGGAAGGTATCTCATCTACTGAATTGCCTGGTTCCAAAGTTCTGCTTATCTCATATTTAAAATTATTATTTTTGTGGTAACCCAAACTACATCATCATTAATATGTTGCTTTTTCTCTTTGTGTAAAGAGAAAAAGATAAGAAATGAGGATTAACAAATAAAGAAGACAGTGTAGCTGCATTTGCAGTGACTCAGCTCTGCAAACTGAGTGTTTTCACTCTGTAGGCTCAGTATTTCTCTCTGGTCATTTAATCTATACATACTGTGAAAACTCTGAATCTGATCTTCATTCTTTCATCATTTTGGCATGCTATCACCCTTCCCAAGAGTACTGCTAAGATCTCACTTGTGGAGCATCACCACCTCTGAATGAACAGCTGTGAGCATGGCTCCTGGTCTTTTATGAAAAGCAGCATCTATAAGTGTGTCCAAGAGAAAAATCAATAGGAGAAAAGAAGAGACAGATTTTCTAATGTCCTTCTTGTCAGCAGTGGAAGCACAGCACAAAGCAGCTGAAGTAACAGCACAAATACAAAAAGATGAGGCCACATAAGATACCAACATTTCTGTGCTCTGTTACAGTGTTCCACAGTGCTCAAAACCAGATCCTGCTTACCCCATACCAGGTTTTGCATTATACTTACCACCATTGAATGAACACTGATAAGAAAACTGAGTCATGGGCTCACTGTTGTATGGGAAGGCTGTATAACTTAACAATTACAAAAAAACCCCCACATTTATTCAGAGCCATTTATGTACAATAGTATTTCAATTTTTGTACCACATCATCTTTTACAGTTCAATTGCACAATAGACTCTTTTGCCTGTATTTACTTATTTATATGATGTACTATTATTATTACTTACACTATATGACACCTGCTGGTAAATTTTCTCATTCCAGTTTAAGGCAGTGACAGTTTAAAAGGAGACAGTAGAATTTATTATATTCCAATAATTAATCACAAACCAACACAGTTGTTTTTCAGTGTATATAATCATGGCAAACCAGCAGCTATCATATTCACATATAAAATATAATTTCATGCTGAAAATAGGAATTCTGAAGCTATTGAGTGAACTCAGAATTATAAAAACATCAATTTATTACCAGATGAAGCCAAAAGAAATGCAAAATATACTTTAGGATTTCCATATGCAATTTATCAGTGTTATTACTTCTCATTTGCTTGTGTATTGATTTCTGTGGTCAGATTTTGGTAGCAGGGAGACTACAAGGGTGGCTTCTGTGAGAAGCTGCCAGAAGCTTCCCCCATGTCCAATAGAGCCAATACCAGTTGACTCCAGCATAGACCCCCTGCTGGCCAAGGCTGAGCCAATTAGAAATTATAGTAACACCTCTGTGATAACACATATAAGAATGAAAAATAAAAAATAAATTAAAAAAAAAAGAATTATTGTGCAGATGACAATTGCAGGCAGAGAAGAGGAGATTGAGAACATATGAACAACTCTGCAGACACCAAGGTCGGTAGAGAAGGAGGTGCAGGAGGTGCTGCATGTGCCGAAGCTGAGGTTCCCCTGCAGCCCATGGTACAGACCATGGTGGAGGAGTTGTGCCCCTGCAGCCCATGGAGGATCACAGGGATGCAGAAATCCATCTGAAGCCTGGGAAGGAGACCCACACTGAAGCAGGTGGATGCCTGAAGGAGGCTGTAATCCCATGGGAAGTCCATGATGGAGCAGGGTCCTGGCAGGGACTCGCTGACCCATGGGGAGGGGGATCCATGCTGGAGCAGGTTGTGCCTGAAGGACTGCACCTCACAGAAAAATGACCCACATTGAAGCAATTTGTGAATAATTGTTGCCCATGGGTTGGACTTACACTGGAGATGTTCATGGAAGACCACCTATAGCAGTAGAGACCCCACGAGTAGCAGGGGAAGGACTCCTCTCCTTGAGCAGCAGCAGGAACAATCTGTGATGAACTAACTGTAACCCCCATTCCACATCTCACTGAGCCTCTGATGGCAGGGAGAAAGTAGAACTTGGAAGGAGGAAGACGTGGGGGAAGGTGTTTTTTAAGATTTATTTTACTTACTCTCCTGCTCTGATCGTATTAGTAATAAATTTAATTAATATATCCACTTTGAGTCTTTTGCCTGTGACAGTGATCAGTAAGCGATCTCTCCAAGTCCTTATCTCAACTCATGAACCCTTCATTATATTTCTCTCCTCTGTCCAGTTGCAGAGGTGAGAGAGAGAGAGTGGCTTGGGTGGGTACCTGGCATCCAGCCAGGGTCAAAAGACTGCAGCTTGGCAAAATAAGAGTTCACAGTGGAAGCAGGAACTGTCAGAAGCTTAGACTGATAGCATCTGTGGATGTTTTTCAGATTTGTTTATTTTTCATGTATCCAGCTGATTTACAGCCATCAATACACACTCATTACTGTTTTCCTATTGATTTTAAATCCTTGTGAAATGTGTATTCATAGAATTATAGAATGATCTGGTTTGGAACGGTTCATAAAGATCATCTAGTTCTCATCCCCATGCCATGGACAGGAACACTTTTCACTAGACCATATTGCTCAAAGCTCCATCCAACCTGACCTTGAACACTGCCAGGGCTGGGGCATCTACAACTTCTCTGGGCAACCTGTGCCATTGTCTCACAGTAAAGAATTTCTTCCTAATACCTAATATAAACCTACTCTTTCAGTTTGAACCCATTCCCTCCTTGTCCTGTCACAACATGCCACTATAAATAATCTCCCTCCATCTTTCCTGTAGGCTCCCTTCAGGTGCTGAAAGGCCATAATTAGGCCATCCCAAAGCCTTCTTTTTCCTAGGCTGAATGTTCCCTTTCTCTTCACATTTCCTGACAGGAGAGGTGCTCCATCCATCTAACCAATGTATTGTCTGTCCTTTGGACTCATTCTGAAGGCTGATGTCCTTCCTCTTCTGGGGTCCCCAGAGCTGGGTGGGCTACTGCAAGTGGGGTCTCACGAGAACTGAGCAGAAGGGCCCAGTTTTTTATAGCATAACTAAATAACTTTAATTCTGGTTAAATACAGTCATAACCCTCACCCTGAAAATTTTTTCTCTAGTGCGTGGGCAAAGTTAGATCAGTAGTAATGAACTGATTTTTCGCAGCCAAAAGTAGCGGCAAGATAAACTATTTAGGCAACATTATATACTCTGCACTTTAAGGTCAAAAATCGTGAAGAGCAAAAACAAAGACAGGAAAAAAAGATGGAATATATAGAAAAGAAGTTATAAAAGGTTGTTGGATGTTCATTCATGAATTAAAAGAATTTATTTTCCATTAGGATGCATTACAATTTAAATTAAACCTCTATTTTTAGTAAGAAAGGACTGCTATGGAGTTTGAGGTTTTAGGGTTTGTTTAAAAAACAAACAAAAAAAATCTAAACAAATGAAAACACAAAACCAAACCCACAAAAACCAAAAACAAAATCACATCCCAAAGTATTAGAGATTTGGAAACAATTTTTGAAAAGCCAAATACTGTTCTATGCTTTAAAGTCATGTGTGGAGGTAAAAAACACTTGTAAAAATCATTCTTATGAAGTAAGATAAAGAATAGGAGAATATATCGAAAGAAGGAGTAGTCAACAAGAAAAAATATGTCTTCTTCAAAATGGTTTCTTCAATGTAATTAGGTAATAAAAGATGATGCAATACATTTCCTACAATGGGTTGCTTTTTTGAGCAAAGAGGATTTAATCCATTTAATGATCCAAGATAAAAGTGAATGAGTTCCTACTTTCTTTTATACTTTTAGAAAGTAACTTACCACAGGTTACTATCTGTAGCACTTTCTTGTGGCTTTCTTAGAAATCTGCAGAGAAGCAACCTCTTGGAAGCACTGATACACAGGTCTGGGAAAAGCAAAGACACTTCCTGAAGTCACTACTCTTTGGATCAAGAAACAGGTTTTTGATACAACTCAGCCAAAGAATTTCAGATTTTTTTGTTTGTTTGTTTCTTTCTTTTCCGCATATTTCTATTTGTACATTTCCCCCTCCCTTTTTGAAAAGGTACAATTCTATGTGAAGGAAAAGCAGATATGTACCACATTTCTCCAAAGTTATGAATATGAAGGTTAAGAATGCAAGCAAAATAATAAACCCATTAAAATACTTTTTCTTTCTAAATGTAACATAAAATACAATTGTCCCCCACATTTATCTGCAAAATTAAGTCTTCTTTTCATAAATTTTTATTTTAAAACTCTTTTAGAGAATAAAAAAGAGAACAAAGTTTGTGTTATACCTTGTTCCATGTTTACTGGCACATATACCTTACCTTTCCCTTCTAAATTACATACCCCTGTAAAATTCAGATTTTTTTCAAATAAAAAATTTAGTATTTCAGCTTTCTGATTTCACACAGAATCATAGAATGGTTAGGGTTTGGAGGGACCTTCATCTATTTCCAATCTCCCTGTCATGGGTAGGGACACAACCACTAAATCTACTAGGTTACTCAGGGTCCCACCTAGCCTGGCCTTGAATATCTCCAGGGATGAGGAGTCCATAACCTGTAGTCCATGGACTGTTTTTTCCCCTCTGACAAAATGAGTTTCAAGATCATAGCAACACAAGAGAATCTGACTCAAATTTATTTTCAAGTAACTTGTATCAGCTGTTCTGTTACATCTTCCCCTCACTCCTCCCTTGTCATCACACAGAAGTCTTAAATTAAGCCAAAACAATAAAAATTCTTGGCTTGTCTTGAAAGTATTTACACATACCTTTGGGCAGTATTTTCCAACATATGACCAAACAGACAAATAAATAACTTGTGAAATTATAAGATTTGAAAGAGCAATACTTGGTCAGACCTCCATCCACTCTCCACTGCTATCTCACATTTTCTTCCACCTGGCCTAAACTGGAGTAGAAAGGACACCCACAATCAATGCCACCAGCTTTTGTTTGGCATTTTTGTTTGGGTTTTGCAGTTTTTTGCCATTAGAAACTTCCTTTTGGTGAGGAAAAATTGTACTCATTCCCTTGTGGTAGTTTTCTTTTAAATAAATTTAGTCTTTTTTTTTTTTTCTGTAGCAAGACATTTCAGTAATCATAATAGAATTGATATCATCTTTTCCTCTCAGACCAGGAAATTCACCAGGACAATTTCAAACTTATTAAATAAGCTCTGCCCAAAGCAGTAATTCAATGAACTAAAATACAAAGGAGTAGAATGCACCCAAGAAGTCACTAAGTGTACCTGGACTTCCACTGAATAAATGACAAGATAAATAACTGAACAAATCTCAAGAAGCACAAGAGGGAGAGGGACATTCAGAAGCTTTGCCAGGAAGATAAATATTAAAACAGTTTACATTTCTGGAACTGAATTTCAGTCACATAGAGGAAAATACACATGCCATATCAGGAAAATTACAAAGGTAACATACATATTCTACACAAGTACCTGAAATTCTAAATTAAGTTCCAGTTGTTTTCTTGAAAGAATCTTATTCTACCTCTGTTCATATCCACACATGAAGGTGTTAATAAATGTCACTAGTAACTTCTAATTTGATAGATGTACTGATAATGGCAGGACAGCAAGAAGTATTTTTCCCTGTAAATCTATGTAATTTTTTTAATTAAAAACATTGAAAAATTAAGCCATTTGTGAGAAACAAATATCAGTGAACTTTTGTGTTCCTACACAAGACCCTTTCTTAAAGTGAAAGGTTCTACATCAAGTTTTCTCCCAAAGTGGTGAGAAACACTGAGTGTTAGTAAGGACAAAGTTAGAATAAACTTAGAATAAAACTAAACTCATTCACTCTTCTCTTGTCCTCCATTGTCAAATGAAATTCACAGTCCACCAGACTGCAGCTGCAAGATAAAGACAATTTTATTTAAATAGAAACACAGCTCTCACTGGGGCTTTTCCTTTGCTTTGGAATGCAAGTCACTTTTATTACAAGTTAAGCAATAGCCTTAGATAGAAAAGCCAGTTCCTATTAAACAAAATTTAAAATGAATATAAAAGGTTAAATATCTTCAATCAATTTCTCCTGCTTTTGTCAGCTGAATTTTTTTTTCTCTCTTATCTTTCAGAGTGTCTTGTAGAGTGAATTGCATAAAGGGCTCTGCAACCCCAGAACTATGCACAAACAGCACGTTACCCAGCAGCCAGGTTTAACATGCTAATTATTTCAATGGTTTTTTAAGATTTCATTTATAATATTGAGTTCCAATTTCTGCAAATGCTGGTTAATTTAGAGCACTTGAAAAAAAGTCATAAAGTGAGTCAAAACACAATTGGGAATTGAGTGGATCAGGGAATTTCAAAATCTTTTTCTCCTTTTTTCTCCACCACTCCAAATGTCAGTTCCATTTCTATCTCTTTAGGAAGCCTCACCATATCAGGAATTTGTTTTATATTATCTTGCAAATAGTTCTGTGCAACTTTAACTGCTGGCACAGCTATGGCAATGCTGCCAGGAAAAGAAGCAGAAAATCGAGCTGACCAATTATATACTATGAGTTCTTTAGCAGATGTAATTTTTACATATGTAGCAGAAGCCTACATAAAACCTCGCAGAGAGAATACCGGCAGGAAGTACTAATTTAAAAATTTTCAGCAATTTGTTCTTGAAAAATTGACATGTACAAATATCTGAGTCAGTTCAGCTGTGAAATCAATGGTTTTATCACTGGATATGCAACTCAATATGTAGCTTGTCTTCTACAGCAGCTCGATGTGTTTCGAACTGCAGTTGTTAAAAGCAAATTTTTGCAGAAGTTTGCTCAAATTTGAAATGTCATCAGAAAGGTCACTCTGAATTCAACTTTGGATAACCAGTAACCCTGGACATGTTTTATACTACAACAGATACTGAAAAGAACATCACTAGACAATAACGAATGCAGCCTAAATTAAAGAGATGGACCCAAGAAATGATATTCTAAGTAAACTGTTCTTTTAGATACTGTAAATGCCTGCCTTCCAGCTCTAGTGAGAGAGACTGAAAAGAATGAGGATACATTGTAACTGTCTGCACTCAATTTGCACATCCTAATCAAGAAGGATAATGCACTTCCTTACCGTGTTCAGTTCCATCAATCAGAGGCTGGAAATGACTTAGGGCATCAAGCAGTGTTTCTCTCTACCCTACATACAGAATGAATATTCATCAATATTCACATAAAATTCCTCAGTGATAAAAGCATATCTTCTTTCTAATAGAGTCCTTATTATTCTTATTCATTTATCTATTCTTGATAGAAAAATAAATTTAAATAAATAAATAAATAAATAAATAAATAATAGGCTACTGTGTTTCTGAGCCCTAGAGAGGAAAAGATAAGTACCAGACAAGAAAGTACAGCCATAAAAAAGGGAACCAGCTTGGAAGCACTGGGGAGAGTCCTGTAATTGGTTTTTTCCATGTATATCAATGAAATAGGCAAGAGAAAAAATTTCAGAACACAAAATAAAGAGCTCTAGAAAAGATGATCAGGGTCTCTGCTAGCATCTCTGAAGTGTTGTTAGTACCCACACATCTCCAGGAACAGAAATGGACACGCAGTTTCAGAACATGCTGTAAAAGGTGGTTTATTCAGTTTTTCAGGAACTGAGGGCACTCTGGACACAAGGAAAAGATCTAATCTTAGCTGTACCCCAGGTGCTGCTGATGAAAATGAGCAGGGCTGACAGTGAGATTTACGCTCACAAGTGAGAGATAGCTGGCAGGCACAAAAGGTACACAGGGTTTAAGATGAAGACTCAAAAATTCTGTATTCTCAAGAGGATAGGTCAGGGAATAGAAATAATCAAATCTAGAAACAGAAAGCAAACAGTTTGCCATTTTAAAAGAGTGCAGAGAAATTTAACTAATCAATAGCCTGTCTGCCACTTCATAAATGTTGGAAACCTATGAAATAAGATAGAGAAATTGGAATGTGTGATCCAAAATAATATACTGATATATCAGATATGTAGGAAGCTCATGGCATTCAGACAATCAATGTAACTGTTTGAGAGCAGAACATAAAATATAGAGGAAAGACAGAGTATTCTGAGTTATAGGAACAGTAATCCTCTGTCTTAAATAAAGTATCAAATCAAATTAACAAATTAACCAACCTGTCAATTACAAAAAATCTGCATGGTATAAAATTCCAAGTCTAAGTTTGAAAAATGATATTTGGATTTATATCACCAATGAGCCATGCACACACACTGTATGCAACATGCTTAGAGAAATCACTGATGCACCAAGGGAGGCAAATAATTTCTACCAGGTAATTTTCACTGTTCTCTAAATCTGGACAAATGTCATGTCAAAACACCATCATATAGAGGTAAAACTTGTAAATGATATTGAGGATTGTATAAAAGAAGAGCTAGTTAACAAGTCTTGACTTGGATCTATGTGATGTTCAAGATCTAGCTGAAACAAATCTCATAGCTCTTTCAAATCTCTTCCAAAAGTTCCAGCTTTTTAACAGTGATCACAAAATCTTATAAGCAACAGATTCCAGGAGCAAAGAAAGAGCAAATGCATTAAATTTCAAAAAGATAAACCATGGAAAATAAGGAATTTTATGAAAATTAGTTTAAGGGGCACATAGGAGAATGAAATCCTTAGAAGAAGTGTGGATACTACTGTAGACACCACGTAAGGGTGCTCCACTTATTAGAAAAATGCTTCAGGTTTTATCATTGATACTCATCTCTATGATGAAGACCTTGTAATGAAGCTTTCTTTCAACATTTCTGCTTTTGAATAAAAGAGATCAAGAAGAGCCATTTGTTTTTCTGCCTTCAATTTCAAGGTTAAAACTTTCAAAAGCTGTATGTAATACCCTGAATATTCTCCACATGATCTGATTATTTACCATTAAATATGATTTTAATACCTTACTGACTTGCAGATAATGGTTCCACAATGCAACCTTTATGTGACAGTACTTGAGTTTGGTATTTTTTTACTGTCCATTAACTGTCTTTCATTTTCCAGCAACTAGAACTCAGAAACACTAAGAAGTTTTATGGCTAAATAAATAGATCCATTATTTCAGGATGGGGGATGAGGCAGGTGTTGGAAATGAGAACACTAGAATTTCTGAGAGGAAATATAAGAAAGATATTGACTTTAATGGAAAGAACTGGCTAAGACAATGAAATTACTAATATGGATTTTGTCACAAACAGATTTACCAGAGAATAGATGCTCCGTTTCAGGATGCATCTAGCTGTTTAAAAGCAATAAACTATTTAAGATCAATCAGATGTTGTAAACACTGAAGTCCTACCAGGATACAGTATTTTTTCTGTTACCAGAAGTTAGTAAATGACAGGCTGAGTATACAAAATTTTAAAGAGACAAGGATGAAGCCAAACGGAAATGGTCTAAAAATCTCACTAGGAATGCAAAACTGTCAGTGAGTATAGTATTGTTCCAGAAGTGAACAGAAACAATATAAGATTATTTAAATACTTGAAGTGGAAAAGATCGATGAGGAAAACAGCTGAACCATAAGCAGCTGATGATAGACATTTATACACAGGAACAAGGCTTAGAAGGCAAATTAAAATAATTCTTGTATTCCATATTCACCAGGAAACTTAAATGGGAAATACAAGAAATATAATATGATCTTCAGTGAGTGAAAAACAAAGCAAGCTGGTACTTACCACCAGAGGGATCCATTTCCTCTTTTCTCCTCACTATTAAAAATTTGATAAGGTCTCCAAGGAGGTGATGTACAAGACTGTTTAAATACATATTAATTCCAGCAAAAATCTAGCATCTTCATGTATTAGAGACCAAGATTAATTGGACACAAATCACAATCGCAGTCACTTAGTGAAGGGATGAGGAATACAGGCATGGACAAGAACACTGTCATGCAACTATAATGTTTCAAATCTGAATGAATTTATGGCCAATTAAAAGAGCCAATATTGCCTCAGCCATTCTATTTTTCTTTTCCTTTTAGTGTAAACAGAACACTAAAACAGGTGTCCATTCCATGGTTCATTTAATGATCCTTTTAGAGAGTTTGGCAGTGACTTACAGGGAGGTTTTTGGAAGTGTCTATATGTGATAAGCATATTTAATAATATTGTAAGCCACTTGGTAAAAGAATTTCTGCACTGTTTCAAATGTCATTATATTACATTAAGAACTACTTTAGATGTCATACAAGTAGTCTGAATTAAGCTAATTATTTTAGACATAAATCTAGGGCGGGGGGGGGGGGGAGGGGGCGGGAAATACCTTAGACAAAAGACTAAATACGTTGTTTTATAAACAACAGCCAACACCATATCACAAATCTGAAACAAAGCAGGAGAGTCATCTTAGAAAAAAATTACCAAGAGAATCTTGGTAGACCAAGAATATTGTTTTGTATAGAGAGCAAACAGGGAATATCTCTGTAATGTGCAAACTAGAATGCAAATGCATAGCTATTTTATTTCCATCGACAGATTTCTGTGTATGTATAGAAGGTGTTCCAAGCACCATCAATTTAATTTGCTTATACCTAATACTATTAGAATACACCACATTGAATTTTAAAAGCAAAATCAGTTGATCATGCAACTTCAATCTACACTTTTTCATGTTAACACTGTCTTAAAATACTATGTTACTCTTTCTAATTCAACTTCAAACTGAATAATTCAGGAGTACAGAAAGAGGAAATGTCTTATTTAGATACTTCTAAACCACTGAAGAACTTTGCAAAATCGAGACTCAACTTCTGACAGAAATTCAGAGATGAGTTTTGAGGAGTTACTTCTTTTTCTGCTCTTCTTACTTTCCTCATACACAAGTATGTTGGTTTTCTTTAGGTTTTTTTTTTTTTATTTTATTCTTTAAGAAATCATGCTGTGATGGTAGATGGCTTTAACAAGTGTGTATTTTGAAGCCTTTATCCTATCATATATTTTCAATTCTCTTTGTTTACCTGGACAGCAATATGTACCCAACTGCTCATTACAAACTTGTAATCCCATTTTCCTCTACTACCCCAAAGAAATACCAATTTTTAAAAGAAGAATGTATTGTCCATCTAAATACATGGCCTTTTAAAACTTTTCAATTCTTCTCATATAAGCTATTGATTATATAACAACACTTGTCAAACAGCTAATCAAGGAGAGCAAGATCATGCATATTCATACTATATCTCAGCAAAAACAATAAATGAAATGTAATTACAGCATCACTCAACAGATTTGATGGATTACATATCTTACAACACTATGCCTAAGAAGCAGCAATTACCCAGTTATGATTGCTGTAAGAACACAGAAGAAAGTATAAAAGATACAATATTCTCACATTAAGATAAGTACAGCTTTCTCACTAGCATACAGAGTATGCTAGAATAAAGGATCTGAAAAAATACAGACTGGCACAGCCCAGTGCAGCAGTACATCTGAGCCAGCTCTGTGGCAAACAGAAATTAGCAGAAAATTGCTGTTAATATAGGAGTAGGGCATTATAGGACATCATCACAGCACAGGTGAAAGAATTGAGTGCACTCTCAGCAAACCTTCAGATGACACCAAGTTGAGTGGTGCTGTTGCCACACCTGAAGGATGCGGTGCCACCCAGAAGAACCATGTCAAGCTTAAGTTTTCACATGGGAATCTCATGCAGTTTAACAAGACCAAGTGCAAAATGCTGCACCTTGGTCAGGGTATCACTACAGGCTGCAGGATTAACAGATCAAGAGCAGCCCTGCCAAGGACTTGGGAAGGCTGGTGGGTGGGAGGCTCGACATGATCTGGCAATGTGCACTGGCAGCCCAGAAAGCCAATTGTGTCCTGGGTTGCATCAAAAGAAGTGTGGCCAGCAGGTTAAGGGAGGTGATTCTGCCTTCTACTCTGCTCTCATAAGATCCCACTTGGAGTGCATCGAGCTCTGGGGTCCCCAGAAGATGAAAGACATCAACTGTTGGAGTGAGTCCAGAGGAGGGCCAGCAAGGTGATTAGAAGGATGGAACACCTTTCCTATGAGGAAAGGCTAAGACAATTTGGAACTGTTCAGCACGGAAAAGAGAAGCCTTCCAGTAGCTGCAGGGAACCTACAAAAAGGATGGAGAGAACTGTTTACAAGGGAAAGTAATAACAGGACAAGGGAGAATGGTTTCAAACTGAAAGAGAGTAGATTCAGATTAAATGTTAGGAACAAAAATCTTTACTGTGAGGGTGGTGAGGCACTGGGACAGGCTACCCAGATAAGTGGACTCCCCATCCCCATAAGTGTTTAAGGCAAGGTTAGATGGAGCTCTGAGCAACCTGGTCTAATGAAGGATGTCCCTGTCCATGATGGGAGGTTGGAACAAGATGATCTCAAAGGTCCTTTTCAACCCAAGCCATTCTATGTTTCTATGATCAAAGCAAGGAAGGCCTTGATCTATTACAGCAGCTTGATGCATTTCAGCTGCCCATCACTGAGGAGGCAGCATTTGAGCAATACATTACATTAAATACAATATGAAAGAACAACCTTTCTGATAATAAACTGCCAGCTGGCAGAAAGCATGACTCAGTTAATTTCCTTTTAGAGACACTTCAGGACTCTTTGTTTTCAAAAGAAAAAAAGAAAAAAGTGTAGGTAAGAAATTAACCAAGGCTAACTCGCATCATTCTTTTGAAGCAGCTTCTTTCCATAGTGATTATTGGGGTTAAAACAAAGGAATAAAAGTGAAAAGCTAAAGTTGATTCTGGAGCCAGAAAAGTATTTCATTACCCTGCTTAACTTATGCACAATTTACACATGGTATAAATTATTTCAGAAGTAGTACTAACCTGGCAGCTACTTTTCTGGGTGTAAACTAGAGAACAGTAGTAGACATTTTGTTACTATACACAGACACTATTCCAGTGTCTGTACCATAACTTTACATGTAAATCAGTTCATATCTACACAACTTACATATGGGGAAATTTCCACTCTCATTTTGTTTATGATCTAAAATCTGTCCTTGCTCTCTATACCTTTAAGATACGTATACCCTGCACTTCCGTAATGAGTTGGGAGATGTTTGGGTTGTGTGTGGAGTTTTTGGTGTTTTTAGTTTGTTTGTTTGTTTGTTGGGTTGGTTTGGTTTTGGGTGTTTTTTTTATTAGCTTCAGTAATGAAACACATTTTACTTAGAAAAATTAGTACCGTTCTATAACTCCAACAACAATGTTTAAAAATACAGTAGCTATCAGTTATACTGAATTACCTGAAATTATCACTCTCCCCAACTCAAAACAGTAAATTATTAAATCATGAACAAAGTGTCATTACAGCCCTTATCTTCTCCAAAACATATGTCCAAGAAGGTGAGCTATATAGAATATATTGAAGGTCTGCAAATCCCACCGATGACAGATGATAGAAAAGTCACAAACTGCTTCAAAGAAGAACGAGTTCTCAAAATCACTCTGGTACACAGAGAGGGAACTTTGGGTTGAACATGTCTTTTGAATCACAGCTGTGGCAGTAAAGAATGGTGTAGAGGTAATAGTGCAAAATCACACAGCATGTCAAAGCACACCAATTGAGTTTATTCAATCCAAAAATAGTTTACATTATTCAAAAGCATGAAGAAAGTCCTCTGAAGGTGTCAGAGTCAGCAGGAACATCTTACTACTATCTCACAAAACCTAACCAAATGTCTCACAGAAACTAAAAAAAATGCACAGGCTATGTACAAGTTGAAAACAGCAGTGTGTTCAGAGAACCTCAGAGAACTTTTGTCTTTGCAGTGACAGTGAAAATTTTTTTCAGCTGTAAAAACTTGTGTTGGTCTTGGCTGGCATGGAACTAATTTTCTTGAAAGGAGCTGATATGGCGCTGTGGTTTTGATTTGTGCTGGAAACAGTGTTGATAACACAGGGATGTTTTCATTATTGCCAAGGAGGGCTTACACAGAGCCAAGAACTTTTCTGGTCCTCATCGCCTCCACCAGTGAGAAGGCTGGGGAGGCACAAGGAGCTGGGAGGGGACAGCTGACCCCAATTGTATATCTATATATCTATCTATATCTATTTAAATTTATATTTATATTTTTGTATATATGAAACAACCCCAAGCGATATTCCACATCTTATGGAATCATGCCAGCATATAGGGCTGGGAGAAGAAGTAGGAAGGGGGATGTTCAAAGTTATGGCATTTGTCTTCCCAGGGCACTGTTACATGTGATGGAGCCCTGATTTCCTGGAGATGGCTGAACACCTACCTCCAGATAAGAAGTGGTGAATGGATTCCTTGTTTTGCTTTGCTTAAGTGAGTTACTTTTTCTTTACCTGATAACTGTCTTTGTCTCAACCCAAGAGTTTTCTCTTTCATTCTTACGATTCTCTCCTCCATCCCACCGGGGGAAGAGTGTGAGCAGCTATGTAAGCCTTAGCTGCTGGTTGGGGTTAAACCACAACAAAACTGGATAAGTGGACTAATACTAACAAAACAAAACAAAACTCCAAAAAGAAAAGAAAATCAGGAAGTTTCATGGATTTTTAATTAGCTTTTAAAGTAGAACTTTCATTTTACTGCGTATGTTTAGTCCCTGAAAACTATTCTATCAAATCATAAACAATATTTGCTACCCAGAACTGAGGATTCACTCGTTATTTTTCAAGAAGAATGAAATAAACAAAACCATGTTTGAACCATATCAGATCAACTTTTACACTGAAAAAATACAAAGCCTTGAAGTATTTGTATCTTAGTATACATACAGCCACTTCCTCAGGTATTCTCTTTATAAACTCACAAAAATTATTTCTGTCTTCTGATCTAGCCAAAAATAGCACGTACTGGCAGGTCACTGTCAAAAAAGCAAGTCAATTTGGGAAGTGTGGTTTGGAATTTTTGAAGTCCCTGTTCATAGAAGACTATCAACTACAAGTGAAAAAGCTGAGGAAAGCAGGAGTTCATATGCAACATTGAGATGGTGTCCAGGAAGTGCTGGTTTATGAGATCAGTAATTCAAAAGTAACATTAGAAAGGTCTGAATTTGACCAAAAAGGGAGTAAGACTTGCCACATCCCTTAAAGTTATACTAGAAATTACTCAGATCTAAAGGAAGCATTTCATTTTCTCACACAGTTTTGATAAAGCCCAACTGTCAGAAATCATCACAAATATAACAGATTACATCGGAAAGTTGCTTTTGATTCCTTCAGTGCACAGAGAGAATAGGATAAAAACTGACACAGGTGGCTAATGCTGCAAGGTAGAAAAATCTTCTGGTGTGCTCCCTTCACAACATACAGTAAATCAGGACTTCATCAATAGATCAAGAAGTAACTTCAAAGACTAAGAAAAAATATACCTTTTTGATAGCATAAAAGGTTGTTATAGTATTGTGTCACTTTATAGCCTCCGAATGCCCATTGCATTACAGATAACAAGCTCAGCACCCTGCTTATATAATTTTTTATTCTGGATGTCACAGTTCAGCACCTTGTTTAAATTTATGTGTTAAATATGCTGTGAACTAAAGACTTCTTAGTGTTCAGCTTGAAAATTCAATTTGAATAATAGCAGCATGCAAGTGCATATTTTCTTCTGCATCAGTGGAACATAGACAACATCATTCAGCTTCCACAATTAACTGAAGTGACACTAAGATCTTTGCAATGGCTGTGGTAGGAATATGTTAGAATAGAAATTTAACGATACTCAGTAATACATGGTTTAGGATGCACCATAATGATAATCATCTGCTACATTTGCAAAACATTTGCAACATAAAATTAGAGTCTCCAACAGTGCATGACAGAAAGGGACCAAAATAAGATATTCTCCAACCTTATTTATAGCTGATGCATTCTGCAGCAAGTAGGAGCTTTGGTTCATGACATAACAGTGTTTCAATCCTCCAGTTAGAGACACTTTTTCCTGACCCTTTTACAACATAATACTTCCTTACTGACATAGCAGTTGGCTCTACAATTTATTAAATGAACTGACATTACTATGGGGATAAGGACTGTTCAGATAAGTGAAAATAGAAAGTAGTCCCTTACTTTGTCACACTGCAGGAGTACACAGGACTACACTCTGAAACCCTAATTGATGAGCTTTCCTAAGGGCCTGCAATTCATTTTTTTCTGAAATTCACACCAAGGACAAATGATAGACAACTTGTGCAGAATTGAAGAAACAAAGGAGGGGAGAACCATTTGTTTTTCCTCTTACTTCATACTGTGTGAACTTCATATTTCTTTCAAAACAAATAATGTTTTAAAACCCTCAGGCAATATCACATGTGTAGTTCTATTTAAAAGTTTTCAGAGAAATACTATAAAGTCTAGTGTGAAAGTGTTAAGTACGAGGTCTTGTTGAGCTTGATCTCTTTTCATGTTACTGTGTGGATTTCCAAGCTGATCCAAAGCCTATGGAAATAAAATAAGCTCTTTTTTTTCTTGTTCAATGGGCTTGTTTAATAACCTACTGGTAATGCTTTGTTATTTGCATGAGTAGAAAAACAGTTTTATTAGCATCTACAACATCAGTGAATGTCAAATTTAATCAACACATCATTTTAAAAGGAATATTATAGTTTTGAGTGTGTGATTGGATAACAGCTGCATCAAAATTAGAGACATTAATCAATCCTGCAGTGCTGACTCTAGGGAGGCCCCAAAAAACATGTGTGAATTGTACATCAAACCACTGTGCTGCCCTGTGTATAAACTGCTGGACATCAAGATGTCTACAGTGTCACAGAACTCTTGTTTTTACTATACTGTACCTAGAGCTGCTTGTAAAACACAAGGAAAACATGGGTTAACTGGAGAAAAACAAACCTAGGAGATGTGTCAGTAAATATATTTAAAGCATCTTCTAAAATCTACTTGATACTTGAGAAAATACAGAGGTTAAATAAGAATACACAAAGACTAAATAATTCAAACCAAGTGTTTTTCCATCCTTCACAGGCATACAAAAGTTACAAGAGACAATAAACTTTGAAACTCAAGAATCTTACATGGTTGCCTCAGCTACTGAAATCTGTAATCTATATTTGACTGAAGTACGACTTGTTCTCAGCAGACTTTTGCTAACTCTTTCTTGAATAAGTAGTGTTAACCATAATCTTGGGTGGCTTACCCATTAATACCCATTCTTTCTAGTGACATCTTTCAGCAGTGGACTAAACAGTCCTTTAAAAATCAATATTCCCTTTATATTGGAAGAAATGTATATCTTGGAGATGCTTTTCTTACAGTGGAAAACCATATTCGTCAGAATTTTGAATCATTTAGGAATAGTTTTCTATATTTTTTCTGCATATCTTTTGGATGAAAATAGGAAAAAAAAATCCATCATTCTCACCTGATATAAATATGGCCACTATAAAAGCAGAATGGAATACTTGCTTGGTGCTACTAATTTTTATAACTATATTTACAGTTCAACCATTTATCTTGAGGAGCAGCATGAACAATTTTTGATAAGGTACCAAGGGTTAAAGTTTTGGGATT
This sequence comes from Hafferia zeledoni, assembly GCA_035583235.1. Lineage (NCBI taxonomy): Eukaryota > Metazoa > Chordata > Aves > Passeriformes > Thamnophilidae > Hafferia > Hafferia zeledoni. The sequence continues at coordinate 43,443,518 of JAWWEV010000134.1, read as the reverse complement.
ATTTTTGGTCTGGTTTGTTGGGTTTTTTTTAATTCATGTGTTAAGATGTTCTCCTTTTACTTTTATTTTCTTTTTATAGTCTCATTAATTTCTTATATCAAGCTGCATATAAATGAATTTTCCTCTAATATCAGTTTTGGCAATTTTTTTCTGTTCTCCACAGGTTTTATTTCTAATTTCTCTGTCAAAAATTTGAACATTTAATAGATTAGGAGGGCCTCTTCCCAAAATTTTTCTTTGTTACCATGCAATTGTTTTTTCAACAGTCAAATTCATCTTTTTTAAGAATTTCATAATTCTGTTGTGTCTAGATTTTCCCATTCTGCTTCATAAATCTCTACTTGCTGTGTGCAATACACTATTACTCTCACCAACTAATTACTCCTTCTACATCTCTAGTTTCCAGGATAATCTAAAACCAATATTCAAATCCATAATAATTCCTAAACATAATGGAAATTATGGGGGGAACCTGGCAGTGTATTCTATTCATGTTTTTATTCTGTAGAATCAAAAAAATTTTTAACAAGAAGAATATACACAGAAGTTCTTCCAATTATCATCTTCAGATGAACAAGGAAATAAAACATCTTAACTCAGTTTTGATAAGCTCTTAGCAAACGGTTGAACTAGAAGAGCCCTAACATAATTTAAAGACGTTTCTACAGATGTTTCTACTATGTAGCTTGGAACATATAAAAATACTCAGATGCTTCTTGAAGAACTATTTAGTATGTGTACCAGATTAAATACTAATGTTTTCCAGATAAAAAAAATCTGATAATAGTTACAAAATAATTCAGCAAAACATCAAGTAAAAATGTTAATCTGATAAATGCCAAATAAAAGAAAACAGCACAAAGATTCACAACTGTGTCCGAGATATAAGGAACAGAAGACCAATCTTGTTCAAGAAGTGCAGCAGTTTGACCAGTCTGCTCTAGTGGAAAAGAAATGAGGAGGAATTTTCTACATTAAAAAGTTAAAGTTATTGAGAGCAAAATCTCTTACAGGAATCTATCACCGTTTCCATTTTTATAATCACACCTTTGCACAGCTGTAGCAACATGGCACACAGACCCTCAAGGAAAACTGGAGAACAGCTAGTTGAGCTACATTTTAAAGAAAGACATAATTTAAAAATCAAGCTTTCCTTTGATGTCTTTGAAAATATTTTCAGTTTATTATGTATTACAAATATGAAACATTTTTGAACAGATATTGAAGTTAAACTAGATCTTCCAAAACCAGAATGGTTAGGTGTATTTAACAAATGAAGTTCACACAATGACTCTAAAGCAATTTTCCACATCAAGGATCATTTATTTAGGTCATATGAATTGCATAATTGTCCTTCTCAGTCATAGATGGTCTTGCTTACACCACCTATTCAGCATTATTTCCCATCAAATCAGCAAAATACTGATGGAAGACTGACTCCTTCAATTGACTGATACAGCTTTGCAATTTTAGTACCACTTCTAAGAGAGCCTCCTCAGTCAAAAGAGTTTAATAATGTTAACACTTAGGCAAGTATTTTACTTTTTTGAATAATTTGTTCATTGACAAAATTCCTCTGATGACTTTGCTTACAACTGCAACAGTCTGATAATGTTTCACATCATGGCACAGATTTAAAAAAAAAATAGACACTGGAAAATTATAATATGAAATTGGAATAAAGAATCTGTATACATAAAAGAGTGATTCTTGAGTGCAAATGTGCCCATGCAAGAGTGAACAATAAAGACAAATTTTTCACATATCCATTAAACAAAAGATTCTGTCAAAAGAATCAGAAGTATGGCAGGTCTAAAGGGATTGTGGCAGTCAGAAATTAATATAGAGTGACTGCCATCTAGCAGAGAGATTAAATAAATCTCCTGAGGATAGAGTGTTGTCTTATACTCTCAACCACATCCAGGAAGCCAAAAGAGCACTAGCACCTTTATGGACCATCCACTAACATTTCCCAGTGTTGCACTGACCTTCAAACCTGTAACGTGGCCACTGTGTTGGATTATGCAAGTTTTTACATTGTCAAAATATGCGAGGAAGCAAGCAGCTGATTTTGCTGAAGTTGGGAGGCAATAACTTAGACTGCATCAAATAGATGTAAGTTCAGGTCTGAAATTTATGCTAGACACTGAATTTTCTTTCACTTTTCTGCAAGCTCACTAATATGCTATTTACACTGACTGATATGCACAGATATGCTGCAACTATATTTTACTGTATTAGGTTGTTTCTAAGAAATCATCAATATTAAATACCCCCTCCTAAGAAAACTAACTGTCTGAATCACCCTTGTAAAATAGTTCTTATAGATATAATAACACTCTGGTTTTTTGTTCACATTTCCCCAAGAGAATTCACATTCTGTGCACCTGAATATCCTGCTGATACAGTTCTCTATGATACCTTAAGACAAGTTCAGGAAAAAACCTCAGCCTGACTTTATCAGCTGAAACTCACATCTCAGTTAATAGCTTATGGAGTCCAGTTTGAATAAGAAAACAATTTTGTATCACATAGCTTTTATATATTCTGATTGTGATAATAGACTAGGTCATTTCTCAAAATGTCAGACAGTTTCTTATCAAAATGAGAATGGCACAAGATGCACTCTGTCTTGTGTGACTTTCAGTCTCAGACTAAGTCACCAAATTCAATAAATTAAAAGTGAATTGTGGCAGATTTCTTTTACAAGACTTAATCCTTTGCTAAAATCTTCATTGTAGGTTGTCTAAAATGCTTTGAAAAAGTGAGTTATTAGCAGAATCATTACATGCAGAAAAAAAGACCTATAAAATTAATCTCTCTCTCTTCCGCTTGGTCTTTTTAGCACCAATAATTTTGCATAACTAATAAAAACATCCACACAAACAGTAGGGTAAATTTTGCACCTCTGAAGTTATGAAAATATTTGGACAAATGGTGAGTAATTATAGAATTCAGAACCTGTCCCGATTGTAGCATTTACAATGCTATCTTTAAATCTTGCAGGGTTCTTGTATTCCCTAAGAAAATTAATCAAGTCAGGATGCCTCATGTGATAAAGCATAATTTTTAATTTAGTGTAATCCACAATGTTGCAGTTAGAGGAGAAACACTAGATGTTACTCACATATTGTGATACTCTTTTAAACTTCTGCAGGTGGTGAACATGTCAGATGCAAAAATATTCTCCTATATTCTCAATAATATTGTAGATTGCAGTTTAACTAATTATAATTACTTGCCATGACCATTTGCTTTAAATTCGGCTACTGATGAATATGCAGCTAATATACTTTCAAAAGTTGCTAGTAAGCTGAAGTAATAATGATTATAATGTTCAAGAAGTACTTACTCAGTTTAATATTCAAAAAGGTCATAAAAATTTTGTAATATTTAAAAAATATTAGAAGAAACTATCATACACTAGTGTTCCCAGCAGAGCACTTAGAACCATTATTTTCAACAAAAAAACCTGTGAGGATAGAATTCTAGATTGAAATACATTAGTTCTTTTCATTTTAACTAAAAGCAGAGCTAACATATATGAATTCTACTCTGAAACCTTAAGTGCAAATCCATTACCAGTTTTAACTCCTATGTCCACAAGATTTAGTCTGTCAAATGTAAACACACACACATATGCATGCATAAATAATGAATTTTCAAGAGGACTGTAATTCAAAGCCTGTTAAAACACATTTCAAATTTCTCACATGTCTTCTCCTGGGGAGCAGGATAACACAGAATACTAGACTAAAAATAAGAAGATCAAACTATTATAAACATAATTTTCTTAAAATTTCCTGTGTGGGTCAGCATTGTGACTGCCATAACTAAAAAAACCTTACACAAGTATGTTTTGCCTTTGGAATATCATGCATTCAGACCCATACTTCACTGAGATGCTGAGTACTGTGCATTTCCACTAGACATTTTCTTCCATTTTGTGCCTTTTGTCTGAACTGAACTGTTGTTCAGTTTTTTGTGCAAAATGTCTCTTCTAGCAAAGTAGATTAAAATTACTATCTAATTAGCTGACAGATATTCAAAGCCAGTTGAAGTTAATATCAAAATGCAAAGCACTGAAAAGCAAAATTAGTAACATTAGAGTTACCTATTAGAGAATTCTTAATTATTAACAGTAATAAAGAAACTTAAAAGAGGCAGCAGAGAGCAGACTCCCAGTTGACCAGAAAAAAAAATGAATTATTTAACAAATAAACCAGTAAAATAAATCAATTCATAAACTACGTCTAATCCACTGTATTAGTGAGCCATGACAATTCAGTTTGTGGCGTTATTAAGAAAGCCAGTTGTCATGTGAGAGAGAGATTTGTCAAACTAAAAGCTGTACAGGTATTGCGGAGCTGGGTGTCAATGGATCAGAAATATTGTTGGTCCATTTAAATGTTATTTAAATGAATTATCTTTCATTTCACTTATAATCTGTAGTATAGACTAGAATACAAAAATTATATAAAATTTGGAGGATGATGTCAAACTTGTAGAGATAGTCCACGAAGAGATCTTAATTTCCTATTTTGCCCCAGTGTTCAGTTCTCTTTCTGGGAGACATTTATTCATAAATATAATCTCACAAAATAGAAATAATTACTTTGTCCACCATATCTGTCCCTTTTGTTTTTCTTATCTTAGCTCTTCCACTTTCATACTAGAGTCTTTTATCATTTCTTTGTTTGAAACTTATCTAGCACTTGGCTTAGCTTTCTGTATTCACTGTAACAGCTTGATATTTTGTAAAAAATGGGGCTTGCTAATTCTATAACATTGTTTAAATTTAACTTCCTATTCTTCCAAGAGTCATGTATTTTGTATTACAACTTACTGTGACCTTGTCTTTGTGAAGAATTTACCTGATGGGGTACCATTTCTTTTGTACTATAAGGAGCATTTTTTTCAAAGAAGGGACAACTGATTCTCCTTATAAACAACAAGATGATAATTGGACCACCACAATTCAAAACAATATCTATGTACTTGAACACAGGACTGAAAAAATAGCTAGCCAAGCACAAGCAGCTTCATAAAACATTTTAAATGTGGAAAGGTCAATGGACATCCAACGCAAACCTTTCATGCATTACCTCAAAGGAGCTCTCTCCCATAATCTTTAATTAGCAACATGTGACAGAGAAAATTACATGATGGGAAGAAGTTGTATTGAAATAAAACACTATTTGTTACATATAAGTGGAAAGAGGGCTATTTTAATATTTATATTGGCTTGAATTTTATACAGGATGGGGAATTTCAGAGAAAATATAGCACTAGTTTCATCACACCCACTCTCATCTCCCTACCTACTCATCCTGAAGTACGCACACCATAGTCAGTTATTGTAGTTACAGACAGTGGTACAAGAATAAAATGAGTTCTATCATTCATAGATTCAAAAGCTAGAGTCAGAAGATCAAAGAGGAAAACGTGTTTTTAATATCCAATGATACCATTCAACACGCACATTTGAGAAAACTTGTCAAACCACCTAGATCAAGGTCTCAGGGGTGATTATTTTATTTTAGGTATTCTTTTTCTCATAGAGTGGGAACCATTATGAAAGCATAATCTAAAACATCTAAATAAAAAAGTATTAAGACAATTTGAAAATATTTTTTATTTCACTTTGGCCACACTATGTATATTTACAGAGATAAATATTCACTCCAAGTAGACCCAGATACAGATTTGAAAGATGTAATGGAAATAGACTGCTATCAAGAACCTCTCACTCACAATAGTATTAAAATTTTCATAGCGTGTAGTGAAAATTAGCAACTTGCATGTTTTTTGAAGACTTTGCCTATATAACAGTTTCAAAAAAAGTCCTCTAAATATCAAAGACAGCACCTTTCATGGTAAGGCTGTCCACAACTAATATCTTGTGTGAGCCGTGTTAATCACATCAAGTAGGTGCAGGATTAGAACTGAGGTATCTACATCATGTAAACATAAAGCTGAATATTTTTTTAATTCACTATTTAAATTAATCATTCCTTTCAGGTCCATACATTTTAGGGTTCTGTAATTGTTAAAAATCAAATCCCAAATTTCACCCAAGCTGCCATTGTGTCTTTAAAAGCTCAAAACAGTAAGGCTGGTTCAGTTGAACCTTCAGAATTTTTACTTTGTTAATCTTTTATGTTTTTACATTTCTGTAATAGAAGATATCTTTTGCAACAGTATTTTTTGCTATAAAATGGTAGCAATCACTGCAAACAGAGTCATGAGCATCCTGTTGTCTTAATCTATGCTTCTTTCTTTAAAACACTACTTAAATTATTGTCCTGTTTTCCTTTCACTCCCACTTTGTAACAGCTGCTTAGCTCAAAATCAGATACCATATAATGAAGAGGAAACAGAATTTCATATGTGGACTTCATCAAATTCTTCAGAAGACAAAAATATTCCTTATCAGCAATCACTTTGGGTTGGCAGGTGTTGCATTTTTGTCTCAGAGCTCTGAGAGACAGGACTCAGACATTCTTTCAGAAGTGAGAAAGACAGCAATGAGTGGAAGTTTCAAGAGAGGGGTGGGAAGCATAGCACTTGACCATCAGGGTAGAAGCACCCCTAGTAACCGTGTGTACTGAGAGAAAGAGTGACTTATTTTACTGGCTATATTCAAAGCCAAGCCCAAGAGCAATACAATATTGAACCAGTATTAAACCTGAGAGCAGCCAAAATGCCAAGAATCCTACTTTTCTTCTAACATGAAAAAGTTAAATCTTTGGATTGTACCTGAAGTCTAAACCACAGTGGGATCTTGTCCTAGTCACAGCGACCAGGACCACTTTATCACCATGTTAGTGTAACCAAAACTGTGTATTCCATACCCTCCATTTCTCATGAACTGTTAATAATGGACTGTTTACAGCAACTGCCCGGGGCACATCTGACATCTCAGACTACAAGCTGGGTGTTAAAGAACTCTATGAGATTGAGAAGAGTTCCTGTCTTCACACCAGTGACTCAGCTGTGATAACTCCCCTCTGGGGAGGCATTAGTGTCTTGACACCCAGCCTGAGGGGTCATGTCTGCTGATGAGTCATCAAGGATTCCAAAAGTATCCCATGACTCATAGAGTTAAATCATCCATTGTGAAACTCCTCACCCTGGGGGAGGTACTGGGCATTCCCATCTGAAACTAAGATATATAATGTTGGGGTACCCCTCATCAGATCCAGAGGAGGACCAGAACCTCAACAGAACTGCAACTGCCACTCTCGATCAGACTGTGACCATCATCCTCACCAACAGGTTTTCCTTTCCTTTTACTTTGTACTCAGGAGGACCACATGGTGCTCAGCACAGGGGCTAACAAACACTGTTCTGTTCATGCCCCAGGATGCTGGGTTATAAATCAGGTTTTTGTGGGTTAAACCCAATTTTTCCTCGTATCATTGTATTTATTGTAATCTTTTTAGTAAATTGTAACTCTGACTTGTAACCTCTCTTGAGTCGAGTTCATTTTTCCTGCTGGTTTATCTTTAAATCAGCACAGACTTGAAGAGGGAGCCTTTTATTTGTCAGACATACTGAATTATTAACTTCTCTGATAGAGTGCTGAGACAGCAAAGCAAGTATGCACAATGGGCTCATTCTCCCACCCATACTGCAACATACTTGTGACAATTATAGAACTAAAGTTTCTAAAGCAATATACCCTCACCACTCTCACATACATTCCTCCACAAATAAAATGCTTTAGTAAGTAAAGTTGTTCTTCCCACCTTTCAATACAGACGAGGTAATTCACACACTTCAGTAATAAGAACATTAAACTATACATAAATTAATATTTATATCCTTTAAGAAAAAAACATCAAATATCAAAAAATATCAAGTGTGACATTGTAATTTATGTCTTCATACATTTTACCTGGAAAGTAAAAATTCACCATACAATATCCTCTCCATGCTGTAAAGAAAATTTTTCTTGTTGTTCCAGAATGCTGGTAGATTCTTTAGCTGGTATAATTCAGAATATTAAAATATATTCCAATAAAGCTGCACAATGATGTGACAATGCAAAATTTCACATATTTTATAATTAAAATTTAATCCTGTGGTGCTGTGATGTACAAACACTCACCGAGGCTGCTATTTGTTTTCAAGAGTGGTTTATTAGAAGTATAAGAAATTTCACCATGAAAAGTGCACTATTTCTTTAGAATCATAGAATCATTAAGGTTGGAAAACACCACTCAGTTCATTGAGTCCAACCTTTGACTGCTCCACCATATTAACTAAACATGTATGTGATGTGCAGCCTGAGCAGTGCTGAGGCTCATGGTGAACTTCTGGCTCGTGTTCATCTGGCTGTCAACCAGCACCAATGTGTCCTTTACTGCTGGGCAGGTTTCCAGCCACTCTGCTCCCAGCCTGTAGTGCTGAATGGAGTTGTTGTGACCCAAGTGGAGGACCCAGCACTGAAACTCATACTGGTGAACTTGGTCCATTGATCCAGCCTGTTTAAATCCCTCTGCAGAACCTTTTTACCCTCCAGCAGATCAACACTCTTGCCCAGCTTTCACCTGTGAACTTACTGAGGGTGCAATCAATCCCCACATCCAGGTCATTGAGGAAGATATTAAACAGGACTGGCCCCGACACTGAGCCCTAGGGGACACCTGGGGAACACCTGGAAAGCCCAAAAGAAAAAACATCCAGTGGAGAAAACAGGGTGGGCAGAGGAACACCTATGCAGGTAGATCACAAAACCCTGTCCTGACATGCAAAATGGTTGGGTTTTTTTCAAACCAGTGGGGAATTTATGATACATGCAGTTTTAATTTTACAACATATTTCAGGAAGCAGACTTACCTACATGACTAGATACCAGTCCAACTACATCTAACACCTAACATAACCCAGCACAATACACTGCATTCAGATACAGAACACAATTTACAGTTACATTCTTACAGTTACATTCCATAGTCTACTCCAATTTAGCTGTACAGTTTAGATCATTCATTGCAAGCTTAAGGTTTCCAAGGTGAGACAAGACTGGAAGTAATTTTTTAAAACTTACTTTCCATGAGAAATCTGAAACAAGATTGGGATTTAGATGGAAAAACTTGGAGTGAGAGGAAATTAAAGATTACAGAAAAGAAAATATCCTCCAAAATGCAGCCTCACAAGACAGGAACATAAAGTGCTGAACACTGTTTAGACAAGTAAAGACAAAAAAAGGAACTAAAAAGTAAGCATCACAAAAGTCTATCCTCTCACAGCCCTTTGAAGTTGTTCATGTGAAAAATCCTAGTGTGTCCCATTTAAAGAGGGGAAGAACAATTACAGTGCAAATTACCTGTAAAAGCTACAGATAGTGAGGAATAGAGAGATCAGAACTGCCTGTTGACCAGAAAGAAAACATCTGCTGCTACTGTTATCCACATTCATTTGCAGTTTGCATTTTTAATGCTTAATGATTTTTAACTCTTTTTTTTCCCTTCCTTCTATTTTAAACCTCATAAAAGACAGAAGAGCTAAAGAGGATTAATTTTCTTGGAATTACATTCAGCTGAGAAGTCACAGCAGTGTCTTGTCTCTTACAAGATATTTACCTTCCTGGTGTTTTAGGTTTGTTTTTTCATGTTTTAGGTTCATTGTTTCTCATGTTTTGGGTTCCTTTTTTTCCCCTCCCTCCTGAGGGAAGTATTGGAAACACCCATTGCATTGACTATTTAAAATAGAATGCTTTTATGATAACTGTTCCTAAGCACCTCTCTGCTGTGTTCTACATGAAATTTAAGTTCTTTTTCTTATTTTATTCTTTTCTTGGGCTTCTTGAATCTTCTTGAAGAGAATTCTTTCCTACCATGCATGAAGTGCATAGATGTTTGCATTAAGTACTCAAGCCTACTTCCAAATGAAAAAGCCTCAAGCTTCATTAGTTTTACAGCATTGTCCTCTGATAGACTGAAGGACAAATTGGAAAATCAGTCAAAATACTTTGTTCAGAAGAACTTCATTCACTTCCTACTGGTATTTGGCCTAACTTCAATTACAGTGCAAGGTCAAGGCCAAGGCCACTACATTTAAGAACTGGCTAGTGACTTTGAGCAATTCGGTGATCATTTTGAGAGCATTTTCATGTATCTCAACTTCAGAAGGTCCTGAGCAACCTTCCCAAACCCAGCTCTGTGAGAGCACTCAAGCTAGACACCAAAAAAGGTGGAGGTGTCTGGTAGTTATGCCACTTTCAAAAAAGCAAAGATCAATGTGGCTTAAAAAATTCTCTTGTCCGTTTTTGGGTTGGGGGAGCAGCACAAATCGATGCTGTTTCCATGACAGATATACTTTAAATTAAGCATGGTTGATTTGCCATGGTTTTATGTACTTTACAAGTGAATATTTACTTAGCATGTAAAAACTAATTTTTTAATATTTAAGAACCCTTTATTGTTAAATACATTTTCATAAACAGAGTAAATAAAAGACTTCCTCTCATGTACATTTTTCCACTAGTGCCTTCATTGCATACAATCCCAAAACTACACCAGATAAAGCCAGTTTTATTACTGCACATCAACAAAGATGGAAAATAAGAAATAAAATATATCATGTATTCTACATATGCCACCAATTTCACTCTCAACAGGGACAATTTCTGTTGGCATTCAACAAGCATTAAGTATGCTACAGAACTACACAAAGGAGAGAATCAAAATTAATTGTATTCCGTTTCGTTTCAATGGTTTGTCAGCTTTTGGGTATTTTTCTTTAACATTCACTCAGGAATGCAGTAATGAGTCTGACCTATTATACACAAACATAGTGATTGAGGGATTGTGACACTGATGAAAAACACAAAGGATAAAAATTGGAACCTTAAGATGGTCTTCCTCATGTAAACCAGACCTGCATACAAGAATAAAGTTTTGAATTTCTGATTTGAGGTGGGAAGGGGATCATGTCTAGGTCCAAAAAACTGCCTATGCTTCCTGTTTGTTAATTGGTTTTTCACAATACTGTGGAAAAAAATCTTTCTGTGTATGTCTTCAGGGAGGAGAGGAGGGACAGAGGGAAGGCTGAATGGGGGCAAATGCATGTGTTCTTACATAGAGACACTTGACTAAACCATCCATGATTTCTGAGGCATGCTGCCATCCCTCTGTCAAAGAGACACTATTCTAAACCTTTTTACTAAAAAAGTTTAGAAATACCAGCTTACCTGTATGAATACAAATTAACTCAATGTTAAATACTTCTAAAACCTACTTGAAATGAAGTGTTGAGATGCTGAACACACCAAAGGGCAAATATATGTGCACAAAGATGCTATATATACCTGTTGGTTTACTTTCAAGCCTTCAATGTCAAAATGACAACAGTTATGCACCTGGGATGAAAGACAGAACTGCTGTTTCTCAACCCAATGGCCACACCAATAAACTTGCAAGGCAGAGCTGATAAACAATTGATCTTTTGGGGCCATACATGTATGTGAGATTTAACAGATATATGATCCTTTTGGGTCCCTTCCAACTCAGAATAGTCTGTGATTCTGTGATTAGTCTTCTAATGTCATCAGGCATCTTCTTGCAGCTCACCTCTGTTGATAGGTTCAGACTTGTCCTTACAGATACTGAATTTGTCACTTTAAGAATTTGTCCCTTGAGTGCCTCTGCTACAGAGACCCACTGTGGACTATACCCTGTTTACAGAAATATCTGCTCACAGTTAGCAATACATATATATAAATCCTATCAGTTTGGTATGCAAATTGAAAAACAATAAAAATTAATTAGGATGAAACCAAAAGGAAAACTTTTTAGATGTAGTTCTCACCAAAACCAGTTATTTTTGAGCCTGAAAATTAAATTCTTGTAAAATATGCAAAGATCCAATTTTAAATTAGCCTCCAATCTTTAAAATAACATTTTAGTACAGCTTTTTTTAGATTATCCTGTAGTAACTTTCCTAAAATCATTCAAAGCTGTAAGCATATCCATAAATATCCTTCTGAATAAAGAATCTGGATATCTTACCACCCAGGTGAGTGATGTAGCCAGAGGATTTATGGTCATTCTAACATGCTTTCACTCTGTTCTAAAAATAAGTTTTTGTTTCCAGTGAAACAGGAGAGACAAGCAAAACCTCTAGTTTTCAAGTTGAGTTAGTTTCTTAGACAACTCCTCTTGTCCCCACCCCAAAAAAGCCAAAACCAAGAACCATCTCAGGAACCATCCTGAGAGAGCTTTCCCTCTCACTAAGAACACTGTCCATAAAGCAGGTTATAGTCTTAGGCCACTGGGCACAGATCAATCTCTATTTCTTTGCAGAAGTAAACAAAAAACACCTTCAGTAGCAGTACAGCACTGGACAACAGATTATACCTGTAAAATAAAGCCTTGCTCCTGCCAGCCAGTGAAAGAAAAATTCCCAGCTACAGAAAATTCCTGACAAAGATACAAGCTGCTCTGTAAAATAAATCATTCACAACATTTCCAGTAAAGAGTTACCTGGAGTTGATGATTGTGTCCTCCTCTGTACTGACTTCACTTTTACTTTTCTTTCCTGTACTGCTGAGACAGCTGTGCCAACAAATGCTGACAAGACCTTTTTTTGTAAGGGTTTGCATATTCCTCATCATCAAGGTCAGACTGACAAACATAACATGGTGATGGCTAGCACCTGAATGCTGAAAACACCTCCAAGCTGCAAAATGAATGTCTATTTTATACTTCTTTAATATTTTATGCTTTAATGAAAGTCTGTGTTCTATTTTGACTATTACTTTACATTACTTATTGTGCTAATAAACTTTTAAATTTTTTAATATTGAGTTTCTTTTTTTGTTCCTTTATAGAATATGCTCAAAGGACATGAAAACTGACCTCTCATAAAATACTGGAAAGACATAAGAAAAAAAAAAGTATTTAAAGAAACCCCACAAGAACCTTAACTAAAATTTTAGAGGAAATTTGTCATTTTCACCATATTACCATTTGAATGAGAATTATTTTTCTGTAGCAATTTATGCTTCTGGTTTTGACGGATCTGAAGATTTATACAGAACTCTACAGCTTAAAGAAAACACAGTAGCAGACATCTAGTTTTCCCATGGCTTTCCTGTAAGATATACATTTAAATGAACAACTCAGGCTTTTGGTATAAACTAGAAAATTGGTACAGATCATTCACTTTTGAACACAGGTTGAAGGTTAATAAATTTAACTCCTGCTTTACTGTCAAGACTAATGAGTTGGAACTTGAGAACAGAAAATCAATATTAGAAATAGGTATATTCATTTTCATTTACTGACTGAAATTCAATAGACATTCATATTCCACAACAGGCCATATCTAACACCATGGTACAGTTTATATATCCTGGACTTGTGAAAGATTATTTTTTCTTCTGTAATCAGATTGTTTCTCTAACTCCATAGGATGTTCATTCAATATGCATTTCACTTTTTTTTTATTATTTGTACGTGCTTTTATTGTTATCAAATACTTTACTTGAAAAATCAGTAACACAGCAAGAATTCACTCATGCATTTGTGTCCCTCCCATGGAACAGTCATATAAATAGTAAGTCATTTACTGAAAATCTATCCTACTCTCTCTTTAAACCCACATTCTATCAGCCAGACATCTCATTGATTAATCTACAAAGAATCATTAATTCTCAAGTAACAAGAGATTTCAGGTGTTCAATTAGCCACCAGATGGAGGCCACATAGTGTCAAAATGCAGTAGAGGCATATGGTTATTAGCCATGAAAAATGAGTACAAGTTTTGTAAAGTGGCTACATAATACATTCTGTAAATCAAGCCAATCTCCATATGCAACTAAACATCCACAGGATTTAAATTAAACTCACCATATGCCTCACCAATGTCAGAACAGAATATTTTACTCCATTTTAAACAGGGTTTTCTTTAGTAAATGACCAACATTTGCCTTGTTGGTAGGGGTCTTTTTTGAAGAAAATAATTCCAATGCTTTGATGAGATCTAATAAAATACTTTGCACAGATCCACAGCAAAGTCAGTACAGGTAGTCAATATTATCTTACACAATAGAGGCTGAAACTATGAGGAGAAAAAATAAAACTAAGAGTTAGGAGACTGGGCTTGCTGCTGCCATCACTATTGCAGAAGGATGAGGAGTGAGAATGACAGCAACAGCAACCAGCACAGAGGATTGAAAGTTCACTGAGAAATAATCACTGATGTACTTTTCTTACCCTTCTCCCAGAGGCAGCAGTAATAGGCAGCTTGACCTTCCTGGACCTGATGTAGAAAGCAGGCATTTTGCTGCTGTCAACGTGACCACCAAGCAGCTTGTTCCCCAGCATCTCACATGGGTCGAGTCAAGACCTCTCCTGACTCTTGCTTGGCCAACCCTCACAGCTGCTCCACTTGAGCACTCTCAAGACACCTTTAACAAGGAAGCATGAAGGTTAAATAGTACCCACTGATTTTACATTTCCTACATTTAGAGCTACAGCTTAGAGCAAGCATAGCAATACCACTCTTGGCTGTAATGAAAGTAACAGTAAATTGTGTATATTTTGCACCACAGTGTGAACCACAGTTCAGTTAATGACAATTCGATTCCTTGTGGACAGACTTAGCTAAGCAAATCCCAGGCCAAAACTAGATCATGTTGCAAGACAACACATCTTTCACTTTTCAAAATGCAGAGAAGCTGGACACCAAAGTCAGAAAGAAAGAGAAAAAAAGAAAAATCTTATGGCCAGGTTATGTCTCTTGTTTCTCATATACAATCCTCTGATGTTCAAAGACATTATGCAGAAGGGGTGGTGTGGAATTAATTCTGATTTTCTCTGCAAAGAGAGAAGTTTCTTTTCTCCATGTAGGAATTTTAGATATCTCCTCCTACTAAGCACTCTGTAATATTCTTTTTCATGGCTATGAACACAAAAGAATTGTTACCTAAGTCCAGTTTCTGCAATCATACAGCTAAGCCATTCAACTTAAAACACAAAATACTGAGAAAATTGAATACTGAGAATTGGAATTTCATTTTATGTTTTCTCTCTGGCCCCTAACTCCTGCTGTAAGAGCAAATACTGCTGGTTTATAATTTTTGTGCTTCTATAAGGAATATTGTTAGGACAAAGAGGTTGAAGGGGAAAACATATGTTTTAATGACATTCAATTATAAAAATAGGTAAATTTTCTTAAAAGAATCCCCACTGACAAAATATCCTTAAGGTTATATATTATTTTTTGAGAAAAAAATAAAACCAAACAAACAAAAAAAACCCCAAACAATATAAACTGATTAGAAAAGAAAGATTTATTTTCTAAATCAGGACATCTTTTTCCATCTACAACCAAAGTTCTCATGCAAGCCTTAAGATACACACACCCACACTTAAAAGCCAGCAGTGCCACTTCACTGGAAGGATGCATGACATTTGGAGCAAGAAAGCAAATTAGTATCTTCTACAGCCCACCTACACTTGGCCAAGATAGAAGTGGTCTCTGTCTCTCAGAAGAGAGGTTTTCAGTAGCTGGTGGATCAACCACATCACTGCAATACCATCACTGATTCTCTATTACACTTATGCCATTTGTCCACTCCCCAGGACTATTTTGTCAGGTAATTGTGTAGAACTGAGTTTCATAACTGATGAAGATTGCAGAATACTGGAGATGACACGAAGTACCAGCCTCACTTCAGACCATATAATTCTTTGTGCTGTGTGCTGTTTAGAGTACAGGAAGCAATTGCACATGTATTTAAAAATATGCATATCTGTCCTGTTTTGTTGTATTCATAACCATGTCTCAGATACTGTTAACAAGATTGTGACTTTAAGCAGATTTTAGAGCCAAATAACATTAGTGTGGCAATTAGTGTCTTTTAACACTTACAGTCTGATTTGTGAAACACGATTTTAAGCAATAAGCCATCTGTTGCTCTTAATTTTAATTGTTGCACTAATTATGTATTTTTGATTGTGATCTTAATTTAGATCACAATTTATCATGAGGAAATAAAAGGCACTATTTGTTTTAATCAATTTACTGAGATACTTTGAATATTTTCATCTGTTCTAGAACAGAAACAAAGACCAGTTTCTACTGAAATGAAAGCATATTTTTGTTCTTCAAAGAAGTCTGCACATGGCAGAAGCAAAGCAAAATTATGTCCATAAACATAATTCATCTTTGGGCCTCCATTTCTAGAAAGCACTTCTCTAATATTTGTGTCAAGTAGCTGCTATACTAAGACAAAGTAACTAATAAACCATAATATATAGCCAAAATTATCTATAAATGTTATAGACTCCGTGCAATGCCAGAATCTATATTAAGCCCACAAAAGACCAAAGAACTATTCCCAGGTTAAGAAAACCCTTCAACAGAAAGAAAAACTTGCTTTCTGCCATCTTTGTTTCCTGATAGAGTAAATCAGAGGACACAGTTGATCACAAGCAGAAAGGTTCTTCAAGAAAATATCCTGCAATCTCTCCTGTTTGGAAAGTGACACAATCTGGCCTATTCTGTGAAGATCCCCTTGCCAGGAGCATGGCCCAAACTGATCTGAAATTAGACACAGCCCTAAGCTGAAGTCTTTAAGAAGTCGGATCGTGGTAACATCTGCACAGCTTTAGAGAAAAACATTATGCAAAGACCAGAGTCAGAAAAGCTAAGAAAGCAGAGTTTCAGAATATTGCTGCAAACTTCCTTTTAAAAGTCGTGAGAGTTAATGCATCCCAGAAAGAGCTCGTGTTGTCGGGGAAACATTTTATCCTAAATGTGTATTTATCTGCTTATTAAGAAACATCAGTTAGCCACATTTGCTGTACCATAGATCCTATAATGCCATGACAGAAACTGAAAGCATAAGGGCATAACATCTCACACAATATAAAATCATTTAACAATTTAAAAGAGTCTTAATTGCTTTACAGTATCAAGGATGCATATGTTATGCTTATAAAATCTACTTTGCATTTTAACTCTGAAATGTCAAGATACATTTCATCAAAATGAAGACGCATTTGACCTTTGTTTCAGGCTACCAAAGTATTGAAAACATGTAGCCACAAAACTGAAATTAGAATAACAGCATGAACCTTACTGCAATCTAAAACAGTCCCTGTAGGAAGTCAGAGAAGAGGAATAGGAAGGCTTAAGCTTTTTCCAGTTTTATATTCTTAATGTTTCCCTTCATAAGCACACTACACAGCCTTCCTCAATCCATTCCATGAGCAGGAAATTCAATTTTCAGTAAAACAAACACTTTCCATATGAAAATCAAGTGATAATGAAAATATTTAATTTCATTAATAAAATAAATGTCCTCATGAGAACTGCTGCACATAATAAAAGGAGCTCATGTTCAAACAGATGACCAGATTCAAATAAAGAGAGCTGTTCTTTTTTTATCAGCTGGATAATAAAGCTCAGCTAAAATACATCTCATGCCTCTGCAAAACTCTGTGCAAATTATTTCTATTGAGAAATTGTCCTGTTTGTTCATGCAAAATACTCTGAGCAAATTAGAAAATACAAAAACCATTAAGCAACTTCCACATAAATTGCCAGCTTTATCTTTCAAGCCAAACTCTAGTTTCACCATTAAAAGTTATGATTTACTCATGCTGAGAGGTATTTGAGATAAGCATAGGAAAACCCCAAAGCTGTCTGAGATACCACGCGGTGGTAACCATTGGTAAACGCTAACTTTGAAAGGCAGCTCTGCAGGCTCAAGCCTAAAATACAGCCTGAACAGCAGCATTACAGGCATGAGGGAGGGAAGAGTAACCACCTGTCCATTCCCAGTGCACTCCCAAAGCACCACTGTCTCCTGAAATCAACACCAGGAGGCAGTTTGAATATTAGTGCTTGGCAGTGTCAGAGAACAAGCATTCTCTGTTTTTCCCCAAAGACAGGCAGGAAATTTCATTTGCACTAGAGTCTCCACAGGACTTGTGGCAAAAGTGAAGCTGACTTGCAATGTTTTCACTACCACCAAATTCAGAGCCAGGTCTCCATGGCAGAACTGGTATTGATACAGGTAGGGGTAGTTTAAACAATTGCTGCACAAAGCTGTCACTGCTCTGGCCATTGCTGCTTCAAGCAAATGTTATCTCAATGAACACAATTTCTTTTATGTCTCTCCTTAATGTTTTAAGTTGATTTTTTCCTGATATGAAAGAATAATCAGTTCCAGGACAAGAATGCATTTAGAAAATCTTGCCAAACAAAAACTGAACTTTGAGGGATGGTCCTCAAAGCAAAACCTCTTCTCTTGGGAGAACTTTACATTCGTTGAAACACTGGAAAAAGTCAAGAATATATTCACTTTGATGGCAGATTAAATATAAAAAAAACTTCAAAATTATATAGTGTTACAAACAATACAGCTTTCACAATACCAAAAATCTCCAGCGGTAGTCACTCATGCATCAGATTCTATGTATTTTCTTCTCACTTTACCTTGTGATCTGCAATAAACAGGTCATCTTTGACCAATTTAGCATTCTCAGAAAACACAAAGACTAAAATCATTGAACTTCAGGGTTAATAAATTTAAAATAATTATATAACATGTGAAGATTATATCTTAGGATTTCATGTTGCTGAATTTAAAACAAGCTTTTATTTTACCATGCAGTTCTTTTTCTGGCTAGATTTTTATGAATAGCTGGGTGTTGAAAATATTTCTGTATTTATTTAGAGATAAAGTGGTTGTTGTGCTTATTAAATGTATTTTATTTAACATAACAAATGTGTCTCAGTGCTGAAAGCATAAGCATTTATTCATATTGAAGAAATAGAAGTATAGATTCCTAGAGATATTTAGGCTGGAAAAGACCTAAAGGTCATTGAGTCCAACCATTAACCTAACACTGCCATCGTCACCACTAAACCATGTCTGCACATGCCACGTGTGCATGTCTTTTGAGTACCTCTGGAGATGGTGACTCAAACAGTTCCCTGGGCATCCTGTTTCAATATGACAGCCCCTTCTGTGAAGAAATTTTTCCTAATATCCAATCTAAACCTCCTCTGACACCACTTGAGGCCATTTCCTCTTCTTATCACTTGTTACTTGAGAGACCAACCCCCACCTTGTTACAACCTCCTTTCCGATGGTTGCAAAGAGCATAATTTTCCCCTTGAGCCCCCTTTCCTCCACAGTTCTCTCAGCCACTCCTCATAAGACTTGTGCTCCAGCCCCTTCACCAGCTTTGTTGCTCTGGATGTGCGCCAGCACCTCAATGCCTTTTTTTGCAGCGAGGGGCCCAAAACTGAGCACAGGGCTCAAGATGTGGCCTCTCTGTTACAGAGTACAGAGGAACAACTACTTGCTGTAGTCCTGCTGGCCACACTGCTCTGATACAGGCCAGGATGCCATTGGCCTTTCTGGCCACCTGGGCACACTGCTGTACTGCGTTCAGCCAGGATGTCAACCAGCACCCTCCTGGCAACTTTCCAGCCACTCTTCCCCCAGCCTGTAGTGCTGCATGGGGTTGTTGTGACCCAAGTGCAGGACCCAGCACTTGGCCCTATTGAACCTCATACCAGTAGCCTCAGCCCACTGATCCAGCCTGCCCAGATCCCTCTGCAGACCATTCCCGCCATCCAGCAGATGAACACTCCTGACCAATTTGGTTTCACCTGCAAACTTACAAAAGGTGCACTCAATCGCCTTATCCAGGTCATCCATAAAGATACTAAATGGGACTGACCTCAACGCTGAGCCCTGAGGAACACCACTGGTGACCAGCTGCCAGCTGAATATAATGGCATTCACCACAACTCTCTGAGCACAATCATGCAGCCAGTTTTTTTACCCAGCAGAGAGCACACACATTCAAGCCATGAGTATCTGGTTTCTCCAGGAGAATACTGTGGGAAACAGCATTCATAATTTCATGATAAAATTCTCACATTAAAAATTAGCATGACAAAAGCTCCATTTTGTCAACTAATTTAAAGTCACTGAACAGAATATATACAGTTGAAGAATGTCTTTGAAGGAGGTCAAAAAAGATATAATTTTAGCATCATTTTTTCAATCTGGATTTTTTATAAAGTTTCATAAGTATTAATGAGGCTGCTCAGAATTATCTGAAGCAGCACAGACTTGGAAAATAGAAAGTACCCTACTAATATTGGCAAGCACTGAAGAGTTAATGTTACTGCTGAATGGTTACCTGGAGAGCATCAATAGGTGAAAAGTTCTAAGTAACTAAGCAAATTGATTCAGTGGGATCAATTAAATGCAAGACTTCACCTTTCTTTATGAGTTTATTTTCTTTTACCATTTTCTCTCTTTCTGTATGCATATTCACAAAAAGCACTCTTTTCTGCTAGAGATACTTTTCTTCTCCTTTGCAGCCAGGTAAGCCCCATGAGGACTCTACTGCACTGAAGGGGTGAATGACAAGATACTGTGCCCTCTAGTGAGACTACCAGCTTCTCCAGCAGCTAGAGTAATGCCTTATCAGGAATCCTGCACCACACTATCATGGGATTTTGAAGTCTGAATGCAGACTAGAGGAGGACAAATCTTTAGACAGAGCTCTCTACTCTAAGAAGTGTCACAAGCTATTACATAATACCAGATACAAAAGGCATGAGACACAAATGGTAGCAAGAAAAATATTTCACAAACACATCAGTGGCAAGGAGGAAACGAAATGATGAACAAATGTAATTGACAGAAAAAAAACCACCAAGAAAGGGAAATCTTTATTTAATTATATCAGCTTCTAGCAAATATCTGAAAAAGATCAAACTTGCTGACAACTAGCATCAGTAGTGATCAACAACGAAGTTACTAAAGGGGTAGTATTGACTAGTGATTCTCAGTTGGTTACAAACTGCTGATGAATTTCAGACTACAACACTAAGAATTAGAGGACTCAGCTTCAGTTTTACTTTTGAGAATTAATAAGGGGCAAGAGGGATACAGATCAGCAAAATTACTTGGGCTACCTTTAAAATGCAGTGAAAGTGGGTAAGAGCAAGAGAATTATAGACTAGTTAAATATTAATTCTTAGGAAAATATTGTTAAAAAATTCTAAAATTAAGCTGTAAGAAAATTGATGGGCACTATGGAAGATAAAATATGTTTAACTGATCTAATTTCTTTCTGCAGGAGAGCTAGAAGATTTGGTACAGGGGCAGATGCCTTTATCCAGGTTTTTAACACTTGTTTAACATAACAAGTTTATGCAACAAAATAGAGTAAAATAGAATGATAACACTGCCCAGGAATACTCATCATCAGTTCGTTGTCAAACGGGGGAACACACAAAGCAAGGTTTTGCAGGAGTCTGTCCTGCTGTTGGTACTATTCAACATTCTTTCAGTGATTAGGATGGAAGAGTACATGCATTCAATTTGCAAGCTGAAAGCAGCAGCAAGCACATCAGACAACAGAGTCAATAAGGATTCAAATGACACAGTACACTGGGAGGAGGTACCTAGAAAAAGATGCAGCTTACTGAGGGTGAAGGCAAACTTCCACACACACCTTGTGGAATTGAGGGATATAGAGTGAATCATAATGTGATACTGAATCATGAATATCAAGGTGCTAAAATACATACACATAAATAGAAACATCATTTTAAAGTGTGAAATAATGCTCCTACTACCCAGATGAAAGCTTACAAGCATAGACTAGCAGTTTCCAGTCTGGCTACAGCAACTGAAGGATATATATCAAATGGTGGCAAGACCGTTGAGTGGTGTGAAGGATCAGTGATGCAGAACAGAGAATACTTTTCCTACAAGAATTCTTCAATAGCAAGAAAAATCTTTTCATTAGTAAGGAAAATTTTATATTAGAAGAGAACATGGAACCTGCATCACTGGATCATAACACTGAATCTGCATCTTAAATATAGTTCATCCTGCCTTTGAGCAAGGTCTCTACTTCAAATCTTGTTTCCTGTAATAAACAGAGGTGATGTCACCAATTTCTTTCACAAGGGCAGGAAATTGATAGAACTGAAGATGAACCTCATCTGTAGCTGGGCAAATTTTCAGTGTGCAAAATCAATTCACTTACAGTGGCACATGAAACCACACTAATTCCCCTGTCAATAGGATTGAAGAATGGTCCTATTTCCTTCTAACAGAAGAACAGAAGCTGCAAAAAGTGGTTAGGCACACCTAAAATCTCTATATGCTAGACAGTAAAAAAGCAGCTTCTAGTTATAAAAAATTACAAACAAGTTACAAACATTTAAAAATAAATCCACAAAGCTGTTACTAAGACAACTATTAGAAGTTAAAAAAAGATTATAGTTCATATCTCTGATGGGGATTCTCTGGTTCATATGCAAAGGTACTGTACTACTCTCCTTAGCAATACGATTGACATTACCTACTGCTTGTAGAGACCATCTTCTCTCAAAAATCAATACCAGCAGACAATTTAGACTCAATGAAATAGCCTTTGTGATGGTTCTTTAATTCTTCTACTAATAACATGTCATTGTTCCTTAGATGTAGTAGACATTGGGTCTCTCAATGGCTTGAAAAACAAACCAAAACTAAGTCACTTTTTGAATGATAAACAATGGCACTGTCATTTGAAGTTAGTGACAATTTTCTTTTTAGATGCTGCTTTCTGGAGAAAACAGTGAAAAAAAAATTATGAAGGGGCCTTCTTTAAATGACTACTTGCAAAATACCATCTAAAGCATGTTTCTACCTCTTTTCTGTAACTCTTGGTGACTCAAAAATATGGCAGAAATCTTACTGAAGCCAAAGATTTTCCACTGTGGATACTGCTTATGGGGTTAGAAAATTTGCTTTGAAAGTGCCTAGGTTGAGAAGCTGATATATTTTTTGCTTGTCAAACAGCTTGAAAAGATAGACAATACCATTAGGCATGGTATTGAAATGATGAATGGATTGATGGATGGATGGATTATCCTCACCTGATGTGTGTTGTTTGCTAAAGACATTTTAGTAATACTTCCTGATCCTTTCAGTTCTTAAAAATTGTCTCCAAAATGTGCAGTCATCTAACTTAAAAACCAGACTCCTAAAACGGAAAAATAAAAATCACAGTAGCAAACACAAGTATAAAGTACAGCATATCGTTTTTCTAGAAAATGTTTCTATATGACTCTAGTCCAAGTGACTTCTGGAATATGAGGTAAATTCATTTTTAAGAACCTGATGATGAACCTCTAAATACTTAGACTTTTGATGGCAGTCCATTGCTATTTCCAGCCTTATCAGTTTCTTGCCTGCTTCTACTCACCTGTTCATTTCTTTTCCTAGACATGAGCAGTTAACATTTCATGGTTTCCATTCAGCCTTTGAGAGCAATATATTTTATTTTCCTGATTTTTTAGTATTTGCTATAACTTTCTGTCTCTTACAAATGGTATTTTGATACCTGAATGTTTTCATATGTGGGATTGCTGTTCTATTATGTTTCATCCCTTTTCAACACTTTTTAAGTATTTCATATTGGATAGAACAGAGGATAAATGCTAACACTTAAATGAGAACATAATTTTTAAAAATTACTAAAGAAAATTACTTCTCCATTATCTTTAACTGATCCATAGCCAAACCTGATATCAACAGCTACGAAGAACTAGACAGCAAAATCACTAAAATCCCAACTCTCATTTTTCAGAAGTACTGTACTGTTACATTATTTTGAGCTTTATCACATGAAGGCAGTCTATGGTTCATAGACATATGGCATAGTTTCTCATTATAAGCCTCTGTATTTTAATCAGTTCATGCATATCCATCTTGGCACCACTTTCCAATCTTTCACAAACTGTCCTCTGTCATAGGGCTGAGAAATCATGCAGGTGGATTAATCCTCATGACAGAACTTAACATCATTTGTGTATCAGGCAGAGTGAGAAAGTTTGGAAAGACAGGCAGAAGAGGAAGGGCTTGTGCACGTAAGGTTCATAGGCCCAGTTTCTCTGTTCTTACCTTCCTTTGCTATCGCTTTAAAGCTTACATCAAGGTACTTGTAATTATCTGACAGCCAAATAAATTCAGAGACTTTAGAGACATATATTCATATAGTATAACAACTTTGAAAGGGAAATACTGGACTTAACACCTTTTATTGTATCCTTGAAAAATTATTTTTAAAATAATCAACAGACCCAACAGTCCTTCAAAAGCCCATGTTTCTGATTTCACTTAATATTCCACAAAGATAATAGATACCAGTTTTATCACTAGTTAGTGCAGACCTCTGTGTCATCATTACTACCTAAGACCATTGAATGTGGAAAGGATACCGAAACTAAAGGAGGCATAGATTTTTATATTTCCACCAGAGAGACATTTGGTCATTTTTAACAGTAAAGTTGGGCATTTTTCAAAGTTCTATTCCAAAGTGGCCTGAAGACATGAGTCAATTTTTCTTTTATCTAATTCACTCTTCTCTGCCATTACCACTGTAATGTTACCTTTAGTGAGGACTGAGCGGTCTGTTGGGTTGCAGGCTAGTAATAGAATTATTCGCATATACTTCATTAACCCAGAAATCTATAATGGATCTTTTGCTATCATTACATGGATAATGAAAGTTCGCCTCCTAAGTAACATCATACACTTACTCAAACCAACTGGTTGCCTTTGTATAGTAGTTATATTTCTCAGTCTAATAAATAATTTTCTCTGTTATCCTTCAGTTACTTAAGGACTGCAGTATATATTACAAAGTAGCAGAAAGTAAAATATTTTAAAATAAAAACTGCAGAGTTAGGACTATAGTAAAAGAACAAAATACTTTTTCCCTCTGCAGAATAGCAGCTCCAATTTATTCTGACTTTATAACAACACATGCTTAAAATACAAGATCCCTTCCTTCACAAAACAAAATTTAAGTGCTAACATCTGAAAGACCATAGTCCCTGTGGTCTCAAGCTTAATGAGGTATTTTTCTCAGAGCTAGATGCCTAATATAATATTTGCAGGAATTCTGAGACATGTCTCTCTACAGGAAGATTCATTCCAGACTGAAACAGTTGTTGGCACATTACCTTCCTGTATCTTTTTAGAAGAATTACAAAGGCATTTAGGTTGGAAGGGACACTTTGAGAACACCTACTCCACCCTCCCAGCTTAAGCAGGGTCAGCTGGAGCAGGTTATCCAGGACTACTTGAGTACAGCATGTCTCACCTACACCTTTGTTTGCATCATGTCAATCAGCATCTCAGGACAGGTAGCACTGAGCAGCTTCCTATCAGCTTCACACCAAATGCCTCTGGGATCCCCAAATGAGATATGCCCTATAACCCTAAGACCTGCCTATTCAGAGTATATTATTGCATTCCTATAGATTTCCAAGCCTTAAATGCTGCACAGCTAGAGGTCCACTCTTCACTTTTTCTTCCTTGTCCAGTTTCCCAAAGTGCACTTTGGCTAGATGTTTAATAACTTTGCAAGTATCAAACAAGTGAAGTGCTCAAACTTCTGTAGAACTTTTTAGATCAAAAACCTTAATCAGATTTGAGATGGAGGCTCAACTACTTCAAGTGATAGTGTGAGGTGACTATGGCTAGAATGCAAAACTACAGTTCTGTAGCCCAAATATTCCCTTCAACACAGCAGACCTCTTGTAATCCCATGCAAAACTGAACAGCTTCAGTGGAAGTAACCAAAGGACAAAAAGTTCTCCCCTTCTAAAATAAACTAAACCATGGAGGTTAGGGAGGGCTGGTTTTGAACACTGTCATACAAAGGAATGTATGAAGACTAAGATATGCAAAATCCATAACGTATAATTGAAAGGATGCACACACATCACTTGGCCTGTAAAGAGTCACAAATCCTGAGGGAGAGTCTTCCTTGAAAAATATCAGTTAATGCCCTTCATTCCCAAACTGGAGGCTCAGGAAAGTATACAATATGTCTTGCATCAGTGTTTCCCTCCTACTACTTAGCATCTTAGACATCATCCAGTTCAGCACACTGACTGTTACAATTCACATCCTATGTTGATGGCCTGCCATGCTTGGTCACTGCCTGAGAGGCCTGTCCACCTACCGTAGAGCTGCAGAGCCCATTTCACAAACAGTGCACAACAAAGTTCACTAACATTGCTTAGCATTTTTGAGTCTTGTCTCAGTCTGCTTCCAATTGTGCTGACTTCACTTTCACTACAGAAATGAGAATTTGTAGTGGGAACATGGGCACAACCCTCTTTAGTGAAGTGTTCCAGCTTCATTTAGAAGCATAAATAAATCACTGCAGCATTCCTTTTATTTCTGCATAACCTGCAGTATACTTGTAGTTATGTGATTGAAGATAAGTGTTGGCTTTGTGCAAACAGCAAATATTTAATGAAAAAGAAGTTCTATGTACTAATTCTGAGCTTTCTCTTTGGACTTTAATGCAAAGAATGGAAACTCACTTGACAAACATATTTACACGCTACTTGTCTTAATATATTGCCTCTCATCATTCCAAATCCTAGCACCAGCACCCATCAAGCTGATTGATGGCAGTTCATTGATTTCCTTGTGTTTCCCCTCTGCATACATGTTTGTACACAATATAAGTGCGAGTCAGCATACACTTCAAAACAACAGTAGTGTTTTTACAGATGTATTAGTGCATATAGTGGTACTAATACACTTGTTACTTCCACCATCTATGCTGACGGCATTTCTACAGAATGGAAATCTGTAATGTAAAACTGACACCTCTGTCTTCATTCTATCCTTAGGTCAGAGAATAAAAATCAGAGCATATATCATCATTCTCTTTCACAGTACATCTTTTCCATATTATCTTCTTTAGATCAATACTAAACTCCCATTTTTAGCACAGGAATTAGGGGAAAATAGATTCTTTAAGGTCTGATTAAATATTTAATTGGAATATGTGCACCTCTAATTCCCTAGACAGAGCTCAAGAGAATATGAACTCCACAGAGAGCTCAGTACTTCAGGAACAAGATCAATGTTAATTAGAGCAACATACATAAACTTCTTTCAAAGTGTAAAACACATGATAAAGAATTCAATGCATAATTTTAAGAGACTGATACAGATAACTTGAGTCCCAGGATTTGAGTCCACTTCTGTTAGTGTTTCCCTTGGAAACAGAAACATTTATTCTGAAATACAGCAACATCAGGCAGTAACTAAAATGCACAAAAAGAAATTAAAAAACACTTCCATCTTGTAACATGTAGCCATTAGAAGCCAAGTAGTTGTTCTGTTGTTGATAATTACTACAAGTATCTATTCATTGCAAAGAAATAGATTTTCTTCTCATGCAACAAATAATGGGATATCACTGCAGTACTGCAGTTACTGTAAAGATTTTTCATTCAGGTAAAAAGATATTTTTGAAGAGTAGCATTATGCTTAATAGGAAAATAGTCTGAAAATTTATTAAATCAAAAATACTTTTGGATGAGAAACTGTCCTTTCTCTTTGCAAATGAAGCACACAGTAGAAGTTGGTAAAAAGCAGTTAAAGGCTGAAAGAACTAAACCAAAATAATAATAAAAATAAATCCTAAGTGCAGGTTTAACATCATAAGTAATTTAATGTCAGTTTATTGACATAAAATCCACTACATATTATGCTACATAAAGTTCTCAGCCATGATTAAAAAAAAAAAAAAAAAAAGCTATATGTGATAGACCAGGAAAGTTCCTCAGCTTCTACAAAGTTTTGGAGTAAAATAGAAAAACTGAGAAGAAAACCTTTTTGCATATAGTTGTGAGAATTTACACAATTTACCTGGTGGATGCAGGACCACCTCTTTTGATACCCACTTTATATACTTCATTAGCTATAGTTTTGCTGTATTGTTCTGGGACTCAGACAGTCCTAAGTCAACAAAGGTATGTACACAGAGCCACAAATCTGCATTGTGCTGACTTCGAATAGTTGCTGCATTGATCAGGTACCAAGGAACTACTGAAAAATTATGGTAGTTGATGACCATCTTGTAACAATCTATCTCACCTTGTAAAGTTTATATATTGAAACATGTTTCAGAGGGTAGGGCTCTTCTGGGAACAGTGTCTAAACAAAAAGAGGCACTGCTTTTGGCAGCAAAAAGCAAATTAGATTGAGAGGCAGGCAACGAACATTACTGAAACTGATTTTAAAATCTTCTGCCTGGATTCATCATCTTTCAGTAGCATAAAAAGCCATCATCTGAGCTGGTATATACTATGAGCTGGGGTTTGTGGGTTTGGGTTTGGGGTTTTTGTTTTTTCTTTAGCTTTGGGGGGTTTTTACCCATCCAGGTATTACTTCAATTACAAGAAGATAAGTATTTACATTCAGGGTTTGAAAAACCAAACATTTGACCTATAACTTATATTGAGTGAAGACAACTTGAAGTACAAATTCAAGCATTTAAGCTGCAACCCTATCAGTGTGATAAATTGTTAGTAGTGCTGATACTAGGATTTATAAGAGCAGTGAAGATCACCTCTGTGGTATAAATAAATAGAGATTCAAAATGAGTATGCAATTCACACGCTTCGTAGTTTTAACACTATTGACTCTGACTCAGAGCTACATTATGACTTGTGGCCCTCAGATCACTCTTCCAACTGCCCTGAGAAAAAGATAGCCCTCATTTTATTCACTGCTACTGAGTATGGTCCGGAGAACATCAGTACTGATTGCCAAAAGAAAGAACACATTTATTTTTACTGCAAAGTCCTTGTAGTATTCTTGATATATGAAAATATTGACTAAAAAAAAATATTATAGAAAAGATGGAAATTTTAACTCGATATCCTACCCATATACTTGTTTTGTGATTAGCACAAATTTTAAAAGTCAATTAAATTTTTTATTTCCACATAATTATACACTAAATACAGTAAAAGTATTTCTTGCATGTATTTCTTTTTACACAAATAAGAAAAATCTGACAGTATTTTGATAATATTTTTATTATTTAATAAATGCCTGGATTTTTTTCCTCCATGAGAAACATCAGTGCATCAACTTTCACTGATGTTGTAATCTAATCTTCAAGAATTTACGTTTATCATTACAACATGAAAATAACTTCATCTAAAAGTTGTGGTGAGCTTTCTGATGGTAATTTCTGAGAGAGAAGGCCAAAGATTGGGCTAGTAAAAATGACTTTAAAACAGAATTGAAATACCACACAGTCTTCATTACCTAGCAGTTACAATCCTATTCCAAAAAAGATTACTAAAGAGATAACCAGAGAACTTCTTAATTAAAATCTTATTGATGTGCTGTATCTACAGAGATAATTAAATACAACACCAACTTTTGCATACAAAAACATATTTATCTTGCCAAGGAAATAATTGAGAAAAATTACTTGTTGGCTAAGACTTGATGTAGATATTTCTGTCAATTTGCTTCTGTTATCTGCATAAGATCCTAGAGAGCCGCAACAACTGCAGATTATTTTTTTTTAACTGACCAAGCAACAAAATACAGAATAGTAAAATAAATGTGCCCCTCTCAATAAATTAGTTCCAGGAAGGTAAGTTCAGTTGGACTGTGAAATGGTCTGTACAACTGACATTTTACGCACTACCCACATTCATTGGTCAAAGCTGTAATATGTTTCCCTATTTTAAGCAATCAATGAACTACTAAATGTACTTTTCTATTTTTAGCACACATTTCTCAAAAATTCCATGCACACCTACCAGTGTTGGAATGTACAGAAGCCTCACAAGAGAGTTAATCACCATTTTTAAACTTTGAGCACTGACAATATTTGTACCATTACTTCAGATTTCATTTTACTGCTAGACTGCAATAAAAGGTAAAAGAATATGTTGCAGAATTCATCCACATTTCAATGGTTATTTTTAAAAACTGGTCACAGAAAAGTACAATATCAAGAAGTACTAAAAACACATTCAGCCTACAAGACTATTCAGGGCTTAGTAGGAAACACAACTTTAGCAGCAAACAGAATTTAACTGCTGTCCGCTGAATGCATGAGTATCTTATTTTAATTAACACCAAGATGCAGCACATGGGAACATCTCAATAATGCTATGATTATGTTTTATACTGATGACAGTCCTACTCTAAGTTCAAATACTGAGAAATACTTCCTAACAACTGCATTATTGTATAAAAGGTCCAGAAAAACATAACCAAACAGATACAGACTGAAATAAAAGATGAATTTTCTGTTTCAAAAGGTAAGGATGAAATGGATGCTACAAATAGTCTTTAAAGCATTGACATTATAACTCGATACTGTGAAAAATGTACTTGGATAACCTTACTGTGATATGTGATGTAGATAACCTTACTGTGAATTTAACTGGACTGTTTCAAACATAGTGAAGGTGAAATCAGACATACTTCTTTCATCATATTAGGACTCAGAGCCTTCAGGGATTGTGATTATTTTTAACAAGTTAGTATTTAGGCTATATTAAAAAATAAAAATGCATTAATTTATTGGTGCAAAGCAATTCAGACATTTGAATTTTCACCTGCTAAGTCCATTACTAAATGATTTTAGAGACTATAAAAACAAAAGCTGGAAGAAAATGACACATGATCAAGTTAATATTTTCACTTCTCCTGGTTATAAAGTTTCACAATTGTCATTTAAAAAGGAAAATACTACAGAAGGTAAACACAGAAGGGATGCATTCATACTCTATAAGTACAAAAATGCAGATTACACTGCTCTGAAAGTGTGCCTGATCCTCAACTGATTTAAATGGATAGTGAAAATCACAGATGTGTCTGGACCATTGAACACATAGTAAGCTGTAATAGCTTTGTATAAGCACAGAGATTTATTTCATCAATCAATAATGCTTGGTATTACAGGAAAAAAGTATATTCATCCTATTTTTCCTAACTTTTGGAGACCCAACTAGATTGCAGTGTTAATTCACCTAAGGCTTTAGCTTGGACAAAAAATTAATAAGACTCCAAGTAGTTGGAAAATTCACTGAGGAAAAGAGAAATCATTAAAAAGCATCAAAAATAAATAGGAGACTTTGTCTATTTTCATACATTTCTTCAACAACATTCAAGCCAAACAGCTATTAGATGCCTGCACCTGAAGATTCAACAGGAAAATAAACTGTTTTCAGTTTTCAGATCTGATGGAATTTAGTTGGCATAGCTTAGTGAAGGAAGACTTATTAGCAACTCTATATACCCCTGGTTTGGGCAGCAGTATCTTTTATCTTTTTTTCCAATGATTTCAAACCAAAGTAAATATGCTATATGCTGTCCACCACAATATTGCAGTAGCATGAAGTGATAC
This sequence comes from Hafferia zeledoni, assembly GCA_035583235.1. Taxonomy (NCBI): domain Eukaryota; kingdom Metazoa; phylum Chordata; class Aves; order Passeriformes; family Thamnophilidae; genus Hafferia; species Hafferia zeledoni. The sequence goes on along the minus strand of JAWWEV010000134.1, from coordinate 43,412,271 downwards.
ACTGCTGTTTCTAGTCATGTTTCTATGTGGTGACTTTAAACCAGATGCTATGCTCCAGAGAGCTACTCAAAATATTTTTTTTTTAATTTATTTTAATCCTGATAAAATGTATTATGGGAAGAAGAGAATTTAATAACATTGTTTTCAGTAGAGTGGCCTGATCAGGAACTATATTGAAACAGATTTAAAAATATGAGAAGCAAATCTTGAAAAAAACAGGGCAATTGTTTGCTCCAAGGACTTTGAGGTAAATTTGAGGAGGGATAATTATAGTTACTTTTGAGTCAAATGGATTTAAGTGAATTTTTCTCTAAGATCATGAAATAGGTACCTAATTGCTGTTGGGAAATAACAAGTGACAATAAAACAAAATTTTAATAGAAACTATGTTAGAGTGTAAGAAAGGAAAGAGAATGACACAATGAGCAGAAAAAATAGCAAAATGAAGAGCATTATTTCAGCATGTCCAGATACTCCCAAGCTGTTGGGATATTTTACTTAGTAAGTTATTTAAAGATATATTGGAGGACAACCGGCAGAGTATGAAACTATGCCACTCAGTGCTTAAATGCTATTTCAGCTCTTCTATACATATCTCTTTCTAAGCACATCAGCTGTAGGGTGAATGTGCTGATTCAAGAACTTGTGTATATGTATCTGTGTTTATATATATATTAATACACCCAACTTCCCTGATATGTTTATTCAAAGCAAGTCAAACAAGTCTGTGACATTAAATTAACTAAAGATTAATAAGTTTTGGGCACAGAACGTATGCATAAACCAGAAAGAGTGAATTAACCAAGTACATACAGCATGATGCTCACACATGCATTTTTCTGAGAAAACATTGAGTAAGTTTGATAATCCATGACAAAACTGATTCTTAAAAATAACCCCACAGACTATGAAACCTCAGAAGTTCTTCTTTCTTCTGCTGTTGTGATTTATGACCTTACCTCATACATGCATATGATACGGTGTAAAAGTCTTATAATCTTTGGATCCAGGATAAAATTCCTATAAACTCAGTGAATATAATCTGGTAAAAGTTATCTGAGTGTGCATTATCTACCCTAGCTGGAAACCACCATTGCTGGACACTTACAGCATTAACCAAGCCTCCTATGTATATTAACAGACTTGGTTTTGCTTACATACAAATCTGAGAAAAAATTGAGTCTTTTCTTCAATTTCCCTTTCCTAGGTTAGTGAAGCTATTCCTGTGAATTTTCCTGACTGGTAAGCTTATTTTAAAAATATTCAAAATAGAGTTTTCACTGTATTGCTCTGTCAGAAAAACTAAAAAAAATACAAGTATAAAAAAAATGCGAAAAAGCATTTTGCAACTCCTCCTCCTACTATTAAAAATCAGACACCAGGCTCAAGTAAGTTTTTAGTGGCATCCAACACATTATACCTATTTTAGTTTCATTAAGTTGAATTATTGTCATGGCTTTCTTCATGGCATTCAGCAAGGCATCTAAAATTTTGTCCACATTTGAAGAGAAGGAAGCAATATGTTTTGAGAAGCAGGCCAAATGTGAAATACTAATTATATTCAAAAATTAAATGTACCTTGTATCTATTTAAATATGTTTTCCTCTACAACAAAAGTTATAACATAGCTAGGAATACCAAAACTATGCAAGATTCTTCTTTGCAGGCAATAGAAAGAGAACATTGGGTGGAAATACAGACAGATTGTCTCATAAAACAAGACATTTTGCAAAACTACTTGCACATGGAAAAGGTCTAATATGGCACAAAAGAGGAAGGATGGCATTTTTCATGTCTTTCATCTTAAGCAGCACAGCCTCCTTGTTTTGCCTAGTTTTGTTAAACAACTAAAGATGAATTGTTCCTAAAAAAATCTGTGTGAGTGATTTCCCTTCTTTTCAGAGAGCTGTTGAGCGCCTGGCAGCAATTTGTGGGTAATAGACTAGAGATGCCCATTTCTGTAAATTATTTCTTTAATGACCCTTTGCTTCACAATTTGTCTAATACTGCTGCTTTCATCTTGCAGCCTCTGCAGTACTTTTGTATAACCTGACATGAGTCAGGAGCCCTTGGCCTTTCAATACATGGCGCAATCCCTGGAAATTGACAAATAGAAGTAGTATTTGTTTTGTGAAATTATTTTCAGAAAGACGTGGCTCAGTAAAGCCAGGTCTTCCAATACACACTGATAATATGACAATCTGTTCTCAAGAAATGCTTTCATATCAAATATTTGGTTTATTCTACCATTGGAATTCCATTGAAAGTCCCTAGAAAATAGTAAATATAGCAAAACTCTGTTGTATTTTGGAATTAGGAGGGTAGAGAAGCTGTGAATTTGTAGATTTGTCAATTTAATAAGCATTGGAATTTATACAAGATTGATATATAAAGTCAGTCTTTGAGAGAGAGAAAAAAGGAAGAATATAATAGTAATTTTGTTCATAAAACTGATAATATTTTTGCTATTGTCTGGAAAAGCAATGGACAGTTAAAAAACAGCTCATTGACTAATATTTCCAGTTAAATTTTTAAATAAAAATCAATTGAGGTAATAATGTTCTGTGCCTTTCCTGTAGCCCACCTTAAATTTTATTTCATATACTTGCATTAATCATTTTATCTCATGGTCCTAATCAAATTGTTGCTCCTCACATTAAGTTTCTTTTCTGAACTCTATTTTTGGAAAACATTTGCTCTATGAATAAGGAACAAAACTGTCTTGAAAAGTTATTACAATGTATAAGATATATATGTGTACTGCCTGTCTTTGAATCACAGTTTTAGTATTCATTTTTAGTTATGTCTGTTTGTAATTTTGTGTAGGGCTAGGAAAGAGACACACACACAAAAATCAAGTAAGTACATTGCTAGACATAATAACATGTGGTTTGTTTAAGCTTCTATGATCTCCAGTGCTCCACGTCCTCTTGGAGCCAAGCAGGAACATACACTAGATCAGAAACAGCACTTACAGCAAAAGCCTTTCCAAGCCATTTTTTTGTCCCAATAGTACTTCTCACTGTTATAGCACATTCTTCATTCCTAGCATCGAAAATATTTAAAGACTCAGCAGCAGTTCACCCCAAGGAATCTCCAGCTGGAAAAAAAGTTTATGATTTCCTTATGAACTTTTCATTGCTTATACTCTGTATTAATAATTGATAAACCTCAAGATTTCACTCTAAACTTTCAGCTCTAGTTTCACGATATTTCTCTTTTTAGTCCTCCCAGAATTTTAATCTGAGCTTTTTCATTGTTTGCTGTGTTACAACAGGCCTTATAACCACTCTTGGACTTACATGGACTGAACTTGTATTTCATATTCTTAATAATCATTATCTTGTTCATGGATTTCAATTTTAAAATACATATAAATAAACCATATACTGAACATTTGGAAGGATGACCACGTTATAAATTCAATATCCAGAGGCAAACTTTGCACAAAAATGCATGTCTCTGTGAATTTTACAGATTTTAATTATTCAGATGTTTGATAATTTAATCCTTTAATTTAAATGATTGATATCAGCATTAAACATTTAAATTGCAGTTTTTTCTTATGTTCCCGTCGTTTTGAAGAGTAACAAGTAGGGAAAAAACACGTAAGAAATAGTAATTCACTAAGCAAACAATGCACGTTTCCCATGACAGAGAGTATATGGAGTTGCACAAGGCGACAGAGATATCAAAGTAGTCATTCATATGACTTTAAATTATTTTAAATATCAAAAAATTCACTTAGTTGGTGTCATGGAAAAGTTTTTTTTCTTCCCATGCCTTGCCAGTTAGCAACTTCTGCTGGCCAGTACAAAGGGAAGGTCAAGCCAGTGGCCACGATCCAATGCCACTGCAGACAACCCACACCTCTAAAAGTACCAGGACTCAAAACCCGTTCCTCACAGGCACCTTACGTGCTCATAAAGCACAAAATTTCAGACAGGTATAGCTGGATAACATGCCTGTGATCTATAGAAAAATAAACTAGATGATCTCCTTAATCTCTAATTCTACTTTGTTATTAAAACTGTACATATGCTGGAGGCAGAAGGGAGGTACAGTGAGTAGATATTTCCTTTGAGACCAAAACCTATCTGACAGCTTCAGCCTGGCTGTGACAACGGATGAAAAAAGAACAGAAAATAAAATACCTAAATAAAGTCAGGATTGCTTCAGGTTCCTAGAGCTTAATGAAATTCTCTTCTGAATCCTGAGGTTATTGCCTTCAACAAACTCACAGAGAAGAGTCTAAAGAGGATTTGAAAGATTTCATTAGTCTACAAAAGGACAGAGATAAATTTACAGACAAGTCTTTTTTTAGGGGGGAAAAACATCAGTTGTGTAAGCAGCTCAAAGAGAAGTTACAAGTAGTAGACACCACCTTTTTTGTGAAGAATCAATGACGAAAGATGGTGCATGAGAGATCAAGGTACACCTAACAAAGTGTGAATAAGGAGCCTGGTATCCTAACACATTCTCCTGACCATCCAAAGCAATGGCTGATTTCCTGAAAAGGACACGGCTTCTTAAAGAGACATCCTTACTTAGACATAAAAACTGGTATTAAAACTTGTCTTAATGCTTAACACTACTAGACCAAACCAGCCTGATTTCCTTTCCCAAGGGAACAGAGGCAGAAGATGGGGGATATCTTCATGTCTGCATTGAAGCATTGACACATGATATTTCCACAGGCAATGAGGATAACAACTGCATGAATCTAGTTTCAAATAGGTACTCATCTCTTCAAAAAAGGTATACAGTCCTTATGTGCTCAGTCATCTGAAACGACATAGAGAGTTGATTTGATCTATTTTTGATTATACACTATTAGGTATTTTATTAATATTTGAATAATAAATTATATACCCAGATTTTATAATCTTTGAAATTTGAAAAATTAACCCATACTGTATGTACTTTTGAAGTGCAAAATTAGAAATTAAAAATTATGTTAAAAAACCAGGAAAAGAGTTCTGGAAAATTCAACAGAACACTCTCCTTTGGACTTCTCACAGGACAATAAATGCAAGATATGGAAATATTGGAAAATTTCATAGACAAAGTAACCTCCTTGCTAGATGGACAGCTATACCTCAACTGAAGGATCCCATCTGTCATTTCTGATACAGTCTTTAGTAGCATAAGTGTTAACAATGAGATTATATGGCAGCATCTGGCACTTGATACTGAAAACAAAGGAAGAGCAATTTTAAAAATACCATCTATTAAACATAAGCAGGAGTTGGCTCAGAGTATCCTCTCTGGCTATTCATGTTTCGCTCTACATTCACATTTTGATCTCATATGATTTATTTGGTCTTCACCCTTCAGCCACCTTCTGTGTTGTGTAGGGGCATCATGTTTCAGAATGACTATTGCTTTGGGCAATGGGGAAAAGTTTGACATGGCATTGGTGCTCCTACAAGCTGAACATTAGGTGTACAGACCAAGTTTGTAAAGGTCTGCTGAAACATCAGAGAGATTAAAAATATAAAAACTAAAACAAGTCCTTCAGCTGTTTTGGTGAGTATATTTTGAAATCACTTCTAAAATTCAGGTTCAGGGTTTTAGAAGAATGTCTGGAGTAAATAATCAGAAGCCCATGGTTCCCAGGTCTATTGTTGTCATTTCAGAAGAGAATTAGTTTTGTTCAGTTTCAATTTTTCTCTTAATCTCTCCAAAATTTTATACATTTTTGAGAATAAATTCCAACAAGATCCAATGATATATTTGTGATAAATAAACTCTGAATTCACCCTGAACTTAGAAACATCCCATTCAATCTAATTGAAAATAACAACTCATATATTGAAGAGATATTAAATATATATAAACCAAACAATAATCTTATTCAAGCAGCTTAAACCTGGAAACCCTTTCACCTTGACAACTTTGACAGAGTCTATTTTATCAATTGCTTGGAACAGGTGAGATAAAGTAAAACAAATCTTCAGGTTAGAAGGTCTGAGCAACTGATGAAGGCTATCATAAGAAATGGCTCCTTCCCAAAGGTTCCCTGTTTCATATTCATTTAGGAGTAATTTTGTGTGAGCAAGTGAACATGAATCAATTTGTCTGATGAGCAAAATACCCTTAGAAAAAGACAGATTTCTGGCAGAGGAAAGAGAGACTATCTTTTGAAATTACACTACTGGCTGCTCAAGAGCATATGAGGGAGCTGGAGGGACTGACTGTACCTACTCAGAGCACTTTCTCCTTTGAAAAACCTGACTTTTTTCAATTGTTTGTTTTCCTGCCACCCACATACACCAAAAAGAGTTGAATTTGATTAACTATCTTAATTAATATTATATTAAACATGCAACACCAGAATACTGAAATGCAAAGTGTCATGAAGCACCATGAGCACAACCACACTGATGTTAAGGGCCAGAAAAAACTAAAACCAATCCAACACATCTGGACTGAGAGAAGATATTCAGTGATATAGAATGATATCTGTCTAAACAGCATTCTTTCCACTTTCCCCAGCCACCCTTTTTTTTATTAAAATGTCAAATTATAGCTACAACTACTACAATCTGAGGAACTCAATGGAACAAGCCAAACTGAATGGATCTAAAGCAGATAAATTGTGCATACTTATGTTTCATTTAGGAAAACAAAGATGTCCTTCAGAAGCTTGGAAGTCCTAAGCCTAGAAGGTCATATTTTTCCATCCCATCATTTTTATGGCAAAAGTAGTTAAACTAGAGCAAAGGAGATATAATCACCATTGACTCTAGCATTTTATACTGTCTTAAGGATTAGCAGATAATTAGTAAGGCAAATGAAAACATTTCCAAAAACAAAAGTCGCCAATGGAAAACATAGCTATATTTTATAGATTTAGCATCTTATATTTTCTGAACATTTATGCAGGAAAACCAACACAAAACCAGTATGCAACAGAAAAGCAGCTCCCATATCAATTTTGTAAGGAGTTCAGAGTAGAGGGAATCTTCAGGAGGGGAACATCACAGTCTGTCAAAAGAACAGAGTGTCAGAGCAAGGGTGCAGGGCCAGACAACAGCAGGAAGAAATGCAGGATTCCATCTGGTTGATGTTCTGTGCAAACAAAACAAGCGAATGTATACCTGTTTGCCTGACCAGACATTTCTGCATTGGAGCATTGAAGTACATCCATTGTTTGAGAATGAGCAAAAAGCAAAAGAACTCACTTCTGTACTAGAAAGAGAGAAGACACAATGATCCCTTTGCAAGAAGGGCAGCATGTACACTCTTATTTCAGTGCAGAAAGGGAATAAAACAAACAAGATTTATATTTGGAGATTTTATATCATGAGCACAGACACATGAGCATCCACTTTTGAGAATTTGGGAGGAAAGTTTCTAAAGATTTGTTGTTTGGGGTCATCTGTTGCACTAGCTGTTGTATCAAGCAGGTCTTACAAACTCATGCTCTTCACAAAATCAGTGGGATATGCATAAGTGTAGGTATCTTTTGTGGCAATAAATTAGTGGTAGCTTTCCTGGTGACCAATTAGTTTGTTACTCTTGAAACATCAGTGTGTCAGAATTCTTTTCTTTCTGCTTAGATAAAAAATTTATGCAGCCTCTACAGATATTAGATGGGGAAGGATGTCAATTTAAAAACGAAGAAAATCAGTTATAGAATATAGCAAATTTTTTAAAAGCCTTAAAAATGTAGAATATCCACATAATTTTCTGTTTTCCTGAACTGCCCTGATACATGGGCACTAGTCAGGGAAGAAAGGCAAGGGGATAACAGAAAATGTGAGCAGAAGCTGGAAGAGTGTGGCTAGAAATAAGAAAGACAGGGAAGTAAATTCCTAAGGAGTCATGAAGAAAGAAGAAAAAACCTTCAGGTTCAGAAGGTTATCACCACAGCATAACCTCCCCCAGTGAATGTGGAATTAAGTGTAGGCCTCATAAGTTTTGTTTTTTGTTTGGTTAATTTGAGTTTTGTTTTGGTTTGCCTTTTTGCTTTTTAGTGGTTAAAAGAATGTTTAAAACAAAATGTAAAGGGATGAATAAAAGGTAGCCCATGGTACTGTAAAACTTGTTGCACTACATGACTCAACAATTTAGACAGCTTAGTCTGGAACTGTAGCTGATGATGTCACATTAAGAAAAGTGAGAGTGTCTTTTGTCATTTAAGTTTTGCATAATGACATTTTAAAGAATGATGCAATGGATTTAAATTTTACTTAAGCAAAAAAACTCCAAAAAAAAAAATATCCCCAAACCACCAACATAAAAAACACCTGCAGAAACCTAGTGCCATACTGAATAAAGCATAAAAAGCAATACTAGAGATCTTTCTCTATACTGTATAAGCAATAAATTTGTTTCTTCACACCTTAAAGTCATAACAGACTTGTGCTCTTTTTTATTTTTCTTCATACCTTTTTTCTTTATTTTTCTCAGTTGATAGGTTTCTAAAAGATAATCCTCATAATCAGGATTAAGCACATTTTAAAAGAAGAGTTCTTTCCCTCTTGAAGAAGCTTGTGGACTGGCAGGGGCAATAGCCTGCTTCTACAGGTGTAAATCTCCCTGCCGTTTAAGGGTTATTATTCTGCAGTAATTTGTATTAGAATGCTTCATGCCTTAAAATGTGGCAAATTAATATGGCACTCTGATAATCTGACAAATTCATCTCTTAAATTTCAAGAACTGTTCAGTCTCTTGGTGCTTTGCTGTGATGCTATTACAGTGGTAGTAGGTATTTTATCATGGAAAGTTGCATGTTGAGGGTCTTGCAAGAACTACAAGTGGACATGAAAGTAGTCTTTGATTTTCTGCTTTTCAAAGCACTCTTGTTATCCAGGAAATCGGCAGCAATGTTGAGGTAAAACCTTAAAAGTCAGGGTCATCTCTTATTTCACTACTTCCATTTCAGAGCTATTTAGTAAGTGCAGACATGAATTTGACTTACAGGCTACCCAGAAACAATGCTACTGACTCATTTCTACTGAGAATGCTGTGAGGTATGGTCTGCCTACTGTCCCTCTGCAGAGTGTGATGTCTGACCTGAAAGCAGGCCAAGTTTGTGATTTTTTATACAGATAAATTGAAATGAGCTGAAGCAACAGAATAAAGGACAAGTGCAGAATCAATTCTGTAACTTTTTCATACACCTCTCAGGTTCAGATTTTGGGAGGAGGGTGTGCACAAAGTAGAGCATCAAACTTACCTTAGTCTGGTCTTCCTTTTTTAGGAGAACTACTAAGGACTTTAACTCTACTGTTATATTATGTTTCTACACATTTCCATCTACAGAGCCATTTGGAGATTTTATGCAATTTTAGATCTGCTCTGATTAAAAATAAAGTCCCCCAGAACTGGGTGCCCTGTACAGTGATCTAAGTTTTCATTTATAACCTCTCCCTTCCACCTCATAACAAGCAATGAAAATAAGGAGGCAGTACGTAAAAGATGCAATTACACAAAGCAACACAACATTATTTTATAGAACTGTTGTCTGAGTATGAAAAAAACTGGATAATGTATTCATTCAAACTCTGTGGACTATTGACAAATGAATCCTAAATCACTAGAAACATGGCCATCAATTCTTCATACCATGATCATTTATGTCAAAAAGCTCTTAGCAATTACAGAATAAGTCAAAGAGCAACATTTTCCAGATCAAAAGGAATGAGTCATTGTTTGACCGTTTTTAGCCTGAATTCAATAACTTATTAGATTTCAAACAATGGAAAACTGGGCATAAAACCATGTTTTCTAACTACTTTTGGAACGAAGATCTTATGAATTAATTTAAAAATCATTTGAATATAGAAAATCTGTCTTTAACAAAAGTTCTTAAAATACTGTTCTTAAAGAGGTTGAAATTTTGAATATAAAATACCATAGTAACACAAACAGGAAAGAAGAAACCAAAGTTTCAGAATAATTACAGGACATCAGACTCAGAATGTGCATTGTTAGAATTATGTAACAGAATATATTGGCAAAAAAATATTATTATTATGCTTTTCCAAGCAACTGAGTGACATGTTATGACCAAGAAATTTATTGCCTTTATAATACAAGACATAAAGAATTGACTTTTCTGCCTTTAATAGACTGTTTTAGATGGAAGCATAAGCATTTATGTGCCCCTGTATACACAATATTATACAAACAGAAATTTAGGTATTACTTTATGTACCAAATCTACATTAAAATATGCTGCTAATAGTATTATAGAACCCATATTCCATAACCTTATTGTTATTTGAGGGCATCTTATAGCCAAAGAAATGTAATTTCATCTCTAGCCCTTTGAGACAGGCTATGTGTCAATGGACATACTCCTTGCACACATGTGCTGTTGCCCTACACTCGGCTAAAAAGTTTAGGGAGTGTGGGGCTGTGGGAGTCGGTGTCTGAGAGTGAGAATTTAAAAAAAAAAAAAAAAGCCATGCTCTGATTGGCATTTTTGTTAATGGCTGGTGCTCTGATCATCTCCTGTAGCTGAAAGTATTGAATATGAACAGGTGTAATAGCTTCTTTCCTGGATGGATTTTCATGGCTTTCTGCATTTCAAGTCTGACATTCATGGGAGAGAGGAGAAAACATTCCAGTAACCATAGAGCTGTACTCAGCCATGAAGAAAGGCTGATGCGATGCAGATGAAATTACTTCAGTCCTTCTGGAGGGCTTTTGTGCCCATGTAGTTCAGAACAGAGATGCTTTCAATGTTGGGAGATAGAGACACGTGACATAGTATTAAAGACCTTCTCTAAAAGTCTCAGACTTGGAAAAGAGCTGGTTCTTCATGAGCAGAATACTCCAGTACACCACTGATTAGAAAAAATGTTTGCCGTTCCCTTTTATGGGCATTGTTTTTATTAACAGACTGACTTTTGTAAGAGTTAAATTTGTTTATATTTCATGTGGATTTGATCAAGATGAATTTTTCTAGCTATCATGACTTTAAATTTTAGGAGATGAATTAGCTAAAAATATTCAATCTCCAAAGCAGATAGGTTATTACAATTGGAATAAAAACATTATTTGCCTTATGAGGAAAAATAGAAGGCGAAGAATACTTGCAATTTTTTTATCTGACTGATTTTTTTGGCAGAACAGTTTTTTTCTTGGGCTATTTTGTTATGGGCATTATTATTAGTGCTGGTTTTTGTTACTCTGTACCTTCTCCTTTCTTTCACTCATGCCTAAATGAGGGTCCTAAAAACATTGTGTAAATCTAATATCTTGTCAACCTAAAAATTCTCATTCAGATTCATCTACAATAATTCCTGTGAATATTTGGGTATAAAACATCACAGAACTGGGTTCTGATTGCAGACAAAGCAGGGTATGAACTTCACAGGATGCAATAGGATGGGAAAGGACATGTCTACACCCACAGCAGTTTGTCTGAGAAGAGCTGAGCAGATATTTTGTGTTGCATACATAAAATGAAACATTAACAGATACACTTCCAACTGCCATAGGCTTTCTTCCATTCTTCCATTTTTAAAAACTGTGTTTAGTTCTCCTTGCTTGCATTTTAATCCTTTCTGGGTTTTAAGTCCTTTCTTATTCCATGGAGAGGTAATACAGCTATAATGCATAAACAAAGACAAGAAAAACAATTGATGTCTCTTTGATTCTGGATATATTTAGTCCTTGCACATGGAAGGAGAATAGAAAAGATTTTTTTAACAAATATTATTAGTTGGAGCATTTTTGTAGGAAAGACTCCATAACTTGTTTCCTAGAACTCTGTGAAACCCTTGCTGTTACTTGGTTATAAAAGTACTTCCCTACATGAGGACCCTTGTGTAACATGGTGGCCTGGCACTCTGTAAGGCCTGACACTTTGAGACTGTTTATTCACCTTTACCTTCAGAAGTTTCTGTTTTATATAAACTCTGTTCCATGTGGCAGGACTAGCCTGTGATATAAATCAAGCATAAAGGACACCTATCGCTCTTCACTGACCACTTCTGTTTTATTTATATAGGCTTCAGCATTTTTCTTTTAGTTCTTTTCTTACTTTAATTTGGGAGGACTGCCACATAGTAATTAATTGACTTGTCTTAACCATAACGAATCAGAGACTGTGCTTCAATTCAATTCTCGGAGTCAAGATGAGATCTATAAGAGAAATAGTCTGGGACCAGTATAAAACAGCTCTTCGGTGTGTTGGATAGAAAGTTTACATTTTGGAAGATACAAAAGGCTCAGTGAATTGTGGGCTGAGAACACCGACTAGAATTTCAAATGTAGCAGGGATGTTGGACCAGGTGACCCACTGTGGTCCCTTCCAACCTGGTCAATTCTCTGATATAGAAAAGACAGAAAAAGTAAAAGAAAACCAACTCTGTCTGTCTAGTTGCCCTAAATGACAATTCTTATGAATATAATTAGGCATTCTACAAATAAAAATCACCCTGAAAGTAATTATAGTTTTGTTAGACAAACAATTTTCTCTGGTAAAAACTCAGAAAAAGTAGAACAGCATTCCAGCTCCCTCTACTGGACCAGATATGCTGAATTAATAATACCGTAACTGGAAAGCATTTTGCTTCACCAGATTCTTGTGAGACAATTTCTTTTAAAAAAATATTTTTCTTTTCTCTAACAGATCATCTAATAAAAAGAAAGTTTAAATGGTATTGCAACTCCTGAACACAATTTTTTTTCTGAAAGAAAACCTAAAACTGATGGAAATTCAAACAACAAACACAGATTTTATGCAACTGTTCAAAGCTTACAGTTACATTTTCTTATGAATTATTCTAGAAATAGGTATCACAAGTCATTAACTGCTGTTTGGATAATTCTCTTGTATAACTTTTGTCATTTTTGTCTCTTGCATCTGCTGGATAAGCTGTTTCAGAGATGAAAACCAAAAAACTCAGTAGAACATGCAAGTCACCGACTCTCAAGGCGCAAAATCAAAGGACTCTTTTATAACTGACAATTTAAAATATGTATTTCTGTACAGTGAAAGACTTTTAACAACCAGCAACAAGAAAACTTCCATCACCTCACACTGTAAACTCATCCTCATCAGCAACTTAGATCATAGCCTTTTCTTTTTCCTGTCAGGAATGAAGTAATTATTTTTCCTTGTGCCTGTGTGTTTTCTAACACAAATCCAATCTGACTGCATCGCCTTTAAGGACAATTTCTCTAGGTGAAATCTTTGCCCCTACAACATCAAAGCAACACCTTCCCTTACTCTATTTTTCTAATTTAAATAATTGCTGACAGTGAAAACGCTTAGGGTCAAGCAGGCAATAGACATCTCAATTACCATCTCTGAAGATAAAAGTCTTAAAGGAGGAGCCCCATGATGTTTTACTCACATTTATCTCTACATTTAAATACAAATCCACTTGTTCAGGGATGGTTCAAGACTAAAGGATGATTAGAACAGATGGAGGGATACCAAGTCAAAAAAAAAAAAAAAGAGTCCGGACCTTAGAAATTACTTGAAACTACAGAGGTTTTAACTGTAGCACAAGTGTGGAAGAAGCAGTAACTTTCAATAATGGAGAACTTGTTTCCATTGAGCCTCCTAGTAGTTAAACAAAAATCACACACAAGTGTAGCTGAACACAACAGATTTTTGACATTCTTCTCGAGTATACTGTGGCATCTGCAATTTCTTTTCTCCTCTGATTTACTTTACTAATTTTTATTTCATAACTAAAGAAGAAAAGAAGACGCTGGTTCAAAATAATACATAATTTAACAAATCATTGTTACAAATAACAAATTGCAGCATGTGAAAGACAAGAAGTTACCAGTATGCCAACCCAGACTTGAGTAGCAACATTTACAAATATACTACTGAAAAAAGTGCCTAAGATTATCAAATAAATATAAAAATTAACTCAATAAATTGGAAAGTTATTTTTGTCTATCCACTGACACACAGTGGCATTATTATTTTAGCCTTCAAAAAGGGGAGAAAAAAATCAAGTGAGAGTAAGAAGTAAATTTTGAGATCTTACACTCTACTTCTTTACAGCTTCTCATTGTGGTTTCCTACATGCAAGCACATAATTATTTGTTTCAAAAGCAGTTTACCAATAGGAACTTATGTCTTAAAGTAAATCATTAATAGGTGCCCTAAAAAAAAATTCGTATTACAGTCTGTAAGATTGTGAATGTGTTGATATAATGACATCAGGGAAATAATTTCACTGCCTTGTTCTATGCACTTGGATTGCCAAAATGGCCTTAACATATTTGGGGTGTCTGATAAAATACTTATAGGAAAAAGGGCAAAAAAACAACTGTATCTTGACCAGTAAAACTTTAGAGAATTGAAAATATATAATGCCACAGTTTTATATTATTACTAGAAATACCTCAATTCTTCATATTCCTCAATTCATTTAGCAAGTGGAAGGGTGGGTAGGAAATGGGGTAGGGCTGTAGAGGAAAGATGAGAAGTAAGGGAGAGAACTTCCAGGGAGCACATTTAAATGGTAGAATATTGAGATCTCTCTTGTTCAGTTTTTATAATCTTCACAGCTTCTCATCCTGATTTCCTGCAGATAAGATCAAATAATTTTAAAAGCTTCCTGGAGAAAAAATTATAGAGTATGTATAAGTATTTATATGCACACACATTCATGGAGAGAAAGGGAATACAACTTTTACTTTAGACCTAATTACTGTTAATAATCTAGGAATTTAAAACAGCTAAGTTCCAGTTACACTCTATTATTCTTAAGAGTTTGGTGGGAAAAAAAAAACCATAACATTTTCATTTCACAATCCATAATATTCCCTATGTGCTCATTGAAGTGAATGAGGATGACAGAAGCATGTTGCACCTTTGTGTAAATATCTTCAAATACTATTAATTCATCAATGTTTTTCCAAAGAGCAACTTGTTAAGACCCAATAAGATCTTTCCTTACGTGACTGAATTCCTCCCTGTGTCTGTCTTTTAAACAGAATATAAAGATGCTTTCTGAACTGATAGTGTGTAAATGTGCTTTACAGAATTCAAAGCTTATTAACACAAATGAACAGCAGGTCTGATTTTCAGAAACACTGTAACAATGGACACTAACTTTCTTACATGTTTAACAGCAACTGAGCAACTCTTTCACACTTTTGAAAAACCTGAGTGATCACTGAGAGTAAAATCTTCTCTTTCCTTCTCTGAGGTCATACCTCCTACAAATATATTGGAAATGAACTGCATTGTTTTTTTAATCAGCACATTCCTTTCAATAATTTAAAAAAAAAAAAAAAGAATAAAGAATTTTGAACCTCCTATTCTTTGTCTTCCACTCTTTCTCATCAAAACCTTTATGCATTGGAGGCTCACAGGAGTATTCACTGAATTAATTATAATTGTTGACTTATGAAGGTGGCATGTCTCTAAATATGGGTCAGTAGGGAGAAGTTTCAGACGGGGCTAGCCTGCCTGCTATTGTGGCCATTCATGATTTATTAAATTTGTGAAAGTTATTTCAGGCGGCTAATTTGTTCCACATGTTCATGATGCAGGACATAGATTTACCAAGAAAAGAATAAAACAGAACAATATTTCAAAGATTTTTGTTTTCCTAAATGAAGTAATTTTAATAAAAAATAATATCCAGTGCAACTCAAGTTTCTTGAATTTTCTTTTATACAAAGACAGATAATTCCAAACTGCAGCAGGGATATCTTTTTAAAATTGAAATCAGTCAGAAATATCCCACTTTCTTAAGGTCACTTATTCTGTCAGCTTGCAATCTTACTTCAAGGTGAAGTCAGACAACTGTCACAAATAAGCTATATGAAAAAAAGGAGTTGTATCATAGCAACATCTACATAACAACCCTCAGGAACTAACAGCACATTGTCCCCTTTGTCACCAGCCAAGCCATATGTGAACAGATATGACATTTCTGCAGCTCAGAAGTCATTAAGTATATTAATTATTCAGAAAATGTCTTACAGGGTTAAATATGTATACACTCCTAAATAGTTATGAAGTATAGTCTGTCAGATATGGATAATGTCTAACAGGAAATAATGTACAACAGGAAATTATCTAAAAGTTTTAAGAATTTTCTATCATCTGCCTTTGTAAAATTCAGTCAAAGGGGAAGAAAGGAAATGGCACACAGATTGAAATAAGTAACAGAAACATATAAAAATAAATAACAAAAAGTGACATTCATATTGGAATTCAGCCAGTTACCAGTATATAAGATATTTTTAAAAAATCATATCTATATTAATAAATATGTCCCATTTACATGATGTTCATGTGGGGTTAATTCATTCACAAGCATACACTAACTTCTCTAGATCCACATCTTCCCTAAAACAACACAATACTGCTGTCCCTATCTGGACAGCACACTCACATCTCCTTCAGGCAGAAGACTTTTACCTTCCTGGCTGTCTATCAAGCAAACTACCGACATTTAGTAAGAAAAAATTCATCTGGGCAATACTATCAGATGGAAAATTATTTTGCATAAGATTTTTTTGTTTTTTCCTTGTTTGTTTTCTTTTTATGATATAGCTGGGATTAAAAAAAATAAAAAGTCAACTACATGTAAACAGCATTACGGATTACTGGTCTACTTTTACTTTCCAGGTTTTCCTACCAGAATCCTAGAACTGTGCAACTACTGTAAACTCTTTCTACCACAGAAATGTTTCTGAGCACCACCTGCCTGCCTTATGCTTTAGTCAAATTCATTGTACACATTTAGTAAGTAGGAGACTCTGATTCAAAGCTAACTATATCATGATAGCAGGGAGAGGAGACAATAAAACCTAGAAGATAACTTTGATTTTGGGCAGAAGCTCAGAACACTTTATTGACAATAAAAAGAAGTTACTTCCTCATTGTCCTCTACTCATAGGAGGAATGAAATTGTCAATCAGGGTGGTGTTGGGTCATAGGTTGGCCTTTCACCATTAACTCAGGAAATCCGTAAGTCAGTAATTGCCAAAAAGAACAATGATACACTAACAGTAGAATCATTCCAAAATGCCATTTTTCTTCAATTTCTCTAATCATCTACTACATGTCACTGTCCCACACAGACATAACCGAAAATATTATTTGCACTGTGTGACCACGAGTTTTGCAGTCAAGAGGAGGCTAAAGACCCCACAATGACAAGGGAAATAAAAATCAGAAAAACCTTATAAACATGACTATAATAATACATACATATGTTACAATCTTCATGAAACCTCTGCACGTGGCAGCACTGTACAAAGCTAAAAGAAACTGTTTTTCTTCAATGTAAGCAGTTCGGTCTTGCAATGGCCTGTTCTGCTACTCCTCATCTTAGCAGTAATAACAACAGAGGAGTCAGTATAAGAAATAAGCATCCTCATGCCAGGGTGCAAGGCTGCCAGAGCTAACATTTGCACTACAAGAGCATACAGTCCCCTTTCTATGAAGTCCTTGAAATCTGGGCTCCCTGCAGCAGAAGTGTGAGAAGCACAGCTATTTGACTCATTGAGGAGTCTGATGCCAGTATATTCTTCGGTCAGTGAACCAAATATTTGTCACTGTCACAGCCTGTATCTTGTGTAAGAGGAAGAAAGCAAAGGGACAGTCTATGAAGGTTGGCTGTGAACTTTTCGGCTGAATACAGGCAGTAGAAAATAGTTGTACAAAGCAGAGCAGATAAAGCCTTGGTAGGATGACAGAGATTAGAAGACATTAATAAGGTAAAAACATTAAAAAAGGGGGCGTCACTGGTTCCCAGCTCATTATTTACTTGAACTTCCAGTTTAAATCCTTACTAAAAGTGTTGGAAAGCTCAAAAAATAAGCTTTTCCTTTCATACTGTTGTCAAATACAGTGAAATTAAATAAAGCATATTTCCCCTCTATGTTCTTTTGTTTAAAGATAGTCAGGACTATTTGATATGTGAAAATACTTTGAGTTTTATTTTTCACCTTTAAAGAAAAAGAGAATAAAGAAGTTTCCTTTAAAAATACAGTGACTTTAAGAAAAATAATGAATTGTCTCTGGCCTGTTTTACCTGTTAATGACATTGAGGCATTATATTCTCCTGTTAAAAGACAACAAAGTTATTAAGATCAAAACATTTTCTAATAACATACTTTTTGCCTGCTTCTGCTTTCAAAACATCTCACAGTTTTAATATAGCAAACTTTTCTTTGAAAAGGAATTTTTCCCTCTATTAAACCAGCCCTCCATATCCAACATAAAATGTTATTTTAATGAGCAGATATGTTACTGTGGCCTTAAAAAAAAAAAAAAAAAGACAACTTATTTGTCCAGAGAAAAGATTAATCTCTTACTTATGATAGTTGATTATTATTCCGTATGGGTAAAGTTTTCAGTAACAAGAATTTTCAGTTTTATTTTTCTTTTAAAATGTGATGTTATTTAGAGAAAGTTCTGCAACAGAGGTCTGCTTTGCTTTTCAAAGCAAAAGTCCACCTGGAAAGAATTTCAAATTTTAAAATATTAGTCTCTGTATTGATATGTGTTTCTCGATGGTTCAGAATAGCAATTTGAACTGCATCACCCTCATTACTATTACACTCCACTGAGGAATGTTAACACAGGAAAAGGAGCCCAACTGGAGACAAATACAATCTTTGTTTGTGGCAAAATTTGCTTTAAAAATTCTGCAAATATCTGAGCCCAAACATCAAATTATGGCAAGCATTTTTTGTCCTTGAAAGTTCCATTCAAAGACAGAAATAAAACATTCATCTTCAAAAAGGGAAAAGTAACTTTTCAGTTAAACACTGCTAAAAAATATTAGTTATATAACTGAGACTGCTTCCTACTGGTCTAGAGGATGTAAGGTCTGCTCATTTTACCAGCATACAACAGAGATGTTGACTGCAAAATAAGAGAAACTTCCAAATTGAGTCAACCCATCTGGTTTAATTATTCCTACCTAGGGGCGGTCCCATGATGTAAAGGAGAGCACTCTGGACTCTGAATCCCAAGGACCTGAATTCAAGTCTCAGTGGTGACGGTCCCCTGGCAGTTAAAGCCTCCCTGCCATCCCATCCCATCAGATCCTGGATCTCGGATGCTCAGCAGGGTCAGTCCCGAGGACTTCATCGTCACTGTCAAAGCTCGCTTGGCCATGGCAGACGGACCTTAAACAGGACTTAAACAGTGAGGCCACTTAAACTGCGCACACTGTGCCTCTCCTAAAAAATCCACTGTGCAGGCTGGAAGGGCACACCCATGTGGGGAGAGCCCTGCCCAAATCTTCATTCGCAAAGTCTGGCCATAAATACATACATTATTCCCACCTTCACTTACCAGGCTAGTTTTAGTTCCCTGAATTCTCCTCAGTTACTATCTCCCAGCATAGCTGTATGGTACTAAGCCATTGATGTCCACTGATGAATTGAGTGCACGATCTGCACAGTGCCTTAGAGTAATTAGTAAAATGCTGAGCTTTTGAGCAAAGCACCTAAAATTCTACATTTATTGCTTATTTAATCTTCCTATTTTTTCACAGAAAGTGGCACTAAATAAGTAAAAACATATTGTTGCTACTAAAACCACACACAGACATTTGCTTTCCTCAATTAATAGAAACACTTTCATTGTACATATTTGCAGGGCAATTAAAACTGTTCTTTGTTCACCACATTTAGTAGGCTTCAGATTATTAACATTATCCTTGCAAAAACAGGATGCAATTACAAAATTATATAAAGTATTTGGCAGTAAATATTGTTTAAATAGTACTAGCATATTAAAGGTCTCAAAAAACAGCTAGATTTAGTCTTAAACAGCACTGGAATTGAATAACAAATCCTTGATATCTGCTTTTCCAACATCACTATTGTCCTTACAACATAGATTTGGACAAAGATTATTTTATCAAGATACATTGTTTTGGTAAGCCCTTATACTATTTTAACCTCACAAAATGGAGAAGTGAAATTTTACATTTTAGTAATTAAAAAGTCATTAATCAGCAACAGGATGAGTACAGACCATACTCAGGTCTACTCAGTGAAATAAACAAATATCTGCTTCTACTAATCCATAAATTGGCCTGATGTGATCAGCACAACTAAATATGGGTTCTGCTTGTGTAACTTGCTGCGTAATTTCACAGAATGACAGAATATGCTGAGTTGGAGGATCATTTGAGTCCAACTCTTAGCCCTGCACAGGACCATCTGCAAGAATCACACCATGTGCCTGAGAGTATCATCCAAACACTTCTTGAACTCTGGCAGGCTTGATGCTGTGATCACTGCTCTGGGGAGCCTGTTCTAGTGCTCAACCACCCTCTGGTTGAAGAACTTCTTTCTAATATCCAATCTAAACCTCCCTGACACAACTTCAGGCCATTCCCTCAGATCCTATCACTGGTCACCACTGTCCCTCCTCTTCCCTTCATGTGGAAGTTGTAAACTGCAATGAAGTCTCCCCTCAATCTCCTCTTCTCCAGGCTGAACAGACCAAGTGCCCTCAGCCACTTGTCACACGACTTCCCCTCAAGGCCTTTCACCATCTCTGTTGCCCTCCTTTGGACACTCCCTAATACCTTAATGTATTTCTTAGATTATGCTGCCCAAACTGCACACAATATTCAAGGTGAGGCCACCCCAGCGCAGACCAGAGCAGGACAGTCCCCTCCCTCGACTGGCTGGCGATGCTTTCCCTGATGCCCCCCAGGACACGGTTGACCCTCCTGGCTGCCAGGGCACTGCTGAGTCACATTCAACTTGCCATTGACCAGGATCCCCAAGTCCCTTTCCGTGGCACTGCTTTCCAGTATCTCATTCTGAATTACTGCAAGATGAAATCCTATATTACTCTTCTTGGTATATTTTATATTTTGAGTATATGGAAAATATTATATAGCATTAACAATTATTTAAAAAAATAACATTACTTGCCCATTTATTTTTGTCTGTATAACAGTAGTAATCAAATATGTTTTGCCATGCTTTTGTTTTACACTGTGAAATGTTTGCCAATATCTGGCTTGCATCACAAACTAAAAATATATAAATGATATTCCTATCTACTGACATAAAGAATAAACTAATTTTGATAAATCCTAAAGCATTACTTCTCCTGTTTAAAAATAAGAAAAAATATCAATGATTTACACACTAAAGAAAGCCACTATTTGCAAAATCTACTAGCACTATAATTTTGAAAAAATTAATTGTTGGAAATAGAAATTATCTTCCAGAAAATACCCACGAAAAAGGTTTGCTTACTCTAACAACTCCAGTGTTTCAGAAACACAGAAGCAGTCTTTATACAGGGGGGAGAAAAAATCCACAAAAAAAACCCCAACACCACCAGCAAATTAGAAAGATAAACACACCTAGACAAATGGCAATAAATAAGAATATTTACAGCATGATTTTGTAGTATTTGGGTTTTTTTGTTCCAACTGAATTAAGGTAGAAGATGATGAACAGCAAAGAAAGTGTATTCACAACTTTTTACTACAAACAAAACATGAATAGGTCCTTGATTTAGGATAGCTCAAAATTTACAGTCCCCCAAGCTGAAATCAATTTCCATGTTAGAAAATGCTTACAATATACACTTCCAAGCTTTTCTAGCTATTTTTAGTGGAAAATCTTGAAGGTAAGGAACAGCAATGAATAAATACTCCTCAAAATGTGTGGATGAAGGTATAATAGCAGACCAGAAAGAGACAGATGGCCTAAGAATGCCAAGAAAAAGTAAAAGTGTCTGAATTCTGGTATTAAGAACAGATGGAGTCTATAGCCATCCACAAAATACAGAAAAGAATCCTAATAAATAGTAAGCAAAAGCTTCCAACTCTTATCATGTACCATTGGCCAGCAAAAAGAAATTAAGAACGTCAAAAAGTTACGGAGTTTGCAATATTTGAGAAGAAAAATATTTTCTTGCACCAACTGAAGGAATTATAAACTCTAGGAAACAAAAGTCTATTCATATGCATGTCAACAATCCAATCAAAACCTGCAGAGCTCCATGAATTTTCTTTTCTTTTTTTCTTTATTTATTTGTTTTTAAGATGCTGAGGGAAACCTGTCTCGCAATAGGAGTGTTTGGTTCAAATGAATTACTT
Organism: Hafferia zeledoni; assembly: GCA_035583235.1. Classification (NCBI taxonomy): domain Eukaryota; kingdom Metazoa; phylum Chordata; class Aves; order Passeriformes; family Thamnophilidae; genus Hafferia; species Hafferia zeledoni. The sequence continues at coordinate 43,390,231 of JAWWEV010000134.1, read as the reverse complement.
TCATACATTAGGAAAATATGCCAAGCTGTCTATCTGAGTAGGTTTTGATACCTATTGAATCAAGCAAGCTCCCTATTAAATGGAAAGATTTTCAAATGCTCCTGTAAACTAGAGATGCATTTCAAGGTTTCCAAAAATAAGGGAATACTTTTTTTTCCTCTTCTTTCTGCAGAAATTACACATTATCTGTAGAAAAAACAGCTTTGTTTTAATCATGGAAGATGTTATTTCGGTAGTTATTATCTGACCTTCCTGTCACATAGGAAATAAAACAACATTGTTCTTTTCCTTTGCAGAGAAATGTGGCAATCATTATAAAGCCATTTCCAGAAACACTAATATCAGTTGTGTCAGATGTACTAAAAATCTAAATTAAATATATAAATAAATAAATCCCAGAACTTTTCTTTAGTTACTGTATTGGTGTGACTGTAGAGTTATGGCACTGCAATTTATATAATTGTAAATAACACCAATTTGTGAAAATATTTTTAAATAAAACTCTCAGAAGTAGATGAGTCAGTAATGTATTCCAGAATTCTCTAACCCACTTTCATTACTTTACTTAAAATATACTTTCTTTCTGCAAGCATGAATGAGGTATTAGCAGACTGATATTTCCAGTTACAGTGCCAAAAGAGAGTGATCTCCAATTACTTAATTTTACTTATATGGGACAGCACATGGATCATTTAAGTATAAAGAAAAAAGTTGATTTTACTGATGGAAGATTGAAGGTATCCACTGAAAGAAGGAGGTATAAGGCATGAAGGAGGATTTTGGGTAGAAGCCTTCTAAAGAAGACATGTTCTGGTATCAGTTTTGGAGGTTCAGAGCAACAGATAAGAAAATGTGATCCACAGAAAGGACATTATTCACCCCAGATGTTAGGCCAGCATATTTACAGACATTTCCGAAGAATAATATTCACAACTATCATCATCATAAAGTCAGCTATCTACCAATACAAATGCAGTCTTTTAGAGCTATGCTCATTATTATAATAATTGCTGGCTGAAAGGGCTTTAATTGCTTAACTGCTACCCGTGGTTACAAAAGAATACTTGATCAGTCTTCACTCTTTTACAAGTAATGTCGTCCTTCATTTTGGAATACTTACATAAATTTTATTACTATTGAAGACATTAATATTTCCAAACAGTCTCTTTTGCAGGGATTTCAAGGCAAATTTTTTTTTCATTCTCAGTTTATATGGTCTAGATAGTTGAATCTAGAGCTCTATCCTCCTATAACTGTATAAGCAAGGTTTGCCTTCCTTTCCTTTAATTCCTTCATGAACCATTCAAAGATAAATATACAGATCCGTTCAGTAAAATAACAAGCAATTCATTAGGCATTCTATTATTCCAAATTTTCAACTGGTTTTCTTCATGTACACAGTTTACTTCCTGAAAATATATTGAACATTTAGATAATAATATTCTACTTACTTTTTTGATATTTTTGAATTCACGTACCTTTTTTCATTTTCGTTGGTAAAGCTTGGAGTTCTCAAATACCTAAAATTCATCAATGTTGCTGCTAGTTCTCTTAATTACATACTTCAGATGATGAATCATCTCTATTCTATAAACACCACGCAAAAGCATCAAAGTAATGGCTAGGTGTGACATAAATGTATTTACTTTGATAAAAAATAATCTATAACTATTTATATTTTATGATGATTCAGCCAGCTAATGTGTCATGGATTGTTTCATTCTAATAAAAGGCACAAGGGAAAACTACAATGCTTCTTACAGGTATCTGTGTATTTCTCGGGATCTCTGGACTTAAGATTAAATAATGACTATGGTCAGGCACCAAGTTAAGATCAACCAACAAGACTGTGAAACCCTGGTATCTATTTGGGGCATGTCTGAAAGGGAACAACACCCTGCAATAACTTTCTGCCTTCACAACTCCAGTATCTGCAGTAAACACAGAGAAAGTTTATACAGAACAGCAGACTTAACATCTTAGACTGCCTCTGACTTCATGTTGGAAGCCAAACATTCCCATAGTAATCACAAGAGTTACAAAAGTTGTAGTGGGCATGAATGAATAATCTTTTAGCAGACTATGCCCAACTCAAAGAACAGATTTGGATGTTTGCCTTTACTGTACCCCAAGAAAATATCCTGGCCACAGAACTATTAGAAATGGGAATGAAAAAGATTATTACTCTCTTCTCCAAGCTGGTCCTTTAATGGGCGTCAAGAGCATTCAAACCTTCTAGAGAATCAGCCTGGAAAATATAAGGTACTAAAAATTTCCAAGATCAGAAAAAAATTCCCTTTCTTTCCCTTTGGTTTTTCAGTCTAAATTTACAGATGGTTTCTCAACATCTGATTTGCCAGAGTCATCATCTACTGTGTTTTTAGGTTCGTTTCAATGGAATTTTCACACAGCAGGCAATAGCAAGCATTCTTATTCCATCATACTGCTTTTAGAGAATTCAGTCTAAACTGCTGAAACCATGGAACACCAAGAGCACTGTGGTAAAGGGGCAGTACATAGCAGAGTAGCAAACAGAATGAAGAAAATAAAGCATGTTTCAATAGCCACACATTTTAAACCCTAGAGACACAAAATTTAAAATTAAAAAAAAAAAAAAGAGACAAAGAAATGTTACATACAGATCATTAAAATACACCAAGCAAATAGGAGAGTGGAAAGTTAAATCAAAGTACTATGAGAAAAGCTGAACTTTACAGACAGAATCATGGTTTATACAATGTCAAGCAAGGTCCACTATGTTCCTAAAATCATGTTTTGTCCTTCTCATGTAATGAATCCGGTTCTGGGGTTTTATAAAGTGCTACTGTAGAAGACCATTTATTATCTAGTATATGCTTGGTTTTAGTTGTTTTACCTCAATCCAGGTTAGCAAGTAGATAAGCTTAATCTTTATCTAAAAAAAAAAAAAAAAAAATGGAGCCAGAAGCTTAAACCTTAACCAAACATAATTATATTCTGAGGAATAATAAATTCTGTCTCCATTGAATAATTATGCTAATGAAACTCTTCAGTCCTCCAACTGCAAGTAAACTAAGGTATAGAATGCATCATAAGTTTTGCATATTGCAGAAACAACTAGAAGAGGAAAGGATCAAACTAAGACTACAACTGCATTTTCTGGGGAAAAATAAACTGAAGAAAACAGGTTTGTATTTTAATAAAGACAAAGATGAATTTTTGCATTTTTCTCTTAAGCAATAGGCATTGCAAGATGTTATACTGTATACAGACTCCAATAAATAAAGAAGGAGGTGCATCAGACCCTAAATTGACATACTTTGTTGGTGGTAAAGACAATAGTAAACTGTTTTATCACTGAGAGCAGCCTGCACTACATATGGTTGTGAGATGCTTTCATGCATTCATGCTTTTTCATATTCAGACACTATATATCTGTCCCTTGAAGCAGACTATCCAATTCATCATCCAGCTTCCCATTCACAGTTTTAAAGGTACCTCAGGCAAAGGGTGTTCTCAGTTGATCAATTTGTTGTTGCAGCACCAGTACATTTTCTATGCATAGTCCATCACTTAGGGCCAAGAGAATAATACAAATAATAATAATAAAAAAATGTTGTACAATATTTTTTGAGATACTCATAAACCTATCCAGCTGCATCACAAGCAGTTTTCACATGCCTTAAGGACAACCCTACGTTTATCAAAGTCTTTATACCCTTATATATCTTTTATTGACTGTCTTAGTTTGAGGGAAAACCAAAATGTTTACCAAAACCAGAGGAGAGGATTCCTCCTCAATAACCACATCACCCCCTTATTAAATTAAAAAAAAAAAAAAAACAAAAAAAAACACCAAAACAAAATAAACAAACAAAAAAAAACACCCCATCCAACATTTAGTTAAAAAATGTATATAATTCCCAGAAATCTACTTGCAGTCAAAGTTGGTCCCCAGGAAAAAGGTCTGTAGTGTGTCCCAAAGCAGCTGTGACCCTCCTCCCTCTCTGGACCTCAGGGTGCCCAGAGATGGAGGGGAGGAGGTGAAGAGCCGAGCCAGAAGTAGCTCTCACCAGCGGCTCTCCCCCAGCAAGTGCCCAAAACCAAGTGAAGCCAGCACACAGGAAAAACCTCTCCCCCTCCCAGGTGCATTGAGTCTGTTTTCTCATCTCCGCCCCACCATTAAGTTGGAATCTGGAGCCATCAACCTCTCAGTCCCGGCACTTCAACTTCCCAAATCTTTGTGTTGGTAGGATGAGAAAAATTCCCTGAAGAAACTCTTTGACACTGACTTCAAAAAGTAAGCAAGAATATTTCCTCTGACAGCACTAAGTAACATTCAAAGAGCAGCTCAATTGTTTAGTGCAGATGTGGTTTAGCTAGTATTTTGAGCATGTGTACAACCTTTCTGTGAGCTTTAAAATTTGCATAGGACCATTATTTTAGGTTACCCACCAAGTAATATTTATATGCAAATGGCACAGACTTTTATTAGAGAAACAGAAGAATGAAGAAATTAAAACATGTTTCTAGATTTTCTCCAAACTAGCTTACATCTAAAAGCATGCATGCATTCACATGTACTCAAATGGATACATGCATGGACAAATAGTACTGGGATCCCAAAAACTTGTCTGTTCATTTCTCAAAGTTATACTTCAGTTTATGTAGTTTTACATCAATCATAAAAGTGGTCCTGCAATAATTTTATCCACTATGCAACTGCTTGTGACTTTGCAAAAAAGCATAATACATATTACAAAGTTAAATCAAAAGGACAATTCGGGTTTTGTGATACAATTTTTCTTGGTTGGTGACAACTTTTCTTGACAACTATCCAGAGCTGCTTTAGCTAAAGTTTCAAGTTTTCTTGGTAATGGCAGACTGTCCAAATCTGGCCTCAAGCCTTTCTTAAGTGGATTAGAAATATAGTAGCTTGGCTTGACTATACAGAGGAATTGCAATTTAAAACTAGTGTTAAGAAATTACTTATGGATTGTTATTTTGTCTAATTTTAATATTCCGTTATAAAGCTGTAAAGATAAGCACCAATGCAGGCAACTCAGTGAAATGGAAGAACAGGATGAGCTTACTGTCTGCATTACACCAGTGAAGTTAACTGCTAAAGAATTAACCTGTACAACACACAGGGAAAAATACCTAGAACTATTTTACCTGCCTTTGTATTAGGACTTGTGACATATTTCCACCACTGCCACCAAGAAACCTTAATGATCCTGAATGGTGCAAACATAGGCAGTTTTGCAGTATTGTCACTCATCTCTAGGTTAACTCAGATGCTCCAACTCATCCCCACAGATGACTTCATCATAAAAACATATTTCAAAAGGCCCAAAATAATAAGAAACAGTTAGATTGGTCTTTAAATCAAAGCCCAAATTACTGAATAGTAGTTCATATCTAACAAACCTCCCAGGACCTGACTGCATGCAGGAATGGTAGGTTAGAAATGCAGCTCTTCACTTCTGTGCATTGCAGACAAGAAGGTAAGTATAAAACCACTATTAACTTGTCTATTTAAAAATAAAGGAATTACCTAACTCCATAGGACATTTTCATATGGATCAAAATATTTTATTTTCCCCTGGTCACCAACCTGTAGTCCTGCTTCCTCTCATACTGTTTCCCAAAAATACTAGGCTTCTCCAGAGGAGTTAGGTGAGGGCATTTCTTCCATTGCACCTTCATGCCATACCATGAAGCCTATTAATTATGGCATTCAGAAATACCATTTTGAAACCCCTTCAAGCAAGGCAATAAGCCAGCTTCTCCCAAGGGAGGCAACACGGAAGGGAGGCAGGATGGAAGGATCTAACGAAGGAAAAAAGGGAGGCAGGATGGAAGGATCTAAGGAAGGACTGAAGAAAGGATGGACAGAAGGATGGGTGGAAGGACAGATAGAAGGATGGACGGACAGAAACACAAGCCTCAGTAACTCACACAATTCAGTGTCTATAGTTCAGATTTGAAGCCCATTGCTCAGAGAAACCCTAAACTTGTTAAACTAATAATAATTATTTCTATATAGCAGTCTAATTTCTGTGCTAGCATGAAGGAACATATGCAGTCAGTTGTGACATTCAGTAATAAGCAGTTGACTAGCTTTGTACACATGCTGAAATCACTTTAAATTGGATTATACATTCACTAGCTCACTGAATCTGCATTTGTAAAAAGAGCTATTGCTCCCATCTTCTAATGTGATCTGTGTAGTGGGCTTTCCTGCAAAGCATCTTTTTAAAACTTAATTTCTGCGTAAGCAAATCTTTTTTGTCTTCATAGTCTTCATACGCATAAGCTGTGCAAGGGGAAAAGCATCTGTAAATAAGGAAGTTGAAATCTCCTCCAGAAAATTCAGAAGACGCTTTACACTGTCAAAGTCAATTTTCACTTGTTTACTTCTTCGTGAAACAGCACAGAATGTTGAATTCAGGACAAGCATGGGGAGAGAAAACAGGCAGATTTGCTGTTTCCCAATGAGATCAAGGGTTTCCAATTCAGTCCCTCACTGTTTAAAGAGAACAGTATGTTCTAACAGTATGTTCCTAATAGTTAAAAGTGTGCTTACTTTAAGCCAAATGCAGGTAAATGTTTCTGGTTCATAAGGGCCAAATGAAATCTAGTACACTTAACATTGTATGCAACCCAAATTTCCAAATCCTGTTGATTGGGAATATGAAAAATGAGATCAATCAAATATACAGAAGTATATACAGAGATGAAATCAAATATACAGAAGTAAAAAAATATCAAAAAATAAATTAAAATTTTCTGCAATTTCTGCTTTTATTTTTTTCAGTCACTTTAAACTCAGCAGTTCTATTTATGGCTTCCAAGGAAAAATAAATGTCACATACAATAGTATCAGGTAAGATTGCACAGAATTATTGAAAGAAAACTTCAAAACTCTAGAAAGGGGGAAAGGAGGTGAATCATAACCTTACAGGGTTTGAGAAATAAAACTCATAAGGTGGCATAAACTGGAAACATCTGAGACTGTATCTAGAAGACCAAGCAGAGAGAGGCATAGAGATAATTGGAGCTCAAAAAACAGCACATCTAAGTTCAAAAAAGTTGCTGTTCCTGTCACTGGAGATAGCAGCCTAATGCCAGCCTAATTCATGTGTTAATTTACCTTTTGTTATATTAAACTCATATCTTATTATTGTGATTTTACCTGCCAAGGAGTTAATACCATACCAGCTGCTGGTTCACTCCCCTCTCTACTGATCTCTTTGATCATCTTGGCCTCTACATGTTTCCAAGAACAAAGAAACAGGTGAGTGTAAGCAAATAAGTGAAGTACAAAATACTTTCAGTCTGAGGATGCCTTCACAGGTCAAACTTTCTAAATATCTGTCAGACAAATGACAGAAATGCAGGCCAAAAATTCTGTCTCCTTTTTGAGAAAGCTGAGCTACAGGAAAGGAAGAGAAAGAAGTATTAACTGTCTGTAAATACTTCTGGATTTGTCTAGTTTATTTATAGAATACTGCCCTTCTAGAAAAAAGAACTAGTGGGTTTCACAAGACAAACCAAAAAGTGATACATCTTTTAAAAAACTATTTATTTTTTTAAGCAAGAAATATTAAAACCAACCCTGTTCTATATGTATATATGAATAAAAGTTTAGATCATATCCAAAATTAGTATAAATTTGTCATTTCAAATAATGTTATTAACTCCAGTATTCATTAACTAATATTTTCTAGATATATGATGGCCAAACTTGTTTTATCTTTTATAAAATTCATATGACAATAAAGCAGGCCAAAAAATCATGCTGGATTACAGATCACAACTGGCAGTTACTTATTTAAACAGTTCTTCATCAGAGATGGCCTTCAAGCACACTTCATTAAGTTCAGGATATCCACTATTTAATGTTGTTGTGGCAAGGAGTACTGACTACTAAAAGATACTTAAGTAAGCTGAGGAACGTTAGTAAAGTGTAGGGTATGACCTTGGAAACTGGAGTTGTCACTTGATGAAGTCTTGAAGATTATTATAATAATGTAAGCACAAATATTAAAAGAAAAAAGGATATTATGGATTCATTCAAACAGCACAGAGATAAAATAGAAAATGTAATAAAATTAATAATCAGCAGTTAAAAGCTGCAGGAAAGTAGTTGCATTTATGTAAGTACAGAAAAACTTTGCTTTTACAGTAAACTGCTCAATTCCACAATGGTATTACTGAAGAAAAGTCAAAAATAAGAGGAGAAATATGTTCTACTGTACACTTTCCCACAGAATTGGAAAAACCAGATGAGAGACTAAACAGAGCAATGAACTGAACTGAGGAAAACCAACAATGTTATAAAATCCAGAAGATGTGCTGTCCCTGACCTTATGTCCCAGCATTTAGATATTATTCCCCTATACCTTCTTCAATTACATGCATTTGTATCCTGAAGAGACAGTACAAAAAAATGACTACATAGACTAGCAACATAGACTACAACAATGTTAAAATCTTTCAAATAAATTTTATATAGTCATCTAATCTCCAACTATTCTTCACAGGTAAACTGGAATATTCCCACAGACCACTCCAGATTTTAATACACTGGCATGTTTGGAATCTCTTCTAGCACAACTGAAGAGTCAAAAAAAATGTGTGTTCTGGGTACAGCATCCCTGAGATGTCACTTGCTCCCTAATGTTTGCATTTTTCATAAGCCATGGCATTTTTAAACGACCACCACTACAAGAATTAAAAAAAACAACAACAACAACAAAAAAAAACTATTAAAACCTCAAAGAACAATTAGCATGTTCTTAAAGAAGAATAGGCAGATATATTTCTTCAACAGCTGACACACTTTTCCTCAGAGGCATTTCTGCTACACAAGGACAGTAATTAGATGCGAATTTAAAAAACATTGTTAAACACAAGCTAATGAATGTATCTTTAGATCAAGGAGATTAATCTTAACATGCTTCATCTCCATACAAAAATCACAATGAGGATCTGGAGGTTTATAATTTCCTCTGCTGCAGAAACCTGTGAAAATAGTGTGTCTCAAGTCTGACTTCATGAAGAAAAATAGCAGCTGGCACTATGTCAGCTATTGGCAAATCTCATCCAGGATGAATTTTCCCTAGTTCCACATTGCTATCTATGTGTATATATGTGTACATCAAAAAAATTCCTTTTATCCATTACTGAGTGAGAATTTCAACTTCATGAGAATCAGGAATTGTCAAATTACATAACAGTATTATCAATCTAGATTAACATCATCTTTAATTGATAAACCTTTCCAATGTTTCATTTGACCTCAAAGTTTCTGCATTTTTAAGTTATAGGATAGCACTGATATTTATAAGGTAACCAGTCATTTTTTTCTGCAAATCAAATAACTAGCTACATAGATAACACAGATAGAAGCCATAGCAAGAAATATCTAGAATTGGCTGGAGAATGTGGATAACTTAATTTCATTGTGAGGTGAACAGAAAACCCTACATGGAAGAAAAAAAAATATATGACAAGCTTAAAACCTGTCATAATCCTTGATCACATGATATACATTCATATCAAAATACTTAGGTATCTCTTGTAATAGCAGAATATTATATTCTGTAAAACTAAGTGTATGCTTTGTCCTCTCAAGATAATTTAATTCAAGTTTTTATGAAGGGGAATTCAATTTTACTACAAAGATAAATTCCCAAAATAAAGATTTTCAATTGTTTAAGGAAAAACTGCCTTTATTATTAGCTGGTAATACTTGTTGAATATTTGCACTAAAGCTCTTCTGAGAATATTAACATCCCTGGTAAAGTTTCTTAGCACACTTGTATTCAGTTACAATGTCTTTCTACCAGGAAAAAACCAAAACCGCCACAAAGCCAAAACAACAAAAAAATCCTCAAGAAGCTGTAGCAAGTTCAAAAGTAAATAATGGCTAATGGTGCTAACAAATTATAGGCTATCAGGGCAAGGCAAGCCCTTAAACCTCTCTGGGTTTATATACAGTCTTTTAGATAAAAGTAGGTTTAAATTGTTTGCTGTGTTACCATTTCTGGAAGCTCTCATGTAATTTCATTAGATAAATACTTACAAATATAAGTGCCAAGGCCAGTTGAGCCATTTACATAGTAAGGCAACAGAATTCCCTGTCGTTTCTCGAGTATGCAGGGGAGCACAGTTCTGCTTCCTTCCCTGTGTGGGCAACCGTAGTGGCAGCTCTCCTGCAAAGGAAAGCTTGATAGGATTCCCAGGTCACAAAACTGACTCTTTATGCTTCCCACCCTTTTGTTTTACCTTCATGTTCACTAATTATGTAAAGCGGGGAAAAAGAACAAAATAAAAAATGTTTCTCGTGCCAAAAATGTGGAGCAATACAAGCTTTACAGTAGACAAAGCAAACTGTTGCACCCACTTGCTAATGGGACTCCTAAAACCACAGTAACTGCTACCAATAATTTGCTCTAGATCAAACCATGTCATTATCTCCCAGCTGGAGGGAATATGCTGCTCCTTTGCAACAGGAGTTTTCACTGTAAAAAGGAATTAAGATTTCTATATTGTTACTGAGTGGATGCCAATGGACATGGAATTATATAGTAAAAATATTCTTGAATTAAAATATACCAGAGAAAAGTAAAGCATCTTCATCCACTACAAGCCTACAGCTACTTCAAGAAAAAATAAAAATAAAAAATAATGATAACAATAATATAAAGATGTTTCTTTAATCTTATTCCTGCTCACTGTACATAAAATACAGCAAATTATTATCCATGTTCCTCTATATGCAATTTGCTACTCAGTTTGTGATACTAATTTTTCTTTATCCTTTTGATCAGAATTTTGTTGAGAAAACACAGACAGAATTAGAGAATGGATACAGTGAGGAGTAATAGAGGAAAGAGGAGCTGCTGCTAGAGATTCCAAACCTGATCAGGGTTCAGTTTTGCCCCTTGTTTAATAAACATAAAATAAGGGGCAACCTTGGAACTCTCTTAAGTAACAGAAATAACTAGATCACAAGTGACAGAAACTAAGTATTACCACAGTGTTATAGATTGGAAACAAAATCACATATTGCACCAGAGCTAATATGACCCCAAATCCCCAGTGTCTGCCCCAGAGGCTCCACATAAAATAGAATATTCAAAGAGATGCTTTTTTTGTTCTGTAGAAAGAAATACCATTTTAGGATTTGCCAGTTTAATTTAAAGGTGTTTGCAGTACCATGCAGTTCAGAGACAGCTATGTTCTATGAAGAAAATATTTTTATAAAACAGTACACTTTGCCAGTGGAAATATAGAATTCTCTCCCCAATTACAAATGATGCAAATAACCACACTAATTCTCAAATAATAAGACAATGCTAAGATATTTTATAGAAAAGACAAAACCACACCTTAAACATATTTGTTCCAATACTGATCATCTAATCTCTATATGAAATAACTTGTCTTTGGTTCTTTTTTAAGAACTCTACACCTTCTTTATATTTCTCCAATTCTCCATTTCTCTAATTTCTCAGCAGTAATTGTAATGACAGGATTCAATTATAGAACAATATGAGAACTATTTTCCCCTCAAAGATCCTGAAATATGCCCCGTAAATTACTTAGAAAAGTAAGAAAATAAACTGCAGTTCCATAAGATTTATTATAAGAATGACATCAATGATATAACATTTTCATTGTTTGATTGATTATTTATGTAAAATGTGATGTCACAGTTTCTTTCTAGTACATCAAAGATATATTGATTGGTATATAAGTCTCAGCTTACAACACAAGTACAAACTCAATAACTCCTATTACCTAAGATCAGGTTAGTAGCAGCTAAGATATCTTGTAGCCAAAGAAGTGGAATTATGCAGCCTTCTCTTGTATTGATGACAAATGAAAACTAGCATCAAAAACATTCTCCATTGCTACCAGTTAGATCACAATAGGGAAGGGGAGGGGGAAAAAAGTCAGTGGAGGAGGACCATAGAAACAGTGACTGCAGACACATTGGTACTCAGCTATCCCTTTGGTATCTGTATTTGTACAGTTTGTTTGAAGCTAGTTTGTTTGTTCTTGCTGTGTTAAAATCAGAAAGGTAGTCTCATCTCACAAGGTAATTAGAATGCAGGGAATGTGATTTTTATGGAAGAAACTGCAGAAGACTAAAGATTGTTACGTGTTTAGGTTTATCACAGGGAATTGTGAGGACATCTGTCCTCCCTACCCTGTGGCATGTCTCATCAACGCCTCCCTGCGATCTAGTGCTTGATTCCTGCAAAGCCAGGGAGATGTCTCACATGCAGCATCTATGAGCACTAACCTGCCACCTTTTCAGCCATCCCTCCATCAGAGAACAAACATTACCACACGTTCACTATATGAGTGTGGCCCGAGAGAGGATGCTTCTCTTCACTACGGTCATCAGAGGTACATAAAAAACAGTATAGTAAAACCCCTTTTGTCCTTCACAGACTTGTCATCAATACAAACATGAAAATGAAGTTCACAATACTACAATAAATTTTTCCCCCCCCCCCCCCGCACAAAAAAAATAAATCACTTTATAAAGACCAATAGTTTGTCTCTTCCTACAAATTCTGTATTTATAAAGACTTCTCTGTTTCAATACAAAATATCATCTTCATATCAAATCATGTTTTCAGTATATAGACTTCTGCATATAATATTGAATATGAAACTAATGTTCTAAATAAATGCCTGCCTGGAAATCATTGAAGTACTCAAACAAAGCAGCTAAGAAATACACAGCTAGAACTAGAATGACTTGGCTGTTTATTATTCTGTGAAAAGGTAGATATCTTACCCAACATAGGACTGTCCTCTCCCTAGTTCAACAGCTGAGTAGCAATCAGCACAAATGCTTAATTTCCAGTCCATTCACCAATAACATCCAAATACAAATATATAAAAAGCAAACAATCCCAGCTCATTCTGTCTTCCTATTCAGACTTCTTTTCTCTCTAACATTAAGCTTCATAAAAATTTATGAGATGACAAAACCCTCTCATTTTATATTACAACATCCTCAAGCAAAACCTTTTCATACTTTCACCTGTCCAAGAAATTCTGTAAATTTTTTCAAGTGAACAGATTTTTATATATATATAAATAGCAAATTTGACATGACTTCTCCGATAAACACTCACCAGAAGTAGTAAATAACTGGTGGCTGGACCACATTCCAGAAGGCCAATCTTTAGATTTCCTCCCTCAGCAGTCAAATCAGGGATTTGAATCTAGTTCTTCCTTCAAAAATATGAATGTTGTAAAATTTTACTATTTCAGGGTCCATCTTTTTTCTGTGTAGTTTATTTCTGAGACAGAATATTTTCTCATTTTAAGATTTCTTCCTTTCTTCAAATTTTTATCAAAATTCATTACTACTTATTAAAACTCTTGATATCAGTAGATTAATACTTTTTTGTAAATGAACAATGTCATAAAATACACAATTAGCTCCAATGAGTATCAGTTTTCTCAAATGTCTCTTGAGTCTGAGCTGCAGGATTCTACTTCTACTCCCAGCAGACTGTCCACAAATATGCAAAGAATGGCCCAAACTACCTTCACAAGCAGTGTACTTAGGAGAATTGTGTATATGCAACATAATAGAGCCATATGATGTCTCTCTGACAATTATATTCAAAGATGGCACAAGTTTTATTCAGTATCCTAGTCACAGAAATCATTACATTATCATACAATAAAATGGCAGTGTTTAATATACTTTTTAAATGAAATTAGGAACACTGCTTTTCAGTATATATACACATGAATATTATCCCAGAAAGGAGTCTGAAACTAAACATATATAAGGAGAAACAATCCCAGCATCCATTGCAAATTTTATCCAGTTTTATGAGGGTTAATATTTGTACAATACGTTATATGAATTTATAAGAATCTAATACCAAGGATATGTATATAACATTTCTCATAGCATGTGTAATTTTGCTAAAGCGCATTTAGAAGGCTGTTACAATAGAAAACACCTGCAGGACAAAGTGTACTAATTAAGGTATGAAATAGAAAAGTTAATCAAGAGGCTTTAATGACAAGAAAGGAAAGGAATTACCCCACATGGGGTCCCAGTATGCAGTCTCAGAAAAGACAGGTTAAGAGTAGATGACCAAGCCAGAAAGTAGTTTTCCCATTAGCTATAATAACTACTTGAGGTGGTAGAAAATGTTCATTGTTTCTGCATGTGCACCCTGCTTTTTTGTATTTTATCTCTTTGTAAAACCTTCTGTTTGATTATTGCAAATCCACCTTTTCTGTGAAAAAAAAACAAAAAAAAAAAACCAACATACACCTTAACTCTCAATGTCAGTATAAATCTAGGGAGGTTTGTGTGATCTGACAGCCAGTAAAGTGTTGTGTCTTTAAGGAACTCATCACCCTAGTATTATTCCTCCAGGAATTCAGAGGCTTTCAAGTTCCTGACAACTGCATGAGCTGACTTAAGAATTGGCTATACAGGCCTCTGGGAGAGCAATGCCTGAGCGCAGGGTAGTTCAGGTTGTTGGACAAAGGGTGGAGGGGGAATACTCAGGTCAGAGGAGAAGGTGCAAGCAGAGTATGTCACCGTTTCTCCAGAACTCATAACAGCTTGAGTACTTGCAGCTCTACAAGAATAAAACTATAATGTCTAAGCCTAGCAAGAATTCTACTTACCAGGCAAATGTACTGTGTGAGGAGTCATTGGAAATAAACTTCAACTGGTTATTGATTATTCTCTTAGGAGCTAAACATTAAAAAAAATTAAAAAAAACCACAAGACAAACAAACAAAACCCAGATGATTAAATTCTTCCTCTCTTCTTTTTTATCATACAAGCTGCAGGTGAACCATCCTGTTTTGTTCTCTCCCCCTAGTATTCCATGCTCAAATTACCTGCCCTTAACATGTAATTTCTACCTACAACTAGTAAGTATCAATCTAGTTGAAAGTTTGCCGCAAAAAAGTTTGACACATTCTATAAAATCTAGAAATGTTTTGCCATCTGCAATTTTTTTAAGCTATTTGAAACTTATGAAGAAATATATATCTCAGTGAACCATTTGACTTTTAAGTCTTCTGTTCAGCAATAATTTCTCAATTTCAAATCTGGATTTATGGTAATAATACCTAATCCAAGATGTGGAACTATAGATTAACAGAAATCCTGATGCGCAGCTAAAGCAGTTTTCTTTCTGTTATGAACAACCACTCAAATAGCCAATTATCTGGTATAAAGGATAGTTTAATTTTATAAGTAATGAAAGTTACAGAGTAAACAGCGCAGCGCTGAGTGCACTGGGAGTCTTTGCTCCGTGAGTGACACCTATTAGAGCTCTCAGGCTCTGCTTATATACAGCTAAAACATACATATTCTTTATTTCTTTTTAAATGACTGTGTTTTAGGTCCTCCCATCTGATTCTGCACGGTGCTTCTTGGTAATTGTGAGGCTGGGGTCAGGAAGGATCGTAATTCTTCTTTAGAACGATCTTCTAAGCTTAAATTTTAACTGAAGATGCTTATGTCACCTAAGTTTTATCTTTCTCCTAGAGGCACTTCCTCCTTATCTTAATCACGTCTGCCTCTCTATTGTGTTGAGGTACCTGTCTTATCTTTGTCTACATTGTATCCATCTTATCTCAAAAGGCTGCTTAGCCATTAACTTTGGCTCTCTTCTTTTACCCCCTTTTTATATGTTAAACTAAGTCCACATATAAAACATCATGCTACATTTTTACTGCATATTTCACAACGTCCAGATGTATAATATTTTATGCTTTTTGGAATCCCAGAAAACTTGGCAAGCTACACAGAATGCTTCATCATATTCTCGACACAAATTAAGCCTATATTTCTCACATTTCTACCTATCAATTCCCAGCCATTATTTGGATAACCTCTCCCATATGACGAAAACCATAAGGATGTGGGAGCTGAGTGAAACTGTTTCCCACAATGCTCTAAATCACTTCTGGGCAAACGAAGTTTTTTGTTTTGTCTTGTAAACTAGGAACTTGACATGACTGTAAGGACTGTGACCTCAGTGACTGCAGCACTATTTTACTGCCAGAATCTGCAGATAAATGTAATTCACAAAATATAAATAGTGACAGTTCAAAATTAAAAGTAGAAAATGAAAAATGAAAGTTCAGCACAAATCTAAAAGACAGGATTGTACAACCTGTTCAACAGAGGACAGATTATGAAAAACATTATTTTCTATATTGTAGTGGCTGAAATGCATGTGAACATGAAAATGCTAGCTCGTCAATATTTCAGGGGCCATGAACAACTTTTACTCAAAGAAAGACATTTCAGAAACATTTATTGTCTGAACAATCTACTGCCATGCTGGCACCAAACAAATCAACTTAAGACTCAATAGTCAAATCTGACCCACCACCTCTCTCTGACAGGAAAAAAAAATATTTATGCCAACACATGACTTTGTTTGAAACACTTCTCACTGCATTCCTTTAGGGTCTGCAAACAGATTCATAAGTTGTCTGTATGCTCATGAATAACCCTTAAGTACAAAAGAATCATATGCTGTGTGCTACCCCCATTACACGAGCCCTCAAATGAAGTACTTCGGAGCAAAAATTGCTTATTTTTTCCAACATAATATTAGCCAGCAAATAGATTCACCTTTCAGAAAAAGAAAGACAGATGTCTTCATTAGAATTCACATAACATCCCTTTTCATAAGGCAGGCTACATTTCTGGGAATTAAGACACAGAAACAATAAACAATTCCAAGATACTAAATGCTAACCTACTGCCTTTCTGAGCAGGAGATAAAAAAAGACATAGTCTTTCCATAATGGAACCTCTTCCTCCATCCTGTGATCTTACAGCTGCTCCCAGATCATCCATTCAACACACAGACACACCATGACACTCATGTGTTAAATGTGTTCTTAACGGTTCTTAACTGCTAAGCCAGCAGCACTAGAACTTTTCATGTTGTTTTATTATCTCAGCACAATGTGTCCAACAACTGTTGTAGCCCTAAGCAACTAAGAAATCTCTAATGACAAACAAACAAACATTTCTGCAACTCTTGCATATACTCTAGGAATTAGATTTTACCAATACCAGAACATAAGCATAAGTGCTTTGATCATGATTAACCAAGGATTCAAAACATGACCTTCAAACCATTTTTTTACAGGTATGGGTATGTAAGTGGCTAGTTCCCTTAAGCTCAGTATTGTCAAAATGAAATTTGTTCCTCTAACAGATGATTCAGAGCACCTCTCTCAGGTTCTCCAATTCATTACTTCAATGACAATAAAAGAAATCTCTGGAGACTGGACTTTTAACATAAGCTCTCAACTTTGAAATTTAGCATCAGATAAGGCATATTGCTCATTCTCCTACTCCTAAAATGAAATAAGAATGCAGTTTTTACCACATAATCTCACAGTACTTCTTTTCAATACAGTTCAGTTTCAAGAAATAATTAAGACCAGAGAAACAATAAAAGAATAATGTATTGGGTTCACTTCACCTCAGAATAAAATAACCATTCCAGTGCTTCAGATTTATACACAATTTCGAGGAATGATATCATGTAGCTAAATCATAGAATCAGAGAATAATTTAGGTTGAACAGGACCTTTGGTCACCTGATGATGATACTTCCATTCAGAGCAGGGCCGAGTTAAATCAGGTTGTTCAGGATCACATCAAATCAAATTTTGACTATCAAGATTGAATAGTCAAGCCTTCCTGAGCTATATATTCCAGTGTCTGATAATCATTATGATAAAAAAATCCATATATTTAATCAAAATTTGTTACCCAGAAATTTTTCAGACTTGCTATCCAGTAAAAGCCCCAGGACCTTTCCTGATGACCTATTTTCTAGTCAGTTAATGCTCTACTTGTACGGATACACAGGGCTGGTCTGCACTAGCAGTAAGAATTTTGCTTTCTCTCAGTTCTTTCTAAACAAAATTTGGCCCATTATCTACTTACATGAACTAATAATCAGCTTTCCAAATTATTTTCCCACTTGTCCACTCAGACAAAGATTTCTCTTTTCTCCTGAACAGATGGTGAGTTATTACTAACTGCTCATTATAATCTGGAAGTAAACCTTGGCTGGGGATCAAACAAGTTCTTAGTATAACCTCTGAGGCATATGACTGATTGAACCATTGTAAAGACAATTAAACACTTAGAATGTTAAATTAGTAAAACATACCTAATATAAGAGTGTATTGAGCATGAATAAATGCATCCTGCTATTCTGCCTACAGAGATAATTGTACCCTACAGAAAGCTCGAGAAATCTGTGCCAACATTCTCCAGGTACTTTACCCAGTATCAGTGTTCAAGGCTGCTCTTAAAAAACAAAATTTGAAAATTATTACTCCAGTATAAAACTGCACATTTTTTAAAGCTGTGTCATTGGCAGTGAAAGCAAAGACCTATTTCTGATGTTGCATAAACACCATTAAGACAGTGATTGTGAACTTGTAAAAAACTATGATTCATTCCTATAAAATAACCTGCTACCTCAGATGAGACATCTGTCCTCAAAGAGTTGTCCCATTATCTGATATAAATCTCTTTGAGACCAGAAACAAAATTGTCTATAGACTTTGTATATGTTTGTCCAGAATGCATAAGCTGCCAGTTGTATACATTGTATAAAATGTATGCACATGAATAAATATCCAACAATTTCTCTTGAAAGGGGCATAGCACATAACAATGGAAGGCTTGAAGAAGATATTTTCCAACAAGATCGCTCATTTTTTTGTTCTTTTTCTCCTTGAAGAGTGAATAGTGAGTTAAAGCTTCATTCCATGTATTGACGCAGCTCTTGGTTCTCAGAGGACGTTTATATAAATGTTTAAGATGCAATTGATTCTGCTTTATGGTTTTGGCATGATAGTAACAGATGTTACTAATTATTTTTTAATCTGAATCTGATTAAACACTTTAGAAAAACATTTAATAAAATCAACATGTATTAGTCTTATACTAAAACTTCAGTGTTTAATCTGTTCTCACTATTATCCTGTATGGCTGTATTATTTATTTGCCTGATTAGAAAGTATTCAAGTATTCATGAAGATTATGCTTAATTTTCTCCCTCTACCTGGAGTACCATAATATATTAAAATGAATGTGTTATTACATTAATTAGTTCATATTTCTTTAAAGAAATCAGCTACTAACTATGACTAATGTTTTCATTAAAATATGTTGCATTATGCACCTTTATATTCAGACTTCAGAAGTTTCTTAGCTTTTCCTTGTATTTACTATGAGATGTTAAATAATAAAAACATTATAAAGAACAACAGTAAGCTTTTAAAGAGCCATCTGGATTACTTGGTTAGCAGAATGCAGTGAAAAATGTAAAATCAGCAGAACCAAGTACCAGATCATATAGCTGGTAATTAAAAGTATACACTTATTGTTAAGATCACAAAGTTTTTCCTTCAAAAATAAAACCTACCTCATATATTTGGATAGCCTTCACTCAAAAAATCAAAACAATCATCCCTTACTTGCTGTTCAGCCAGAAACAAACATGAAACAGCAGAGAAATCATTTTAATTGAGAGGTAACTTCAAAGTGTAAAGACATTTCCAAAAGAAAAATGCTGCAGTCTCAGCTAAGAAAGGTAATTATAATAGAGAGTCACAGTTAATGTTCTATGAAAGTAATTCCATCCTTAGCACTACTTTCACTATCTTTTAGCTTTGAAAAAAAAATCCCTCTTAGGCTGAAATTTCTCATACATAGTCTCAGCCCAAAGGGCTATTTTAAAGTTTAAATTAAAATGCTAAGAAAATAGAGTAACTAAATGCGTTTTTGCACTATGAAAAATGTTCTCATTTCTAGCCTTCTCAAGCTGTTGCTACAACTCAAAATAATTTATTTTACTTCCTATATTGACATGAATTCAACTTCTGAACAAAACTTTTCAGCATGGACTCTGACTTCACCTTAGTTTGTATGTGATATGCCAGAAATTCTGTACGTTGTATAATAAATATTAGCCTGGGATAGATAAGCTGTCAATGTCACTTCTGGTTACTGCTCTCCGAGTTATTTGCCTGAAATTCAAACCAGATGGCACTTTTTGAGTGACGGAAGAGGGGCTAAAGCAATTAACAGTTTCAGGCTAAAGACAGGACACCCTCTGTGTGTCCCTGTAGAGACACACTATCTGGCAATAGCTCAAATCAGATGCTCAACAAAGACTATTTAAAGGAGGTGGTCACTAGCAAAATGCGTGATTAATCAAACACAGCTGTACTGGGAACTAATGACACACCTAATGGAGGCCATGCTACAACTCACACTATCCAAAATGTACACACTTCTCTTAAGCAATTTTAAGAGGATCTTGCAAGAAGAAAATCAGCATTGATGTGATGTTTCTAAGTGGAAGCGGGTATTTAATGAAAATGCTGCATTGCTAACTTATAATGCAATCCTTCAACTTTTTATTCAACTTTTAATTTGAGCAAAATACTTGTACAGGTATCCTTTAAATATCATGTCTATGATTCAGTGAATAATGGTAGAAATATATTTGCTTAACCATTATGAATTCATTTTTGTTAGGCAGCTTAAGTGTCATCATTATCTCTCACAGGTGGGCAGCATTTGGAGTGCCCTATAGAAATGGTGTCTTTTTAGTAGAATAAAATAGTACTGGAAAAAGTGCAGTATGAGTCTTAAAGTCTGAATGACTTCTCTGTAAAACTGATCACACTTGTACACTTCTGCTTTGTCTGCCAAAAGCATTGCTGTGGCACTAATAGAAAATTAGAGAACACCAATTTCATACTCATTCCAGAAGGTCAAACACTTCCTGATGTCTGGAGAGAACATGGATGCTTTACACTTTCCCAGCCCTACTATGAAAATAAAATCCCACTTCAAGATTAAGTATTTTATAATACTTCCTAGCATTGCCATCTTCTTCTTCTTACAGGACGGTTTGGCAAATTAATAAGTATAAAGGTTCAACCACTGGTTGATTCAGACCATCATTCCCTAAGTGACTACCTACTAGTTTGAAATAGCTCAAGACATCTTTCAGAAAGATGTCCAAAGAGATAAGGAGTCTACCACATCTTGTACAAATTACTCCAAAAGTTAATCATTTTTCCTAGAGAAAAAGGCACATTAACCTGAATTTGCATGTGTTTGATTACAAGCCATTACATAGTGTTATACCTCGATCTGATATATGGCTGTCTAGTATCAGAAATCTGATTCCTGTGAAAGTACTGTCAGACACTTTGAAATACCTTTCCTAAAAGAAAAAGTTGGAACTTCCTTAATCAGACAAACACAGAGACCTTGAAACACTGTGTTCAACACATCAGTCAAAATGAGATCATTTTTTTGCAGTCAGGAGGCTTGAAAATTAAATTGAAAAGAAAATATTTTTTGGAAACAAAGAAAACTATCTTAACTTCACCAGGTTTAGAGTGAATTCTCTCTTTTTCTTTTTTTTTTTTCTTTTCTTTGTTTTTTTAAAGATTGAGCTTCAAGTATGAATAGTAACCAGTGGAGGAGGTGGTTGTATTTAAAAATCTGTTCAAACTTGGTTACTCCAGAGAAGAAGCTACTGTTTCCAAGCATAGCAATGGTGTGAAAGGAGCCTATAACTAAATATAATATACATATATACAATCTCAAGGGTCAGGGAGAAGAGGAAACATTAAACATGAAATACTGTAAAGCACAGATCTTGGTGAAGAAGGAAACGGAAACAAGATTTTAAATGTAATCCATGAAGATAAACCCAGTTATTTGAAATTTTCCATGAAATACAGAATTATTAACTATGTAGCAGAGTTGCCTATGTGTTGTATGAGAAATACTCAAATCTGAGTTAAAGCAAGGACTCAGATACATAGTAACTCATATTTCTCATACTAACACATTAAATATTTATTGTAATCAGCAGGATATAAAATTCATAACTTTCACTTAGCATGATGCATCATTTTTAAAAGTCTTTCATTTTATGGAATAGTGTAAATATTTTCTGCCCTGTTTATATTAGAAGTTAGTCTATTTGTACATGTGTTTTTTAAAGAAAGCAGACAGCTTTGACTTAATTGCATGATATATTTTGTGATTCATTTTGCTGCTAGACAACTATCAGAGACATCCCCAACTGCATCTACTAGAGATCTACCTTCACTGGCTAGAAGTAATGACATCTTTTGGTACTCGTTCTCATAAGGACCTTCAAAAGTGAGTGATGGAGATTTTCACTGAAAAGAGTAGCACAGCTCTAGCCTTTGGCAACAAAACTGGAAGAGATTGTCAAATAAAATAAATACAGGAACAAAGCTTGAAAAAAGAAAAAAGTAATAGCTCCCATGCCTTGGGAAATCACCTTCAATCACTAGCTGAATCAAAAGTGACGCACTGAAGTGAAAGACAATTTTTAAAAAATATAGTACTGCCACCCTTTTCCTACACTGGTTTTTTCATTCCAAGGTGCATAGAGTAGAGCAGTCATTAAGAGTAGGACTACCATGGCTTTTATTCCTATCTATCAAATGGAAATTTCACATATCTTGAAACAAAAGGTGGACAAATATATGTATAAACTTCAGCTTTGTTTTAGTGAGTACCAGGACCTAGAAACTTACAGAATGAAAGAAAATATTTGATTTCTCACATGAAAGAAGGGTAACGGGCTTTCCTCATTCTAAGAAATATGCTGAGTTGGCTATCTGCAAAGTCTTCCAGACTAGGAAGATGAAATGAAACAGGTAATCAAAGCATATACATTCAATAAAGAATACTGGAGCTATGAAATGTGAGACTCTTAGCAGTCTACTAAAGATCATCAGAATATAACCATGACAGATCATGTAGCTTTTGATAAAGCATGGAATAGTTAACCAAGAGCTATCTCTTGGATGGCTATAAGCATCTCAATTTACATTAATAGTGTGGCACATCAATAAGTTAATTATATTTATGGATTGAAAGCTCTGCCCCATTTCATGTCAGCATAAGATTAAAGCTTTTATTGTTAAAAAAAATTATGAAAATACAAAGCCACGACTATAATTGCGTTATATTATAATCACATTAAAATTAGCTGAGTCACAATTCAATATTCACATCATAGGAGAATGATCAAAAAAGGTAGTTGGAAAGCTGAAGAAAATGGAAAGATTAGAAATATCAATGCTGAAAGCAACCACAAGACAGTAAACTATAAAAGAATAGGACTGAGATATTAACCAGCATATGACCATGTCACTCAGTTAAGATATCTGGGAGGATTCATGGTAACTACAGTATATGACATGGAAGAAAACCTAAGTGGGTCACTATGTAGGAATGACTAATTCTTTTCCCTAGATATAGTTTGCAGTTCTAAGTAATGCCAAAAAAATACTACCATTACACAAGGTCATTAAAAATGTGCTATTTTTTTGCAAATGCAGTGCCCAAATGCCTACTGAAGAGACAAACTCTGTGAGTATTGAAATGAATTTTCAATCTATTAAGGATGAGGGTCATGGAAGAAGAATTGTGAGGTATCTACTGCAGGAAACGCAACATAATTCTGGTATCTGCCGTAACTATTACATCCTTTAAGTCTGTTGCAAGTGCCATCTAATGCTGTCAACGTTTATGGCCAACCAATCAAGGGGAAAAAATTAAGGTTCAATAGTCAAAAATGGCATAAAATTTTTGATAGGGGAATAACAAACCAATGAAAAAAATAACTTTAAAAGAAAATGAGGATATGTCAGGAATTTCTGGAGACTATAGCCAAGGAAACAAAGAAGGAAAGCATTTATTAATACTCAACAGGGCAGGCCTGGAATAAAAAAACTACAGGTTGCTATTTGTACAGTTTTAGGCTTTAAAGACATTAATTACTCCTCTTGAATAGTAAAATATGAATGGGCTCGGGCAAAATCTTAGGCAGTGTAAGAAGTCTCTCATTTTTGCAACTCCACAAATGGCACTGTTATCTTTGCCATGTTCAGCACAGTATTTACATAGATCCTCTCAGAAAAATAGACTGTAACTAACCGATCACTTCTTTTCCAAACCTGAGTTTTTCTGTTTACTTCAATACAAATTGTGTGTTCATCAAAGTTTTCTGTGAAATGCAACTTGCGGATGCTGATGAAGAAGTGATTAGCACATCACCATTTCTGGCCTTGTAAATACACTTCAGATATTTTTGGCTTTCATTAAGAAAAAAAAATAGGTATTTGCAATACATGGAGCCCCAAGATGTCAAAGACCAAAGGCTCATTAAAATATATTAAATTACTTGTGTGAAATGAGATATTACAATGCTATTCATGCATGCTCAGTACTGGAAAAGGAAGAACACTAATGAATTATCACTCTGATTCTCATTTGGTCCACTCAGCGTTTATAAAGCCAAAGAATTCCACAATCAAGTATCATTGAAGTTCTACCAGCTCTGCCTTAAGGGTCAAGATGCACTTGGGGTCACCTACTGTGAATCTAATTTGGGTTCGGTTCGTGGTTTGTTGTGGTTTTTTGTTTGGGTTTTTTTTTTTTTTTTGAAGGAACTTTTAAGTTTGCTATCATGAAATAAAAAGTACTTAAAACATCAACAATGATTCCTAGAATTTCTTTTACAAAAAAGGGCCCTTTCAAGTCATGCTCATGCATACACGTCTTATCTGAAAAAGTGTACATTTAGAAGGAATATATCTGCCAGTCTCTGTAGATCCATTGACTCTCAAAATGAACATACATGCTGAATTTTAAAGTCCAAGAAACTTTTCTTATTAAAATAAAAAAAAAAGAAACCAAACACAACCACAAAAAAAAAAAGTAAAACCACACAGAAAATTTTAAATCAACTTCATCAGCTCTACCAAAGTACACTTAGGTTTGGTGTGACTTCACAAAATAGAATAGGTAGGGCTCAAGTTCATTGACTACTATTGGATGTTCATATGAAATGTGATTTGTTTTACTCTAAGTTCTTTCAGTCTCATGTATTATCGTCTCTCATAAAGCTGTTGTAGGCCCAATTAGGCTCTCAGATAAGCCTGAAAGTTTGTATTAGCCCTACCTAAGACATTAAGACTAAAATAAATGGGCAACCTTGAGTAGCAGATGAAGCAAGAGATAGGAAAATTATCATGGTACAGCTGAATAATCCTTTATTGTGTGGTGTCATTAGGCAGGTTTGCTCATTTGCAGTCTGAGGTCAGCAAGTAAAAGGCAACCACCTTCAAGCCAAGCCTTTAATGGGAAAGACTCAGTCTCATTCTGTAGTTCCTTCATATAAAAGGCTTCTCTTTTGTCCAGTCCTCTGAGACTGGCACTCAGAAACACTGACATAACAGTGTCTCCTGTCTTCCACTGCATGTTCCATCTGCCTATCCATCTAAGTTCTGTCTTTCCATCCCGTCTTAGCACTAGACTTGTTCTCATATTATCTATAGTTCTTGTCTTACTTAGCAAATTATCATGAATATGTTTCTACTCACTCTCAATAACAATCTCATTTACACTATTTACTCATCTTGGTGAAATACCAGTGTAGTAAGTTGCCTTCTTCACAAAACCTCTTGAAATGTCTATGCTTACAGGAGGCAGAGAAAACAGAAATGACGAGTGTGGGTAAGTGCCAGAGGTTGTTACAGTGAGCAGTAAGCTCTGTCTTCCCCCTAATTCATTATCAGGCTCTGTAAGGCAAGTAGCAGCTCAGTTCCCAGTGCTTCAGGACCATGGCAGGTCACCACTAGTTTCCAGCATAAGCCAGCTTTCCAGCTGGAAAAATGAACTGCATGTTATTCAATTTGCTGCACCAACACCTTAGTGAATGCTAATTGATATTTTGTATCTGCTAACATGGCTTGTGTGCAATACACGCGTTTTCATCTCCACATCTTTCCTTTCAGGGAATATTCCATGATAATGATGCGCTTTGAGTTAGAAAGTACTTTTATGAATAGTAATACAGGTCAGTATTTCACCTACTCAATGAGTGGTGTTTTAATTGGCAAAAAATGAATATCTACCACTGAAGCCATTTTTTTCCACTGAGAGATCAAGGCTATTTCTCTATGATTGTGTATGTTAATTTCTTATGCTGTGCCCATACATAATGCACTCTGGTTTGTTCAAAATCTCAGACTAATATTTTAATTCTTGCTCTCTAGACATACCAAACCAACTCCCAAAAATAAAACCTTAATACTTCAGGTGGCAGATGTAAAAAAGAGCAAGCGCTACTCATGCTTTACTCATGTAAAAACCCCTCAAGAAAATAGCTGTTGTCATTGTGTTTCTCACAGACAGACATTAAACCACTTGCAAACATCAGCCTCTGATGTCAGATTCCCAACCTCCCGCTGCATGGACCAGCACAAGGACTGATTTACAAATCTTGTACATGTTATTCTCCAGATCATTCTTCCCAGCTGGCTCTCCACGTACAAGCAGTTGAGTCAAATCACAGAATCGCAACTAGCACAACTTCACAACAGTTTCAGAAGACTTTTCAAAGGGTTTGTTATATTTAAATACTTAAATAACTGAAACATTTTAAAAGACTGTAAGCAAGTTTTTCAGCAATTTCTGGTAGAGACAGGAGAAGGAAAAAGATCATTAATATTACCTCATTACTTCCCATTTAGGCATGCTAAAAATAGCAAGTTATAAAATTTTAGCAAGGATTAGCAAGGCCTGATCCCAAAATCCTGTTCCAGAACCTAAAAGTACTTTTATACAGCTGTAAATACCTTAAAAAACCTTAAACCTGCCCTAGATGCATCTGAAAGCAGTGCTTGCCAGCATCTAGACATCTTTCGCTTGCACTAACTACAGACAACATTGAGTGTATTAGACATTGTCTTGCATTAGAAAGAAAAAGAACTTTAAACTGCTTTCTGCACCCAGATCATGTTCTTATAGGGAATTCTCCCAGTAAAATTAAATAACAAAACATCACATGGAAATACATTTATATTGTCTTGCTCCTATATCCATAACACATTGAGAATAACTTTAACAATTATTATTAAAACCATTTTACAAGATTTTTATCTTTTAGCAGCCAAAATTGGTTATTCATTCGTAGCTCATATGATAAATATAGGGACCTAATAATGCCAGGCAACTGACTGTATAGGGTTACTCCCCTTTATTCGTATGTTAGAGTCAAAAGTGTAGATGAGGCATATGCAACTATTATTCTGGGTAACTCATAGTAAACTCAAGTAGCACAGGAGTTGTAAATCTCTGGGCAGCAGCTTACTTGAACACAGGGAGAGAAAGGACACTGTATGTAAAAGATTGTGAACAAATTACTCCCTGAGCTGGATTCTGCAGTAGTTACAGCCATTCAAATCTTGGTCCATTTTGAAGGCTTGGTTCAATGCTAAAAATTAATTCAAAGGCCAACACTAAGTCCTCAGGGAGTTTCCGTAAGAACTGTTAATTTTCCTTTCCTTCTGTAAGGACAGATGTCTATGCCTCAAGTATTTTAAAAAGCCTTCTGTGCAACAGTATGTCAGCAAAACATAACTCCCTTTATTTATTTTTTAGGATTTTAATCAGGCTGGAGATTTCAAAAAACATGGGCAGTGTTTTGCCAAAAGAAATCAGAAAATGCAATATATCTTCTTGAAAAGATGAAGAGTTATCTGAGGGCATCACATAGCTGGCTTTAAACCTTTGTTTTCTCTATCCATAAGAACAACATTTTTTTTCCTTCCTATATGATTTATAGTGGACTTTTCATGGTCTTCATGGATCATTAGAAAGTGCAATAGCATTTGGTGGATGTTTTGTTATAAAGATGGATATCTCAAATAGTTCAAATATTCCCAGGATACCAAAATAAACACAGTCTTAGGCATGTGTTGAAAGTTTTTTTTAAATAATTTTAAAAACTCAGTCAATTTCAAGTGAGGCAACAAGTTAAAATTTTACATTATCTTTACCACAATAATCTGCCTTAAGGACTAAGCTTAATACTAAAATAGAGTAGAACCATTTATCATATCAATTTAAAAATCCTTTTCTCTTCATGGCACATTATGCATTCCTGGTTTTCTAGTAATTATTCCTTTCTTTAAACTGTTAATCACTTGGGCTTAACATTGTAGACCTTGTCTGGTTATACTTAATAGTAATATGGGAGCATTGTATCTATCCTTTTTGGCAGCCGTTGGATGGGCGATCCCGGCTCCCGCTCCCAGTGTCGCTCCTGGAAAGATGACAGGAGTCCAAGAAGCAGTGGTACAGAAGCATTTTATTAAGGTGAAACACCTTCTTTTATAGGGTTAGGATGGAACTCTCTGGAAATATGGGTGGGACCTGGACTCCCATTGGTGGATAACAGGATTGAAAAATGCACCAATAACAGGTGCAGGGATTCAACAACTGACCAACAGGGGATCGCGTCCAACAGCCAATCAGAGTTCAAGGCTCTGACAGAGGTGGGAAAGCAGCCCTGAAGGCTTAGGGGAACAAAATCCTGGCTAAAGGAAAAACAAATAACTAGAACACTGTTTGAATAACCATTACCAAGTAGGAGAAAACATACATAATGCAATAAGCATTCATTAAATGTCCATTAGAATCCCTTAAACAGTCACAGTGCACTGATCTTCTTCAGGGGTAGCTGGTTCAAGGCAGTCCTTGTCACTATAAATCCACTGCTATTTAAACCTCTTCCACTGATTGTAGCATTGCCCTTCTACTACACCTTTTCTTAATAAAAAGGAAAAGAAAGAGCAAAATCACAGTGAGTATGCCCTTCACAAAGATGCGGGCAGAGAGGGTGGGTGGGAAAGCCATACTTGCACATTTAGGAGTACAATATCTGATTGCTTAGGAAGGTGTGTTGGAACATGCCCACATATATGAGGACAGGTGTAGGAGAAATATTGAGGAAAAAATTGCAAATGAGCAGTATCTGAGTCTCTTTGTATTGGTTTACCCAAAATGCAGTTAAGAAACTTAGCAGCTATTAAAATATAAAGTTGTGTGTTATTAGTGTACTTATTGAGTAATATTTAGAAGGTATATTAATGATACTACATATAAGTGCTATTTAATATGATGTAAAATTCTATATCTTCCTGTAAAACTATATCAACTGACAGCAGTGGGTTTAAAAGCAGAAATATTCATGGATTATATTAAAAAAAAAAATGATTTGAAGAAAATGAATTCTTTCACCAAAGCTCAGACATTTTTGTATAAGAGAATGTAAATCCAGCTCAACTCCTGCTCATTAATCAATCCTGTAAAAACTGGTAGTCTATGATATTGAAATCTGCATGGGTTAAAAAAAATAATAATCAGTAAGAATAGAGTGGAAATTAATCATGCTTTATAAGTATACCCTTTAGTGTTCTCAGGGGACCTCCTTAGAGTTATGTTTCATTTAATTTGTCAGCAGAGTGCCAGGCAGTGATTTACTAAATTTGTAAAAATATGGAAAATTCAAGATTGGCTAAGAACCCAATAGTTCTGCATCAGAAGAAACTGCATTTTTGGTAATGTTTACTACTGTTAATCATAACAGAAAAGACAAAAGGGTCAAATCATGCTCTCTGTGTTTATGAATTAAAAAAAATAAAAGCAATATTTGAAGATAACACAGACCTGCACAATGTGATGCATTTCAAAGAACTCACATAGGTTTTGGCTGTATGGATGGGAAAGTAAACCTTAAGGACTATACTAGACACTGTGGAAAGTTCTGCTGATGAGCACACCAATATACAACACATGAACTGGTTTTGATCTCATAAGAAAGAAGGGAAAGTAATAAATGTGCACTACAAGGAAACGTGACAGAACAAATCACTGCTAATACAAGTTTTGCAATTGCAGCTTCTTAAAAACGGCGCAATTGAGTAATCAATTAAGCCTGTTCTGTGGATCAGTGCTTCCTCACTCATGATTATCTGTCATAGTGAACAAATATGTGTAAACAGGGCTCTGGCATTTGACTTGGTGTTAATCTTCCCTGAGTTTTGTTAATACAAAGAAACAGGGGAAGGTTTGGGAGGTTCTTGTATTACCTGCAAATCAATAGGCTTGGAAGAACAAGGATCATGCCTGGCACAGCGGCAGCAATGGAGCAAACGCAACTGAGAAAGAAAAAAAGCCCAGATAAAAGCAAGGCTGTGGGGCTTTTGGCAGGAGAAGAGATGAAGCCAAGAATGTGGAAAAGGCAGTATTAGCTCTAGATAAAAGTTGGTAAGCGATCCTGTACTTAGGAAAACTTGTGCATGGCAGCAGTAAGACAGACTCAAAGAGAAGAATTTTAAAAATTCTCCCCTTCTGAACGGACACAAATAAACAGTCCCTCCTCTCCAAAGTTCATTCCATTCACAAGGTTGGAGAAAACCCCAAATTCCTGACCTTCCCTATTTCTCTGTCAATATAGTATTTTTTGTAGCCTATCCAGTGTGCAGTTTTGTAGCAAATGACAACCTAGTTTTGAGACTGTATCTCAGCACAATAGTGATTTAGCATTTAGTAGATTATACAGAAACAAGATACTAAAAAGATACTTCACTAGAAAAAAATTGAAATACACCCATACACCTAAATATTTTCTTTCCTCCCACACTCATGGAACAGGCCACAGGAATTACTTGCATGAATACATATTGTTCTATCTTACTGAATACATAAGTGAAATCAATGGCAATTAGTATATTTTGTGGCTGTGGACTCAACATATAGTTCCATGCAAACCCTGCTTTGAAACCAGAGAAATTATTTTTTCACTTGAGCCTCTCACAAACATTAATCTTAAAATATCCATGAGAACTAACCAGGTGAATGTATTGTTATTTTACAAATTGGAAACTGAGGCTAGGAGAGGCAAAATCATCCACTCATTTTATGCTTTTTAACTCACCTTTAATACAGAATTACAGTTCATATTCATCATCTTATTGGGGGGGGGAACACCACACACCATTCTATTATAGAATGAAACAAACCAGAGAAAGCTCCATACAATGATTTTTTTATCAATTTTTAGGCAGAACAGAGCAAAGGTTTTCAGTTTCTCTCAGTCTTTATATTACATGCAAGTGCTTGAGTGTGAAAATTATGTCACAGAGGTAAAAATGAAAGATACAGCAAAGAGCAAGGTGCCACATTTGACATGTCAAGATAAACTCCAGAAAACACATTTGATTGCTTTATGGCACAGGATGGGGGGGGAGGGG
>JAWWEV010000134.1:43323982-43358907 GCA_035583235.1 Hafferia zeledoni | reverse complement strand
CCAGTTCTATTGGTCAAGGGACCTTGACCCTGCCTCTCCCTCAGTTTTCACCCAATCCAGCCAGACCCGGGGACCGCTCCCAAAGGTCTGTTAATACCAGCGCCTTTTTTGAATAAACGAATTTTCTCTGCCCTTGCAACTGTCTGGACCTCTTGTCTCTCCCTCCCTTTCCCTCCACACCGCACAGAAGAGACCTTTCCTTTTCTAAAACCTATAACAGACCAGTTCTGTGAAGCATTAAGGTTTATGGAAGTACATTCTTTCTTTCACTAGACCTCAACTCTATTTCTGGTCTGGGTCTACAGGCAGAAGGCAATGATCATTTTAAGCTCAGAACAAGATTTGCAGCTTCTAATGAGAGAGATAACAAATTAAAAAAGTGTGAAGAACCACTGTATCACAGAGTAATGTTACTACAAAAACACATCTAGGAGTCCTTTGTTCTTTGTCAGCTTTCATTCCTTCCCCATTTTATAGAAAGCACAGATATAACTTTCATATCCTTTGTAAATGCTGTAATTCAGTGACCATCCAAAGTCATCTGAGCATTCCTACAACCTTCCTACACTCATACCAACAGAATATTGACTTTGGTAGAAATGTCCCTTGAGATACAGGCCTATCACTTTCACAGCCTAAAAAGTGACAACTTTTACATCTTGCCTTATCAGATCAAATAGCCAAGTGAATGCCAAAGCAAGAAGACCACACACAAAGAGCAGCCTGTCAACACCTCACCCCTTTTAAGCTGAAGTGGCTGTGGACAAAACTACATCACTCATAACAGTAAAAACAAAAATCACGTCAGACCATTGAGGCTCAATCTTCTTAACAGAATAACAGCATGAAGAGGAACAGCTTAACTGGGACATGACAGTCAGAGGACTATCTGCGTTTTGAACTGAACTTTAACTCACTATTTGATCTCTCCCCCTTTAACAGCCTCCTCTTCTCAACTTCATTCCACATCAATCTACATCATTGTTCCATCAGAAATTATAGTACAGTGAGAGGAGGTGGAAACAAGATGGGTTTAGATGTTTCGGATTTGAAGAACACTGCGGTAATTCATGTAAATTGTATAGATTTACTTTTGTCTGTCTTTGTGGCTGTTGAAATATTTCTTCTCCTCCATCCCTTCCCTCCTTCACTTCTGGTTTAATCCCCTTCCATAAGGTGTTGCAACACTGCTCAAACTCAGGAAGCTCAGGTCTATGACGACAACTGCAAAACTGATATCTCTTCCATTTTCCACCTATTTTGCACACATGAAAACAACTCCTTTTCAACAATTACAGTCTCAAGTGAAACTGTGTGTATAAAAATGTGCCCGCACCAACAGGCAGGAACTGAGAAGATGAGTATGACAGTTCATCTAAACTTCTCCTGAATTATTTGGCAAGGATATTGCGCAAAAATATTGTGAATACTCTAGTCACCTATCACAAAAGTTTCTATGTGTACATCTTGGAAAATGTGAAAAAGATAAATGCAAATTTGTGGACCCTATTTCTAAATCTCCTTGGGTTTAACCAGTAAAGAAAAAGTTTTAATGAGAAGACACAACTTGTTCACAGTTAAATCTGTTTAAATCTAGCATAAAACCACTGCCTTAGCAGAAATTGTTAAGAATTTATATCATTTGGCATAATCACTTGCTATGCACCTTCCAGAAAAAAATTCCAACAGGTTCAAACTGCAGCTTGAAACTACACAGATCAAACTCCTGGGAAAAAAATTAAGAAATTATGCAGGAATAGCCTTCATTATTTTTTTTACAGTTGTTATAGTTACCATATTTGCATGTCTCATGGACATAATGAAAGCAAAACAATTGCAAACCTACCTACATCTATGGTGAATGGCAAGAGCAAAAGTCAGGCCCTCACCTGTGAACACTCCTAGTATTTGCAATGTAGTGCCCAGTTGTCATTCACCATCCCTTTATGTCACCTTCTTCCACTACAACAGCGAGGAAGTCTGAAATAAAACTACAGCCAAATAATTTATTTCTAATTAAAAAAAAAAATCACAAGCTTTTTTTAACACAAAAACACATAAATAAAATTCATCCTAAATCTTATTTTTAAATTATATAAGATCTACAACTAAGGAATTATGTACTGACATATTGTTAATACCTTTTATTTCATAGAATTTGCTTGAGACAATCTGAGTTGAAAAAACACAAATTCACATATAAAGGGAATTATAATTTATTGTTTGGGGATATGAAAACTTTAAAAGTTTTCTCATATACACCAATGTATGACACATTGTTTTCTCTACTTTTTTCCTCAGATTTCTCACAACCAAAATCATCTAGTATTACATTACATCTAGGAAAGCATGTAGATGTTTTTAAAGGGGGCTAATCTTACTTAAGTTTGAAGTAGATAGGGTTAGACATTAAAGTCTGCGTGAATAGTCCATTTCCTATTAGGACTCATGCAAGCTACCTGTCCTCTGAGGCTCCAGTTTTGCAGCTGTCATCTTTTCCAGCATTTGGGCAATGAAGGAATCTTTTGTTCTACTGAAAAGTGGTGCATTGTTCCCTGCTCAGGTGCCCAGAACAAAATGCATAAGGTAATACAACGAGCTTCTCTCCAAACTGGCTTAAGGTTGGTTTTTTTCTTTCCTTTATGGAAGACTTTTTACTGAATGAAACTTTCCTTGTGCAGGTGAAGAAAAACTGCAGCTTCATATTTAAGATATTTGGATATGTGACAAAGATTTTGAAATATTTTTAAATGTCACTAACTGTCTAAGCCATATCTAGTCTCTTTACAATCATAACAGTAAATGGAATGGTTTTAATTTGCTTATGTTATCGCCATACTTCTTTATTTCAACCACAAAATTCAGGATATTTTTATACATTTCCAAAAGACTATTGGTCTGCTTTTCTGTATTCTAGCTGGTGAGAAATCCCCACCCTTAGAGATTTCCTTGACTTGATTCCCCTGAATTGCTAGAGGGAAGGCCTTCAGATTTACTGTTGCCTATTTCATATACTTTTTTAATCCATCCTATTACAGGAAGGGGCAGTTTCATCACCTCTAATTCACATGGGCTGTGGAAGAAATAATTTTTTATATATATATAAATATATATATACACACACACACATATATGTGTGTGTATGTATGTATGTATATTTATATGAGAATGTGTGTGTGTGTGTGTGTGTGTGTGTGTGTGTGTGTGTGTGTGTGTGCACATATGTATATATACACAAATATATAAATAAGACCCTGAGATAAGCTTGGTTAGGGCATGGTGCTACTAACAAACACCAAGGTCATGGGTTTGACCCCCACATATGCCATATACTTAAAAGAGTTCAACTTAATGATTCTTGTGCATCCCTTCTAAATCAGACGGTTCTGTGAAATATTCTCACATACATATTCAACTTTCTACAAGGTTTCACGAGGCAGGCAGAACCCTCTAGAAAAAGACAGATATATCTCTACTCTGAAGAGCAACTTTTTTCAGTCTCAAGGAAGAGAAAATTTTAAAGCACAGGTACAGTAGGTGAATAAATTTAAGTCAAGGAGTTGAGAACCTGTTACTCACTAACAGTAGTCTGCACTGGCATATTTTCTTGGATTATGAATGCCCTTTCAGTGAAAATCTCCTAGTTTTCCTCAGTTAACATACTTTTATTTGCACCACAGAGTTGTCTCAGACTACACAAAATGGATCCCTACAGATGAAACTAAACTAGGATTTGTGCATCTTGCTAATGTCAACATCAGCTTGGGTCAGGCTGCTCCAACCACTAATTGGCATGAAGACCAGAGGACCAGACTAGACCTAGCCTGAAATAAGACATTCAAAACATGCAGAACACAGGTTCTGTGTACTCAGAAACAATTGGTTTTCTTTCCAGACCTGTTTATATTCTACTTTGCTGCTTGTAATACAGATATAATATGAGAAAAGCAGACAATTAACAGACTTCACTAGATCAAGTGTACTTGCTGGGCAGAAAAAAAAGTGTTACACAGCAGTCGAAGAAATTGAAAATGCTACCAAATTGGCTGAAACAAAAACCTATCACTTCTTGAAAATATAGACAGTTAAGGATGTCACCTTTATTTCTATTCTATCTGGCTATCCTTTTTTACTGAAAGAATAAGTTATTTTTGTTCTTATTTTAATGAAAACTAGCCCTTCTGAAGAAAACTCAGAGGTTTTTAAAATCAGGAACTCACTATAAAGCAAAGATCTATGCACACCCACCTCGAAGTCTTACCTGACCACAGGACTTATTGCACAGGCATTGCCATGGGATTGCTGTGTCAACTTGAACCACAGCTCTCAAGTCTAGGAACAGCTCCCATACTGTAGGAAGGAAAGCCGAAAGAACACAAAGCACACAAATGAGAGGTACAACCAGTATAAAGCTCTTTAATCTTTACCTCATCTATAGT
The DNA here is from genome assembly GCA_035583235.1 of Hafferia zeledoni. NCBI lineage: Eukaryota > Metazoa > Chordata > Aves > Passeriformes > Thamnophilidae > Hafferia > Hafferia zeledoni. The sequence goes on along the minus strand of JAWWEV010000134.1, from coordinate 43,354,468 downwards.
CTTCTGAACTCCGTCCATGCAGGTGTGTATGTTCTGAATTAAAGGGCACAGCACGCAAAAGCACTTCTGACGTAAGTTCTGGTTAAATATAAACTACCCTCTAGGTTCTTAAATACTAAATATGGTGAGATAAATCATGTTTAATGGAATATATTCTGAATATAATATTTAACTCTTTCTGTATTGAGAGAATGTGATGAGGTGTTCTTAAAGATTATTACACATATTTCTTAGCTACAGGCTAAATGTAAGGACCTAGTCATTACTGCTTTGCCTGCTTCGTAGCAGAGGATGAGACAATGCACACTGTGTAACGCTGTCAGTTCAGAACAGCAGTGCACTCATCTTGACCTCAGTCACATGGAAAACAGAAGGTGGATACAGGTCATTAGGTAGTTTAGTCTGGAGCTTACTGCTAGCAATATTTAATATTCAATATATGTTCATCCAGACAAGCTGGAGAGCTTATAATGTGGTTATCATGAATGCACCTTTCAAAGATGCTTTCTGAATTTATGATAACTAACTTTATTTGCCAGCAAATTTGGATACAATCTATGAAACTCTCACAGTTCTGTGAAGCAATAAATGGTTTCGGCATCTGTTATATTGATTAAAATGTTTGGAAAGACACTGGTTACTCAAACTCTGCTACAGAGTGTGATACATTCCAATAAGATGCAGTTGCGGTGAAGAACCTTTCTGTGTTACCCTACAGTGATCATGTTGTTGTAGGTACAAGGCTTTCACTTGCAAGATATCTATTTCCCATCCTCTTCCTTTGGTTTTCCCAAAAACTGATTACCCATGCAAACTGCATCATATTTTTCCACCTTGGCTGCTGTTGTTTCGTCCCATCTTGCAAACTGCTTAGTGTTGTATTTAACCACTTTTGATGTCTGACCTACAGGGGCTCAGAAGGTTTTCTATATCAGTAGATTTATCTTTTAACTTATTTAATATTAACATTAACTAACTCTTCTAATTAATTGTCACATTACATATTTCAGATCATGAATTTTGTAAGGTTGATTAAAATACTGGAAATACAGAGCTGGCGAGATCAGATGCAGTTGTACATGGGAATGGTAGGTGGAAGAAAAATTATCCTTCAGCCGCACAAAAAGACAGTCATCTGCTAATAGCATTTAGGAGGAAACTTCCAGGAAGCACAGGCTTTTAGTAATGCTCACTGATAGTTTCTCTTTTGTAATCGGCCATCTGAATGGATGATACAGCTCCTAATGGAAGAAGTGTCTTTCCTCTTCGCATTTGACTGTTATATATCTGCAAGGTGAAAAGCAGATTGGTTAGACAGACACTTCCAGAGCACATTATTTTCACTACAAATCTAGTGAATAAGATGTAGAAAAATGAATTTTTCTTCTGCAGTAGACTTCATTTATGCTCAGAAGACTGCTGAACGAATCAAGTCTGAGATGTGAAGTAGGAGAGAAGTAAACTTTTTTCTTGTAATTTCAGCTATCAGTTTCAGACTAGGTATAATCCAGTCTAATGGCTAACTAAAGGGACATCGCTGCTCCTCTTTTCTACCTCCACTTGTGCCCATTCCTTTGCATTAATGACTGTGTAGCTTCAGAGTTTTTCAGTTCAGCCAACTTGATAGAAATCAAAACTGATAAATGGGATAAACTGATAAATGGACAGCTGGAATAAACAATTGAAAAAATTGGTTTTCTGTCAGCAAACTAAACTAATTCATCCTATGAACATGACTCCAGTAAATTGATTTCTGTTGGTACAAGCAGCAAACATCAAAGATACGCCCTTTTGAAACTACTATAAAGAGTGATGTGGGAACATGTAGCTAGCAACAAGAAAAAGATATCTGTTTGGAGGAATATCAGTTCATTAATTTGCATTTGAAGATACTTCAGCATGGTTTTAGTGAAAAGTTCAGTACGATGAATTTACATACAAAGTCTGCAATAAAATGCAAATAAAGCCTTCATAATCTTTCTATACTTGCTTAGATAACGAACTTCAGAACTGATTGTAAGGCAATATGAAAAAATGTTTTTAAAATTGGTTGTACTTCAACCAGTGATGGTTACAAGTATTGCCCTTGTCATTTCCTAGAGTGCTTGTAGCATCTTTGAATAAGTACGGGACTGTTAACAATGATGATTGAAAGCAGGTTCTGTTCATCTAAGCCATTAATTATTCCAAGAAATTTATTGAGTGCTACACATACACAGAAAATTAGCTGATGCAACATCCAGGAAATTGCACTTTATTATTACAGACATTGAGGATGGGTAACTATTTTCCATTAATATTTTACATTGCTCTTGTCTTTCAACAGCTGAATTGTCCAAAATAGATACACTTTGCACTTGTAAAACAGAGACAAATTTCCAAATAGATTTATCACCTTACTTTTTATTTCTTGGTATGTTGAAGTCATAATTCAACAGTGTACATTAGTTATTAGTTATTTCATTAATATTTTGGAAGGAGGATTGAAGTATTGCTTTAAATTTGACTTGTAATCAGAGAAACATAGTTGAAAGGCCATCTTCCCAGGACAATTAGTACTCTTCAAGAACAGTCTTTGGCAAAAGGACCAGAATTAGGGTATTTACTAGACTAATTTTCTGATTTTAGCAATGTACTTTTTATGCTTACTGATTTCCACATATATTTTTTTCCACTAAGTTCTGCAAGTCATCCCAATTTGGGCATTTAAAGGACAATGATGTCTCTGCAAACATTTAGCTCTTTAGCAATTTCTCTACACTAGTCGAATACACTGAAAAAGTTACTTCTGCAACAGTCCATGCATCTGCATGACACAGGTTTTAATGCTTATAAAAAGAAAATAAATAGTAAGTAATGTAAACATACTAAATGAATCCTCTTTACAACACACAATATAGCCATGAATTGGGCAGCAAGTCAGCCATAAAATCTGATATAAAATTTGCTCCATTACACATACCGCCTACACATATTTCCATTATGGACTGTGATTATTGTTTCACCCTTCACACTGAAACTCAATTTGTTCTCATGGGGATTTTAAGTCCTCTGAAAGTGTGTTTGTATTATCAGTCATTTCAATATTAAAATCTTAGACAGACGATATTTTAATAGCCTTACTATTACTTCTATTCTCCATAATTTTTAACTCTCATCTTTTGTGCAAGTACTCCTCCTAGTAACATCCCTTCCTGATTCATCCTTGTAGCCTAATATGACATTAAACAGCATTTGACAAAATGGTTATCAAATATTTAAAATTCAAGGCTAAGTACTTCATAATATTAATTTCCACTGGAAGGTATGCATATTTTAAAAATCAAAGTACAGCTTTTTTTCAACTGTTATTTCTTTCTACTGAGGAAAAATATTTTTGAAAATACTTACTTATATCTACTAAGAATCATAAACCCTAATTTCTAGCATATCTGCCCTCACAGGAATATAATTCTATTAATAACCCCTCTGGTGAGACAATGACAATTTTAGCCTCTATTTGTGATTTTAGTCTGTAAAGTTAAAGCCAGGGGAAACAGGGGCACTGGAATGCAGGAATGCCACTTCTGTTAGACTACTATTACATCCTTAGAAGCTTTCAGTTATAACAAATTAAGGAATTAATATTACTTCAGTATGAAGGAAAAAAATGTCACATTTCAATCCAAGAAAGAAATAAAAAGGAGAGAAATATTGTCTTCAGGCTATTTATATCCTAAACAAATCTTCTGGTTTTAGCTGTAAATCTGTAATTTGAAAATGTTTCTGATTAGACACATGGGCAAAAGCCTATTTCTTTCATCTCTGGCACAGCCACATGAACATCATTCTGCATTTTGCATTCTTCAGGTGACACACTTTGTTCTTCTAAACTAAAAGGCTCAAGAGCATTCAGAACTGTGTGCGTCAATCTCTGTACCTTGACCTACAGGAGAAAGTCTTCATAGGAAAAGCTACGTTTGCATACTCGATACAGAGAAGACACAACATATGATGACCACTTGGTTTCTTTAATTCACTTTACTATCAAACTGGGATTTTAATTCATGCAAATTCTTCTGGACTAAACATTCACCTTATTTGCCTCTTACATGACCAATCACTTGTCTCTGAGAAGCAGCTTACAAGAAATGAAAATACTACTGAAATGCTAATTATTTGGCTAAGTCCAGTGTTTTAGACCACCTTCCTCTGAAGAGAAATATACATAAATCTACTGAAGATTTACAGTTGTCAGTGGAAAAGTTTTCAGGTTAATAAGTTTTTCTGTAACCTCATCAATTTGCAATTGGCGTCCATTTCAATTGTTGGAAGGTAAACTTTGTGCATCTCAACAGTTTTATCTTTAGCTTTAGTTAGTTAATTTTGTTTAGTTTATGCTTTAGCTTAAGCTGGTGTATTTTTAACTTGCTAACCATGCTGCTTTGATCTCTGTGAGGCACTGCCAAGTGGAAGTTCTCTTAAGTCCTTGAGTATCTTCAGGCTCCATTTGCCTTCATCACAATTTCACCAGTAACTGTACACATATATCCCCTATTGTTCAGTTTTTTCATGGCAATACTCTGAGAATTAAAGGTTAAAAGGCTGTAGGCAAAAGGTAGCCAAACATACAGCTTACCTCTACTATGTAGTGTAACACTTGTAATAAATAAAATGTTAAGCCTTTTTGCAAAAATGTAAAAATTGTCTTCACTCACAAACACACAAAAAACAAATAGCATCACTTTTAATATTGCAGGAATAGAATAAAGAAAGAAGGATTGCTTTAATATTCTAAGCTCCAGAAATTTTACCACAGAAACCAAATTGAGTAACCCACTATACTGATTTGGGGATTTTTCAGCTTAGGATCTCTTACTCCATTTTTTTGTGCAATAAGTTTGGACATAGAAGAGTTAAGGAGTTAATAGATAAACTCTAATATTACAGTTTACAATCTACTGTACTATTACCATTGGAAACTAACTTTTCCCTCAAGTTGTAGAAAGATTTCTAATTCTCTGTTTTCTGGAGATACTTTTACACATACTACTATCACATGGATAAATATTTTTAGCCATGTTTCAGTGGTATATTTCTGCTTACCTGGAGATATTTGCATCATTTTTCAGTTCATAGTGTCAATGTGCTCTAATGTTTTCTCACTTTTCTGTTATCCTTGTCCAAGTTTTCACAATTAATTGAACAATAATAAATACTAACAGATTCATACAGAACAGAAAAGAGATAGCAGTGTAATCTTCAATACATTTGATGATGTTTCTCTGTATTTCTTCTTTCAAAAGATATGGCCTATATCTTACCCACTTTCCTCTCTAAAACTGACCAGTAACAGATGCTTAACAAGAATATAAATGTGTCAATACTTATAGAATAACTTGTGCAGAGAAAATCTCCACACCATGCCCTTGAATATGTATTAAAATCTGCCTACAGAACTCTCTTGCTTACAAATTACAGAGTACTTCAGATTTACAATAACAGACAATCTTTTTCCTAACACCTCAGAGATTAGTCTTGACTTAAATCAATGGTTCTGTCAGAAAAGTTAAGTAAGATTAAAATTACTGTCTGACACATAATTTGTGATCTAGATACAAGAGTATCTAATTGAGCAAAGATGACCTGTTACTTCAAATTCTACCTTTTATTCTCAATTCCCACCTTACAAATACAAAAGCAGCCAAGGATTTCAAATAATTTTCCAGAGATCTATGAAAAATCCAATTATTTTTCTGCTCTTCCAAAACAACATGCCTGTGAGAAGTATTTAATCATGCTTTAGCAGATATTTAACTGTGCAAGGTAATATTTATGTAAAAAATTGAGCCCTTCTATGGTTGAGTTTTCCCCTGAGACTTGGCTGAGGAGTGTCCTGGGTCTGGCTAGGATGAATTTAATTTACTTCTTCGTAGTCCATATGGTGCTATGTTTGTATTGATTATTGCCAGCTACATAGGATTTACTCTGATCATTCTAAGCTCTATCAGTTTTGGTTTGCAGGCTGAGGTTTATAGATTAGTATTTACAATGAAGATATCATCATAGCAAAGGTTACAAATATACTGCTTCACCAGCACTGATCATCACTGAGCGCAGTCCAAACAACTTTTGACCTCTCATTTAGACACTGCATAAAAGGCAGTGGAAGGTTATGCTGCTGTCCTTGTGAGGCTGAGCCTTAATGTTTTGGTGAAGAATATTGGTATGCAGTCAAAAGTACTAAAAACATGGCAATGTTAATGCTGCAATAAAAAGGAAAGCTGCCTTTTCTTTTAGCAGCTAATGGTATTTTAGGGGCTTTAGATTACACCTCTATTTTCCTATCCCAGAGAAACATTCCTGAAAATAAACATACAAAAAGAGTTTCCAAAGTTAATTGTCTACAGTCAGAGCTAAAATCCAATTCTCATTCAAACAAATTTATTCTGCATTTTCCTTGTTTCTAAGCCTCATAGTAATTTTTATTCATGTTCTCTGCCTAATTCTTTTCAAAACAGTGATTTTTATGTATAATATTAACTTCCTCTTCATTTCCTTTGGTTTGCAAATTTTTGTGTAAAATTTTTAAAAACCCTACCTCTCTGTTTCATTTGCCAAAATTCATGGGAGCTTTTGGAGAAAAAAGTAAGCTTGAAATAGGATGATGCAATTTCCTGGGCAGTGTTTTCATTTCACCAGGAAATAACTAGGGATTATACAACAAAAGGGAGGTAAGAACTGTAATTCTCATTCAAAAGAATGTCATTTGCGCATTGTGAACCAAATCACAAAGTTTACATTAATTTGCTTTGTTGGTAAAATGATCCTGGCTACTCTGTTATGGTATTCACATACAGTTTTCACACCCTTGAATGACCATCATCTCTCTGATAACTGCAGATTACCAGCTGTTTTGCAAGGAGACTGAAGGAGCTGCCTGTGCTTGCCCAGGTGCAGAGGTGCCAGTCAGGGAGCTGGAGGCTACATCAGTGCCAGCAACCCAGAAGGAAGACCAGCGAGCTTCCCCCCTGCCCACAGCTCTCCTCATGGCTGAGGAGGAGCTGGATCCAGGGGTGTTACACAGACACTGCCAGGGCCCAGCGGCTGCTGCTGCAGGGACAGGCAGCTGGGGCCCATCACAGGATGCAGCTGGCTGGGCAGAACCTGGCAGATGCCCAGACAGGAGGAGGGCAGCTGGGAGTAGACCCAGCCTTGGGTATTGGGCATCTCAAATGGAGCTGGCCAAGGCCAGGCGGGGATGTTGGTCCACAACTGTGCTTGACTCATCAGGACTCATGGCTGGGCTGGGCAGGGCTGTGGGGAGCTGGGGACGGGGCACTGACAAAGTGGAGAGGTTGGAGTTTCTTCTCCGAATCTAGATTTCACAGGAAATTTTCATGAGACAAAAGAGCAAATTCTAAAATGAAATCCTCAGAAGTGAAGCAGGGTGTCCCAGGCCATGGACACACACACACACACACACACACACACACACACACACACACACACACACACACACAAACACACACACACACACATACACACACAGAGTGTGGGGATTTCCTCGATCACCAAACCACGGGGGAATTGGTATTGAACATTCCCTGTGTGTCATCCAGCTGCGTATTGAAGTCCATTTTTACAGTGTAGTAAAACAACTGTAAAACAACTTTTTCACCATTTTTACAGTGTAGTAAAACAACTTTTTCACATAACATAGATATATTACTCTGTTAATCATTATTATTTTTTCTGATTTTACAATGTGATATGATCTCGTTACATCTTTTCATGGATGTTACCTAGTTTGGGAAAACTTACATTGAAGGGATATCAGATACATTGTTTTATTCTATAGCTTCTGAAGGACAGCAAGTGACATTAAATGTGACACACCATTCAGTTTTAAAAATGCAAAATGCAAAAACTTAGTAAATACCATTCTTCTCTTCAAACAAGCATCACTTGTACTGTTTCATCTCATACTGTATGTTCCACCCAGTTTCCTCTTACCAGCAGCTGAGCAGTATCCTCAAAAATTCTTTTTTTTTTTTGGAGAAGAGTTGCATAACTGCAATTAATATCTTTTTTTAAATAAGTAGGCTAAACAATATATAAATAAAGACTTAAATCATTACAAAGATATTGTTAAAAGGAGTTCTAGAAGGTGCTGAGAGATTTTTCACAACGTGTCGGTTACTTGCCATCAAAACGCGCTGCAATTTTCTGTTCGCCCTCCAGGTGTAGCACTTCCACAGTTCATGAGCAGTATCTCGCTGCCACCACTGATAGTCCTGTGCAAAAACTACGTATATAACTATCTGCATCCAAACAGTCCCAATGACTTCAAAGTATTTGTACAGGCTTTGTATCAATGACGAATCTGGCTCTACATCTATAAACCAACTACTAATTTCAGGGCAATTATGCTAGAGCTAAATTTAACCAAAGCCTATTTGGGGTCTTTTTATGGCTTCAGAAAAACCATCTATCAAAGCAACTCCATCAAAGTACATTAATGGAATTTATACTGCTCTTGTGAATATACTACTGGTTCCTAATTTTTGAAAGTAATACTGTAGTGCTTTTCTTAATAGTTTATTTTATATTAGTTTGCAAATGTATGGCATATCTTATCTGAGACCCTCAAAAGTTTTCTTGATATTTCCAGTCTTCGTTATACAATATCTTATGAGTCTGAGGAACAAAATAACCCAGCTTTACAGAAAGAGGAAATTAATCACGTAGATTAAGGAACATATACATGTTCCCTGTGTCCTCTAATTCCATGTGACTGGTGTTTGGATACCCAAATGAGGCTGCTGTATAGTCAACTGTCTGTTCCAGTAATTTGATATTTATACACAAAGCACTTTGTTACATCAGACCTAACATACACCTTTGAATGTGCATTGTTTCCGTTTTGGGGGAGCAGGGAGGCAGAAATATAACACTCTATTTTTTTCCATTGAAGCCCTAAATGGAAAATAAAAGCTCTGACAAATGTAAGCTTATTTTTCCTAATTAATTTCATGGCTATTCATGGTGCAGAAACAACAGTTTAAAAAACCTGTGTAGTAACAAAAAACTCAAGCAATGTTATATGTGCCTTTCTGATTACTAATAAGAGTGTTAGGATTTTTTGTCAGTTATTATTAATGGCAACATTAAGAACAAGGGGTTTGTTGTCTGGTTCGTTTGGCTCTTTTGGTCAGTGAAGTTAAGAAGAATTTTTAAAATCCCCTAATGTACTGGAATTCCACTGAAAGATCCTGAGGAATACATCACTCTTAGTCCATGCATACTCTAAACTGGATCTTGAGAGAGAGAATATTTCTGTGACATTTTATGCTAAAATATAGTTTCACAGGTGAGATGACTTTTTGCCCATACACTAGCCTTCAGAGTTCTCAGTTTCCCTGTTGAGTTGGATACTTTATCAAATCAAATCTAACATTCATTGTTTGTACAAGTCAGAATTATCCTTTAATGCCATGAAATTTCATGTCTAATTTTTATATTAGTTCACGAATCTCACAAGGGACTGATAATCCTGATATAATCATTATACAGATGGAACAAAGCCGGATCATAACTGAACTGATGAAATATCCTTAATGACACTCAGATGTGCATAACAGAGCCAAACAAGAGTTTGCCCCTGGAGTTCCCTGTGTGGCTCTGGAGAGTGCTATGTAAGCATATCTATTCACCTTTCCACACATATTTGACTGATTATACCTAAGAAAATCATAATTTAATCTACGAGAAAGATAGATAGACATCAAAATTATAATGAAGCACTTTTGTGACTTTTCTGTTGTAATTGTGTCATAGTTGTAGAAGTGTAGCACAAAACCAGATACTGCTTAGGAGAAGTCCAGTTAGAACTCATGAATAACTCTGGAAAAACATAACGTACAGAATGTTGTATGCTTTGAATGTTTGGTTTGATTCCTTTTCTTTGTTGTTTGGTTTTTATTGTTGTTTTTGTGGTGTGTTTTTTTTTTTTAAGTAAGGTGCAATCCAAGAACCTTGACAAAGTTACTTTGGTCTAGCCATTATTACAACTTGTGAGACACATTTTAATATCAGAGTTCTTAATTTTCTACCATCTAGTATATGCACTTCTCTTTATGTCTCCTTTGCATTCTTTCTATGTCCTATATATAAAAAATACTGTTTTGATGACAAAGGCAGTATCTGGGAATCTTACTTTGTAAAATAGAGATTAAATGTGATGCATGTATAACTGAAGTTATGATGGTGTTAAGGAGAATCACAATCACAATTTCTAACTGTAGTATTATTGTTCAACTCATATAGCCAGAAGTGAGGTATTTCTCTAGAAGAGAACTTACATCATAATCCAATTTGTAGCAGCTGCATTACTGAAAGCAGTTCAGCCCAATTGTTTCCTGAGAATTCACATTTTTATTGAACTTGTGATTAAGAGATTTGGTTATGTACTTCAGCAGAAATGTTAGTTCTTCTGAGTGAGGAAAGTTTACTTCAATTTCAAGGATGTAATGGACAAGAATGCAAAAAGAGGGAAAAGAGACATGACATTTTAATGAAAAAGTGTACCGTAGCATTCCCCAAGCATAAAACTGAGCCTGTCCTGAATTATTTCCTGTGACTTCTGAGATAAAGATGGAAATAACAGAAGTTAACTAAGAGATCTTCTATCTTTTTATTCACACAGTTTCAAAATATTATTTGATTTTATGTTATTTTTATCTTCATTTTGTAGGTATTTTACCTCCTTTCCCCTTGGTTCTATTCTGTGAGTGGTTGACAATGAAAACAAGTCAGTCAAAGTTTCTATTCCTTCAACATGAAAAATGGCCCTGTGCTGTGCAGAACTCCTGAGAGTATAAAGTAGAGACATCTGTGAAGAGGAAAGAGCTGTGGTTTAGACCAGTTTATCTGATTAGGTGAGGGCAAGTTAATAGTCAGAAAGACATTCCCCATTAAGGAACAGCAGGTTCCTTAACAAGACACAGGCAGTTCTGCAGCTTAACCATAAAATAGTAGGGAACCAAAGGGGGTGTTTCAAGAGTCCTGATAGCACTACTGATACTTCATGATTGTTATTGTGTATTTTCTTGACAGCAGTTTCTGTGATATAGAATAAATGAGCAACCTGCTCAAGCCAACTGAAACTGAGAGTTGCTATATAAAATAGAATTCTGATAACTCATCAAAATAGAAAAGCCAGCTTTGGAAATCAGAAAAGAGTCTTTGTTAACCAAAACACATGGTAACTGGAGTATAGATCTGTCTGGGTTGGGAATGTATTGAGCACTGAGGTAAGCTAAGCTTCAAAACAAACCCACAGATCCACATTCTTCTTCCACACTGAATCTTTACTTACATGCTGGGGCATGCTGTCACTTATCCTGGAGCTATGTTTCTCCAAATGGCCAGGTCAGGCACAGTTTACAATATTCTGCAGCTCATGTCTGGGAGCATACTTGTGTTTTCGTTCATGACGTTCAGAAAGCAGATAGTGCATATGTCTCATCTGAGGTTAAAGTGTGTCCACTTTTTACATAAAAAAAAAAAAAGCACTGAGTTCTCAAAATTTACAATACATTGATTTCTAGTAGAAGACACTTAAGAACTGTAGTTATTACAAACAATAAATAACTTTATTGCCTGTTTTTCACAGTTGAGCCTGAAAACAAAACAATTCCATTATTTTCTCCAATTTTCAATTCCTGTTATAGCATTATATACAAATAATTTTAGTGAAGGAGGGTGTGATAAAAATATTAATTGAATTAATATATATTAATATTTTTAATGCAACAAAGTAGTATGCTATGTTTGGTTTTCAGGAACATTGACACTAGATTCTACCATATCCATAGAATTCCTAGTCAACCAATCTTACTTTGATTTTAGTGGTCATTTATTTTTATAACACAAATATTTGTTCTTTAAATTAGTTAATTTCACAGCTGAAAAGCAACACAGATTTGAATACAGTATGCTAATGAAAATATCAAGAGAAATAGGATAGAAATACAAAATAACAGTGACCGGGTCAATAAAGTATTTAAATTATGGCTCTGAATTGTACTGGTGTCTAAACAGTTTTGTTATACTATAACTAGAAAGGAACCAAAATCAATTATGTAACCTAATAGAAATTCTGTTTAGAGACAGGGTTTAATGTTTTTCCTCAATAATTTTTGGCTCAATAAGCTGCATTTTTCTTAATGAAAGTCAACTAAGAACCAGCAGTTCCACATTATTACATCTCTGGTTTACTTAAAGCCTAAACACTGTGCAGATAGCTGGAGTAATGGCTATCTCAGCTGACCTACCAGTAACCCCTGTTTTGACCTGTAGGAATCACCCTCTCTCAAGAGGGCAAGAAGCTATTTCAATTATGGGGCTTACTGGTCCATCTGTTTCAATGGAAAAGTTTCAGGTAGAAAACATTTCCAAGGCTTGCTGGCTTTTTACATAGTTAGTTTCTCTGAAGTTTTCATTATAACACCAGAACTAACCTTGATTATCCTTCCCTCAGAGAAAAATGGCAAAAAAATAATGTAATAATTCAGTATCTCAAACTTGAAAATCGATTTTTTTGATGGTCAGAAGTAGAGGTGAAAACAACTGCAATGTTTGCCATACTTGCCCACAGAGCCCTATTAGTTGAGTAGCTCAGGAAATCCTGTATCCTGCCATTTGCACCACTATTTACAGTATTCATTGTCACTATATTATTAAAGAATATGTAAACATCCTCTTAAAAAAGGCAGCAAATTCTTTATTGTGAAGAATATTCCCATCTGCTGCAGTGTCTTTTTAATCAAAACAAACCCACAGCTAACCAAGATCAACAATATTATTAAGGTAAGTATAACATATAAATATACCTTAACAGGTAAAGGTACCAAAGGTACCAAAATCTTATTACAGCATTCAGTTCTTACTGTTTCCATAAGCAGTGGTATTTCTAAGTACATTGATGGATCTGATACAATTCCATTTTTCAGGACCATGACAAAGTGTGCCCTAAAACTAATACATTTACACAATTCCAGATTTATACTCAATAGACCATTGTGGAGCAAGAATGGAGAGAGGACATTTTTCCACAGCAAATTTGAAGCACAATGTATCTGTCCCCTAAGAATTTGGCCTCTGTGGCTCAAAGGGACAATGTATATTTTAAACATGTAGTTTAATAGACAGTAGTACTTTTTCAGATCATACAATAGAACATCCTGTTTCTATATGCCTGAATGCTCAATATGAAGAATTGTAATAGTTCTGCGAAATTGAGTTTAAAAAAGAATTTAACCCAACATTACAGACAGTTACCAGTTTTTATGTTGGGACATTTTGAGAGCAGCACACAGTATAACTCTAGCAGAGACTGAATTCTACTGCAGTAAAACAAACACATACTACTACCAAGTCTTGTCAGTGCAAAGTATATCTTTAGAGATTAATTTCTTGCTCATTTAATTAAAATCTTGTAAAACATATATGAAAAAAATACCAATAAATCTTGTCTTACATCTCTTGACATGTTATAATAAAATCCTTTTGGAAAATGTGCTTTACAAACAAAATATCAGTATATTAATCCCTATTTTGGGGGTAAATATGCTTGCTCTTATTAAAGAAGAAAAAGGTGTCCTTTCAAAAGGTACATTTTTAAGAAATAAATTAAAACTCATCTATAATTACTAGTGTTATGATGGTATCTTGGAAAAATATTATTTCTCTCTGTTTTTTCTTTCATGGCAGTATTCTTTGCTCAACAGGAAAGAAGAAGCAGTTGAACATGTCAACACAGTGCAAAATCATACCCTTGTGTTTAACTGGTAGTTTCTACTTCCGAGTTCTTTAATCTATGACTTCAATTTAAATTTATTTAATTTTTACTACCTAAACCCATCAGAACTTAGTCCTATTAGCAGCTCTTAATTTTAAGTCTGCTACTGTAGAAAGATTTTTTTAATATAGTTTTGATTTCTTGGTTATTGAATGTGTTTTAAGAATGAGGCATTGAACAAATAATATAGAGAATTAAAAAAATTATAAATTTCAAGTTAGAATGTCTTTCTTCTGGATGAACACTGTAAATAATGTTGCTATGTGGAGAGATGGGTGAAGGTACCAAACACAAATTGGAATTTATTACATAGGTGTAAGAAAAAATAATCAGGAAATATATTAGTGCTTATCCAACTCAATCAGAGTAGAGTGCAAAGTTTGGAGGGGGCTTTGGTTGTTTTTTTTCCTATAAATACAACACTGTACTTTATAGCCTTTTATGAGATTTCTTTTATGCTGAGGGGCATATCCTCTATATTAAGTTTTTGCCATTTTTACATTTAATCATCATCATATAATATTCATATGCCCTATTATTTAACAGCCCTGAGTGTCTATCTTCTCACAGTAAGAGCAATACCAGAGATTATCTGATCTCCATTAATCATTCTTGTATTATAACTGATGAAAGCAAAACCGCAGGCCCTTGGCCATATGTGCTGCCTGTTGCCTGCTCTCTTCAGTGTATGTAGAGGGTGGCAGGAGGCAGAAATAAGTGTGCTGCACAGGAGGAAGGTGAGGGAGAGGCTGTAAACCTGCCAGGTTCTTGCAGCAGTTCTGTGCCACTGCCACAACAGCTGCATTTTGGAGTATCCTTGGACTCTGGTGAGTTTCAGTACCCAGCCCAAGCTGTTCATGCTTCTTTGCTTCAAGGCCCTATATTCTCATCCTTCAATACTTCAATACCTTAAGCTCTTAAGCACAACGTGGCATTTCCTACTCATGTAGCAAACACTCTTACCACGTGACAAAGACTACTCCTTCTGTTATACTCCTGGCTCTGCTAAGGATTGCTGTATGCAAGAGTATTACCTAATATGTATCCTTTGGCACCAAAAACATGCTGGGTGACAGAAAGCAGGACAGTTACCTGATCTCCTCCTTACCGTGGAAATAAAGAACTAGTGCAGTGCCAAGTGAATGGCTTGTCTTTTCTGCAGAAAAATGAGCACCTATTCTTGCTTTTATTAACAGAACTCGACATGATGGCACTTTCTTCTCTCAATTCCTTCAGGATAATTAATTATCCTAATACAAGAGGTGTTTTGTACATGAATACAACAGGTTTAACTTTCAGCTATAAGTCAAGTCTGATACTCTCTTTTGCTCTTTTTATAGTATTTAAAGGGATTTTAGGGGACTTTTTTATTGCTTCAAACGGAATAGATGATCACTAAAGTGACCATGGCTCATGTCTTTCTTGACCTTAATTTGACTCATTATTTTTGTGATGAAATTCTCCATACTTCCTACTACATGGCATCAACTTCTTTTTAGTGCCTTAAACAACATATGTAATAAATGGTCTTTGAAAAGCATTTAATAGAAAACATATTTTAGGGCAATCAAATCTTTAAATGTCTATTTTTACTCAAATTTCTGCAGACCCTAGGAAATGGCAGCCCCTAGACAATTTCAAATACTCCTTAAGGGGTATCACTTTATGTTCATTTGTTCTCCACCAGAAATGACAGCATGCTTTACTTCTATCTCCAGAGAGTCTTCTTGGAAATTTTATTCCTTTGGTATCTATGCTTCTGGTCCTGTTTCCAGCTGGGACAAGTGGAGACCTAAGTTTAGGTTCTATTTTGTAAGAAGTTGTAGCCTACTATTATCTTATTGCTCTATCAAGCCAACAAGAAATTGGTCCCAGTTTATTACAGCACTACAGAGTCTCTATATCCCACAGCAAATCACATCAATATTCATAAAATTCTTAGGTAGCATTAACCAAATTAGTTGAAGACAAGGACTTTCACCATGCCACCCTGATATATCAAAAAACATGAAATCATTTAGATGCCTTTTTACATGTGTGGTCTATGTAAACAAAATCTAGAAAGTAGCTTGCCTAGAAAAACATACTATTGATTGCAAAAAATAATGTAATTTATATGGTTTCATTTTTTCTAATAGAAAACATTAGAGTTTAACCTCTCTTCTAATAGTTCAACAGCAGCTGATTATTTGGACTTACTTGAATAAGAATTCTTTGGCTAACAGAACATATTCTACCATTTGTGATTTGTATAGAAAATCAAAGCCAATACACATGATATTTCATCCAGTAAACATGACATTCCAGAATGTGAATGAGAACAATATGGTTAAATTCCTGCTTTGAAGTCAGTGGTAATCTCCAATGGACATAAACAGAGGCTATATTTCACTTGATGAGTTCTACGATCTGTCTCTAAATATGGCTGTAAAATCTGAAAGCAAATAATTGACAAGCCAGGTTAGGATGCAATGGCTTGACAGGTGTGAAAGGCATTAGAAATTCATATCATTGTCTGAATGTTTCCAGTGAATTTGTGATTCAGGATCGACAGACATTTTAAATGAATTAAAATAAACATGAGCTCAACCATTTATGACCATGCAGACAAGCCACAAGGAGAGAGCATATCTCATTTCATGGTCAGAAAAAAGAATATTCATGCCATTTGAAACAGTAGAGAATCCAGTTCTTGATCAAAATTACTCCCTCCCAAATGCATTTTTTTGGTGTCTAATAAGTTAATTCTCAAGAAAGCAAGATGTTCAGAGCTCCTCTTACTTTTTCATTCTCTTGCTACTTCTCTTCCTCCCTCCTCAACTCTGTCCCTCCTTCCCCCTTCCAATGTGACTTCTTTAATATCTATGAACAGTATAGATCATATTTTCTTTTTCTGTGGAGGAGAATTATTATATCTTCTTCACCTTCTGCCTGGTAACCTGCTTTCAGAAAATTCATAGATCTTTTACATCTCTAACCCAGTTTCAAATTTGTTGGAAAGATATTAGAGTCTCTAAAGACACTCAGTTTTATTTATTGAAAAATGCATACCTATATTAAGTTTGCAATAATTTATATAACAATGAAGTCTGAAAAACTAATTAAAAGATATTTTAATTTTTTTATTTTATCATTTCATGTAGATATGTAAATTTCATTGAACTGCCACATAAAATAGCAAGAGGGTTTTTTCATGTCTTACAAAATTGCTGCCAAAAATAAGTGGAGTGATCAACCACAAAACCCACTAGTTAGACATTAACAACGTAAAAATAAATAAATTAGGCCTCTATCTTCAGAATTTACAATGCAAGAACATGAGATTCTTCAGAAAATTAAAAGCTTTGAGGATTACTATAAAAACTTAAAACCAGAGGCAGAGCCTTGTAACACAGAAATAAACAGAAAAATATTGGTTTCATTTAGGTAAAAAATTGACCTACTTTAGAGGAGTTTATGTATTTTAGGGCATAAAGAGTATCTATTGGACTAAAATTAATTAAAATATTTAAAATATGTAAGAAATAGAGGATTTTGTTATTCAGATTGGAACAAAAAAATTATTTCAAAGTTCTCTGAATTCTGTCATCTCAGCTGTTTTGGAAGCTTATTTAAAAGTTTAGGACACAGTGAAAAACAAATTTTTTAGATCTGGTGTCTGTTCAGCTGCTTGCTGAAGTCTTATTGTAGAGCAAATATGCTCCAGGTGCTTCTGTTCTGCTCTCTGTCTACTCTCTGTTCTCAGAATGTGACTGAAGTGAGTAGGAGCATTTAAAGTCTTTAACCTTTAGACAGTCCTAAAAGCATTCCTCATCCTCCTGAACATCACCTAAGCCAATTGGTGTTATATGCACTGGACCCGTAGCCATCTGATTCCCAACATGCAAAGCCTTACTAGGAGGCTTTGATAGACTGTTAAAAATTACAAGGAAAACAATATAACTGTTGCACATAGATTAGCAGATCATTATTAGCCCTTTCCACACTAAAAGCTGAAACCTCCTTGATCCCAGACTATAAAAAGCCTTCTGAAGCGTTTTGAGCTTCTCTTTGATTCTTGGCCCAAGCTTTAATTTTCTCACAGTGTTGCAGCTCTGGGTTTCATTAGGGATATCATCTCAAATTCCTTTGTGCCTCTACTTGTTTGGAAGTGTTACTTGCACACTCATCTCTGCATACTTCTCCACCTATATAAAAAGTGATGATATCAAAATGCTTCAAACAATGCCTGTTAATGAGCATTGTTTATTTTTTGTACCCAATACAATTTAGTTTTATCATTAACCTGTAATGTAAAGAAAAATCTTATCATCTATCTCAAAACAATGTATTTGATCTCATGTTATTCTCATTTTTTACAAGTATTTATATTTTTGCCACCTTTTCAGATAGTTTTTAATTGCTGTAAGTTTATTTCCAAATAAATGTTATTTTTGATTTATATTGAATGTGAACTCCTTTTGCACCACCAAAACCAGGAAGACTTATGCTTTGCATATGTGCCCTGTTACTCCAAAATACAATTCCTTATAATCTTAGCACCTGTAACTCAGTGTGAATAAGTACTTTAACAGAAAGTCTCATATGCATATAGTAACACTCCTGTATATTGAGGGGTCAAAAGTGGCCTAACACAAGATATCTTTCCAAGATCTAGAGTGAGGCAGGAGGGGAGAGAAAGAAAAACACAAGAACACTGGAGTCAAAAGCAACAGCAGGGAAGGGAAAAGGCCATTTTGAATTCTTTGCAAATTTCCATAACTGGCTAAAATGCACTGGTTGAAATCAGGACTGAGAATACACACCAGAAAAAAATTATTATTTATTATTTTTATAGTGTACTAGTGTCATAGAACTGTCATCTGAGGTCTTGCTCACTGTTAGGTTTGGATTTGAAGCTACTTTATATCTTTTGTCAGATTTTGATTTGACAAAATATTCTCAGCATGTACTGTTGGAGGAAGGTTTCAATTGCAACAGCACAGCCTTTTTTGAGAATCAGACTTTGGCACTTAAGAAATCTTCCACTAAAAATCTCCATGCTTGTATCATCAAGACCAGAAATACTGGGCAGTGTCCCTGATGTAACATGCACTATTTTCTGTCTCTGAAAAATTTCCTTTGTAGTAGTTGAACTATAAAGTCTGTCAAAGATTTCCGTTTATACCTGGTCAGTCAAGACTTCCACGATTCCACCTGTACTCAGCATACTGTTGCCCAGAGATGCAAGGCTGTAATAGGACTTCTTATGATTGCTCTGGCTAATTGCTAAATTAAGTGACACAGGACCCTGGAGCTGAAAGCAAAATGTCCATTTCTCCTGTCCTCAAGTACCTTCCAGCTGGCTCCCACACAGTGCAAAAGAAGAGAAAACTACCTGTCTTGGATGCAGAAGAGTGGCAAGTGTGGAGAGACAGCCTCCAAGTTTTCAGAAAGAGAAAAGTGAGGAAGGAGTTTTAGAGTTAGGGAAATACAGGTTCTATAGAAGAGGCTGCAGAAAACAAATATCTGGAGTCCAGAAAGATGTGAAGGAGCCAGGATGCTGGGAAAGACACTAAGAAAATAGGAACATGGGGAAAAAATAATGTCTTTTTAAAATTATCAGAAAGTGTAAACTAAAAGAGGTGTGACTTCAGAAAAAGGAAGAGCACTGATGAACCTGAATGCATTTAAGTTTTATATGATGCAGTTAGATACCCAAAGAAAAATCTTAGTGAGACATCTATTATTTGTGATAGATTGAAAATAAAGTTAGTGAGCAGTGCAATTTTTTCTTTCAAAAACTGAGGTACTCCTAAAAGAATCATTCTTCTTGTCTCATTTTTGGCACCCAAAAGTAAACACACTAAATTTGTCCCTAATCCCTTTGCACTTCAGTTCCATAGCTGCTAAAAGAGGACACTGATAATACACTTTCAAAAGGAAAATAAAGG
The DNA here is from genome assembly GCA_035583235.1 of Hafferia zeledoni. Classification (NCBI taxonomy): domain Eukaryota; kingdom Metazoa; phylum Chordata; class Aves; order Passeriformes; family Thamnophilidae; genus Hafferia; species Hafferia zeledoni. The sequence continues at coordinate 43,334,692 of JAWWEV010000134.1, read as the reverse complement.
TAGGTTTAGGAGCAGCCATGAAGCAATTAGCTGATGTGATAAGAGACTTTGGATGATGTAACATAAATAAGGCCTGAGGCTAAAACATAGGGAACAAGATAAAAAGAAATATTGGAAATCTATTACTCACTCTTTAAGCCAGAGGTCTGCTGGGAGTAAAACTGTGTGTGATTGTCTAATTAAAGATTATATCATAACACATATGCACAAGAGGATGAAATAAGATTGAGAGGGAAATTTTCATTCCTGTCTGTTCTTTTTATCTGACTTTTAAAATTTCAGACCTACTATTTCAAATGTCATATTAGAATAAAGAAGCATTTGTAAATTTTGTATAAGGAAAACAAAGAGAAATGTTGGGGGGGGATGTTAATTATTAAAGTTAATATTAGCATTGTAGGCAAAAATTGTTTAGCTATGCATTTAAAAGACAAAATAATACTATTCCACAAAAAAAAAAGATAGGTTCAGAACACACAGCTGAAGTCACCTGCCACTGCTTCGTTCATATTGAAATCACATGTTGAATGTGTTTCTCTTCTCCATGTTATTTGACAACAGAATTTTAAAACACAGCAGACTGTAAGTCACTGAGAAACCTGCTGCTCACCAGCATTTTAGAGGGCAGAAGTTCCATCAAATCCTCTTTACACTCTGTGATTTCTTACTATTTTCTCTTTGATCTTCTCAGTCCAATGGAATCCAGAGAAACTTTCTGAACATTTTCTTGGCTTTCAAATGCTTTGCCAGTATAATCTTTATCATGAATATCAGCATATACATAGGGAAATCTGGAGGAAACTTTTTCTTCCAATCCATCTGCACCAATTGATTACTAGCATTGAAGTAGCTCTTGGACTAATACCATATAAACACATACTGAAAATCCAAGCACAGTTATTTGACTGATGTTAAGAAAACATAGATGTTGCACCTCACTCTGCAAGAACTTATTTAAAACATTATTTCATCACTTCATAATTAATGATTCTTCATAATTCATAATTCTTCAATTAATGATTAATGCTTTTTCATAAATAATAAAAACTGGATTCATTTTGAATATAAAGATATGCTTCATCCATGTTGAAAATAAGAAAAAAAGGAGAATATGTATTCTCTTATAAAGTCTAAAACTACCTATAATTCTCATCACCTTCAGTAGCTTTCTTGCTTGAATAACATGAGTGATACTCTACTACTTATAGGGATGAGCTCTTAATCTTAAAAATCACGGAATCACGGGTAGGAAGGGACCTTAACAATCATTTAGTTTCAACCCGCTTGCCATAGGCAGGGACACTTTTCACTAGATGAGGTCGCTCAGAGCTCCATCCAGCCTGGTCTTGAACACACACAGAGATGGGGCATCCATAGGTTGTCTGATCTACCTGTTCCAGTGCCTCACCACCCTCACAGAAGATGTTTTACTGAGCCAGTTATCCTCCTTTCTTGCTGAGGCACCTATTGATTCACACAACCCCACAGCTGCTACAGCTGTTTTAACTCTGAGTTGAGTGCAAATGTCAGTCCAGGTTTTGGGTTCCATCAACTGAATCAGAAATGTTACTACTTTGTGACACAGAAGGCTGAAGCATCTCAGTTCATTGTTTCAGACTGATTCCTTAGAAAATGTGAATGGGTATATTTCTCCTAAGAGACTTTATCATCGACCAGGTATCACATGCCTATGCGCTTCTAAGTGTAAGTCGAGTTGGATATTTATTATGTTGCAGCAGCGTCAAGTATATAAAGCCTAAATTATATGCATACTCTGGCCAATTTGATGAAATAGAATGATATTTCTACATCAGAACCAATTAAAACCTGACTTAGGATGATAATTACAGAATTTGCATCAATAACCACAAAACCAATACCTTGTCAGGAAGACAGAAAATTCATTCCCTGTCCTAATAGGTCATCCTTGGCTTTGGGAAAGAAGTTACATTCTTCCTTTAGCATGCTGAATCAAAATAATTTATTTTGTGGAATTTTAAAACAGATCCTATTTGTTGTTCATTAAACCTTTAGTAACACTACAGCCTTCCTCTACCTCTTAATTTCTTTCTTTCTTTTAATTAATTAACTCCTGTTGTGGGATTGGTAACCATAAATAATATCTCACTTATTAGCATATCATCATGGCAGCTGTCAAAAAAAGAATAGTGACCATCTTTTGCAAAGCCAGAAATCTGAGGTTTCCCATTTGGAATACACACATATAAAGGCAAATACTTCTTTATGGTATGTTCTTACTATTAGCTCTATTAAACAGAAATTGCTTTTCATTAAATTTCATTATCTTATTTCTAGGCAATCTATAATGTGGAAAAACACTTGGCCACATCAAGTGTCCCTTGATTATCTTAGATTCAATGCAATACTTATCCAAACCAGACTAACCACCTGTGATTTCATATCTGAAACCTCAAGCTAGATTACTATCTACCAGATCACATAACATATTGAAGATGTGGGGATATGTATATCCAATGGGCATAAAGGATGGGTAGAGGGTGAGAAGGCCTTTTTTGTCTGCAGTTATTCACAACTGGTTTATGCATCATCTTGAGTGCTTGTACAAACCGTACTATATTACCTGTTTTTTGAATAGATGGTTTACTGACATCTTGAGAACTTCATTTTTTTTTTCCTATGTGGATAAGACAAGGATTGCATTAGTAACCCTCAGATCACTTTAGAAACCACACAAGTTTTACTTTCTGCTATTTTCTAATCCAGAGTTTCCTATTATTTTCAAATACTGAATTTTCCCCAGTCTTTAAATCTAGACTTTCTTTCTAGTTGTTTCTCTACTTCAGCTTTTCAGAAAATATTCCTTAATGTTCATGATCAAAAATAGTTAATATTTTTGGAATATTTTACCAAGATAATCTTGCAAATAGTTAATTATTAGTCCAATAAAAATAGAAATATTGATGTCTAAGAACACAGAAACCAGGTCTGCTATAACAATAAGCCAAAGAGAACTTCCCTTTCAGCACCCGAACTCAGTCTTAAATTCTTTTCTAATGCACTTAACTGAAAGTTAATGAAGTCATTCTGCATCAATCATGTTCAGACATGAAAGTGATTCAAAGCACAACATTTGCAACTTTCAGTTTAGGTTTCACAGGGCAATGAACCAGTTTGCTAATATAGAACAATTGTTCAACTTCCCTGATCATCTGAGGAGAGCGAGGATTCCCAAATGGACTCCTAAGTCAGATATTAAACTGGCAGATGGTTAGCATTACCAAAATGGATAATGAAGTACCAGTGACATCTGGATGGGTTCTAGGCAGGCTGTGATGTATTAAAATAATTTCTCTGTTTTAAAGAGTGATCCTTTCAGTGTTGTTGACCTGATAATAAAATGCATCTTCACTTAAGCTGTGAAGTGTGTTATGAAAACACAGAATTACAGTAACTGCTAAAAAGATTCATGGGAACTGAATAATAAATAAAATGACAGAAAGTCAAGTTTAACCCTTCTAAGTGCTTTGAGCTTATGACACAGCTGATAAAATCTTCCACATACACAGTAAATTTTGGTGTGATGATTTGTCAAGACCATGGAATTGTTTTTCAAGTAGCAGATGCATTTCTTTGTAGATTCACAGTAAGATATACAACAAAGGTTTCAATTCAGCTCAGTGACACAGGAAGGAAATTATAGAACATGACCTCTCCTAAGAATATCTTCCTATGTTTTGCAGTAACAGCTTAGAAACACACTGATGCCACAAATTTCTGGTCTACTACTGTTGAACTATTACAAGCAATAAAAGAGACTCAATAAGGAGAATGTACCTGCATACTTAGGAATAGAATAACTGGCAGCAAAATATCACTGTTCTCTTCTGGCTGATCAAATATAGGTGTGTGTGTATATATATATATATACACACACACACACATACATATACATTATATGCATAATATATGTATAAATACTGCTTAATCGTAATTTGAAGGTCAAAGTTAATCTGGAAATTACTCAGAAAAAGAGGATTCCCTAGGTATCAAAGTGTCACTTTCCATACTGCTAGGTCATCCAGGAATACAAGGATGCTGTCCTGAAAACCCTCTCCACACCAAGCCAATAACTGCCATACAAATTATAAATTTTTTGTAGAAATGAGTTTGGGAACAAATGGAAGGGATTGCATTTTCTTTTTAACAGTTCTAATTATCAGAGTAGTTCAAGCAATTTCAGGGAAGTCCCTGAGAGAAAGTAAATATGTCGTAAACTTACTCTAACTTTCTACCCTGATTGGTCTCCACGCAAAATAAAGTCATTTGTGAACAACAAATGTGTGAGACCAGCTACTCAAAATTAATTTTGCACTCAATAGGAAAGGACTAAACTAGTTGCTGAATAAGTTCCATAATTATTCAGAAGGCTTTATTATATTTTTTTTGTCATTTTTACAGAAGTTAGACCAGAAAGAGGCAGTAGTAGGCTTAGTATGTCTTAAGAATTACTTAAATGGAAAAAGAAATTACTGTGCAGAATCTATTGATATTGAGGACACAACCTCAGCTGATGGAAAGGAACATGATCCTTTAAATCTTCATATGAAGACATATCAAATGTCTTTTGCATATGTAAAGGATTTTAAAGTTGCATGAGCTTTTTATATCTTTCATTATTTATTCTGGAATATCAGATATATAACTCAATTAAAAGTGATTTTTTATCATAAAGCAGAAATGTTCTTAATTTTTCAAGCACATCTATCAGATTTATAAGTTAAGACTTATGTGCATTTTTGACACATTTTTCTGATTATTTATCAGTAATTGTAGATTTCATTAATTGTCCGCTTGCTGTTGTTTACCTCTCAGTGGCTGTTGGTTTGTAGGGCATGATCTACTATAATAACATAAACTATCAAGTTAAAAAACCCCTCCACCTCTTAGACTGACAGACATAGCTGTGCTAGTCTTTTTAAACATAAGACCAATGAGAAATAAGTTCTGTTTTATCCTATTCAGCCAAAACAACAAAGCAATGGGGGGTTTCCCTACAGATACAGTGTAAAAGTCCCCAGATGACAAACACAGAAGCCTAGATATCAAACAGGATGAAAATGCTGATGTGAACACCTGCACTGTGTGAGGGCCAAGAAGTAAGCTAAAGCCTTTGCTAACCAACACACCTGCTTGATAGTGTAGTTATTAACCCTTTCCTCTTCATTCTCAAATTTCTTACTTAAAATAGAAGAGAATTCTAATAGAATGATGCAATCAAAGAAATGTTAAAGCACAGTTTTAAAATCGAGATAACATTCTGCCTTCCTGTCAAAGTGTATCACATTACTATTTTATTTTTATTAAAAGACTATTTAGCATTACAGAGTTTTAATAATGCTAGAAAAAATAATTTACAGCTACAAACTTATGGGGAAAAAAATCATACGGATGTGTGGAACTGTTTTCTGTGCCTAGCAAAATGTTTGTATAATCACACTGTTACATCTGACCAGGCATATGCTAAAAACCCTATGAGTGGTCTAATTATTCTCCCTGCTTTTCAGAGGGGCTGCGATGACATGATTAAAGATCACCCAGTCAAAGCTGAGCCCAAGTATCTACTGAGTCTGCTTTGGCAGTCCAGAAGTACTGAGTATTCTTGCTGAAGTGCAGAGGGCTTATGTCACAAGCGAACAAAGGCCCAAGCTGCAGCAGTTCTTACATTCCATTATTCTTCAGTCCTTCAAAAAGAAGAGCATTTGAAAATTTCTCTACTTTTGTAATTAATACTAAAAATGAAGTTCACATTATTAGGTGCTCAGTCATTTTTATCATAATCCACACAGGGTAATTGCCATGGTAGATAAAAGCAGTTTGTGTAAACTTGTGCAACTGCAGCTAATGTGTATTTTAGGTTGGTGCTGCTTTCTGCTTCCTTCACCATTCCATGTAGAATACATCTTCTAGTGTCTTCCATTATTTCTTGGAAATTTCTAAATAAATTTGAAACCTATAACTGTGTGCTGGAAAAACTTGAGATATTGGTATATGAGATAATAAAACAGTAAGTAGAGTCGAGGTGGAAAGGGTGGAATCAATTAGATGGAAAGGGTGGACTAGAAGTACAATGATAGCTGTAAAAACTATGTAATTTCCCCACACCTGAGTTATAGTGAAGAATGATCACACCAATGAAGCAGCAGCAGGAGCTGTGATTTTATTGGAAGCATTAGCAGAAATTCTTCATGTTCAAAAATAGGTGATCCCAACTAATACAAGGAACTGCACTTAGCATGAAGGTGAACTGTTTTTTCATCTTTGCTTCCGTGTGAAAAAAACATCTACAGAACTACTCACCAAGAGCTCTTAAACCTTTATTTATTCATATGACACTTCAATTAGATGAAGAGCTGGCTACCACTTAATCTATTTTTCAAACCCCAAATGGAAATAAATTAAAAAATTAATAGCCTGACAATGTCATCCCTTCACATGGATCAGAACGTAATTCACAAAAAGTCCTAAATACAGAAGGTTTCTCAACAGCAATTTGAGATAGGCTGACTGTTTCATAAAAGAAGCCATTTGAATGAAGAGCAGAGAATGGCAGGTCTCACTGCTGGAAAGCAGTGTCACAGAAAGGGACCTGTGGGTCCTGTTGATGACAAGTTGAATAGGAGTCAGCAGTCAGGAGGGCCAACCATGTCCGGGGGGGCATCAGGCACAGCATCACCAGCTGATCGAGGGAGGGGATTGACCTGCTCTGCTCTGCACTGGGGCAATGTCACCTTGAATATTCTGTGCAGTTTTGGGTGTCAAAATATAAGAAAGATATTAAGCCATTAGAGAGTGTTCAAAGGAGGGCAACAAAGATGGGAAGGGCCTTGAGGGGAAGCTGTGTGAGGAGTGGCTGAGAGCACTTGGTCTGTTCAGCCTGGAGAAGAGGAGATTGAGGGGAGACTGCATTGCAGGCTGCAACTTCCTCATGAGGGGAACAGGAGGGGCAGGCACTGATCTTTCCTCTGTGGTGGCTAGTGGCAGAACTCAAGGGAATAGCCTGAAGTTGTGTCAGGGGAGGTTTAGGCTGATATTAGTAAAAGATTCTTCACGCAGAGGGTGGCTGGGCACTGGAACAGGCTCACCAGGGATGTGGTGGCAGCACCAAGCCTGAGAGAGTTCAAGAAGAGTTTGGATGATACTCTTAGGCACATGGTGTGACTCTTGGGGATGGTCCTGTGCAGGGCCAGGAGTTGGACTCAATGATCCTTGTGGGTCCCTTCCAACTCCACATATTCTGTGATTCTGTAATTCTGTGAAAAGTGATGAGGAATCTGAGGCTAAACACTGATGTACTTGTTGTGTGGTCTAGATTTCTGTATTCTTGTTCTTGGTAGAGTAAAATACCAAACTTCAACTTTGTGTGTCTTTTCTATAAAATCAGAGTCTACACAATTTTGGGAATTTGGAAAAGGGTCCTCTTAGGTTACATTACTTAAAGGAGCTACAATATAAGATCTTTGATATGCTAAGATTTGAAAGGGTAGCAGACCAAAACCATATACCTATAAGACCTGTCACTATGGTCAAGGAAGTAAATGTTCAGGGTTAAAATCCCCTGAAGGGTAATTCTGAAGCATACAGTCTGGCACATATGGACACAAAGCAGGAATCCCAGATAGAATCTCCTCAAAAAAGGTGAGTTTGCCAGGGCACTAGAATCCATTATCAAGCAAAACATTGGCAAATATGAGAATTTAAGAAACCTAACAGGACTGCTGTTAAAAGGATGAGTTCACCCCTCCTTTCTTCCTGAGTGTATTTGGTTTACTTGTTAGAAAGTCTTGGAATGTTTTCAACAGTGACAGAGTAAAAAGTGGTTTCCATATTCCAAGATCTGTGGCAAGGACATGCACAATTTTAATGTTTATTACCTGACCAAAGATGTTTTAAGTTCCAGTGTTCCTCACAGTAATATTCATTTCTCCCTTGCTAAATGAAATTATATGCAAAAGTTAACCCAAAATATCTGTGTGGAAACAAAGAAAATGCAACCTAAAATTTCTTTTGATTTGCCACATCCTTTAGCCCATCCTTTTAACCTTCATTTGAACTTTTGCAGTAGTTAAATTGTATACTGGTGCTTTAAACAGAGCTTAAAAGTGTTGACAGTGTTAGAATAAAGGTTTGAACACACTAATAGGTTCTAGTGTCTGAAACTTTTGATAATCTATCCCTGAGTGTCATGGGTCTCTCTGAGTGGATTCCATCTGTCCCATAAAGTTATGTATTGAAATGTAACACAGCCCTTTGATCTTCCCTGTGTGAAGATCCTGATGTTCCATAAAACCAACAAGATGCTCTCATTCACTGAGAAGCCAAATCTCAGACTTGGTGATTGGTGAGACTATGCTACTTATTAGAGATGTGCCTTTTACCCTTTTGTTTATGTCATGTTGCAGCTACAGGAAGACCTGAGAAACACTGGTGAAAAATCAATGTCTTTATTATTATGACTTAGCCAACCAGATTGAGTGACGTTAGCATATCAACTGAGAGTGTAAAATAAACACTAATGTTTACACTCTGCAGTAAAACACACAATAGTGAATTAATAGACATGTCAGAAATGTTGTTTATTTGTTTGTAATGAAGTATCTTGCAATATGTAGGTGTTTTTCACAGTGGGGTTTGTTACACAAACATGACAACTAATAAGATTACTTCCAATTAGCATTACCATAGTTGAAAGTGGACCAAGAGTAGGGTTATTTTTAACCAAGTTCATAATTAGAAATTAAACTCAGACTGAAAGCCCTCTTGCCATAAGTCCATAGCACAGTGCAAAATGGACTCGTGCACTGTCATCCCATGCTAAGACACTCAGCCCTACACCTGGAACCACCAGCAAGCTACTCAGGAGCTCTCTAAGGCCCCAGAATCACCAGTACAGGGGAAATCCAAACAGGGCTGGATCCCAGCTGGCCTCCAACAGTCCCAAAAAATGAAGCACTATGAACCCTGAGGGGATCCCCTTATCCTGCTTCACATCCACATAGCAATGCTGCTGTGTTTGAGTACTTTTATGCAGACAGATGTAGTGCAGGATTTTCCCTTAGTGACTTTTCAAGTTCTTTCAAGAACTACACTGTATTTCTGCAAACAGAGTCTATGGCTGCTACTCACTGTATCTTCATCCCCAAAACTCCTTTAGGAACTTATATGCACTAGTTGGTGAAAACAACCTCTGACACTGTAAATACTGTGTTTAGGATTATACAACATACAGGGAAAAAAAGCTTATTAAGACGTATGAAGTGATATTTAATTTGGCAGTTTTTCTTCATGTCTTCAGAGAAAACTTTCTTCACTGTATTACATAGTTCACAGTTTTATTTAAATATCATCAGTATGATGAGTTTTTCCAGCTGCTTGCCATATTATCAGCTAATTCTCATTTTAAATTATAATAATTCTTAATAACATTATTAATGTTAAAAACCTTGTATTGGTGTTGCCATATTAGTAAATAATTAATAAATAAAATTACTGCTTTCCTATCATTATGAATGCTATTAATGACAATATACTATCACATAACATCTTCTTCAAAAAACAGTTGACAAAACAGTAAAATGTTTTCATGTAATTTACAGTTATTTCATTAGATGGCAGTGTAACATTCAAAAAAAATGTTTAATTCTTTTATACTTATGTATTTCATAACCACCAAGAAAAGCAGATTATTTTATGCTAGGTGATAAATTAATCTTCTTCCAAAAACAAATTTATTTTTACATTTTGGAATGTTCAAATCTTATATCTGGAAATGTATTTTAAAATTAGGTGCTAAATTTGATAACTGAATCAAGACATTATTATTAGTAGTACCAAAAATTATACCGTTAATAAATAAAATATTATTTGCTGTAATTTTTAATTCCTAGGAGCTGTTTGAGAAACCTGTGTTGCAAAAATCAATGTAATGAGAGGACCAATGGTTTTAAGCAATTTTTATATCTTTTTGATCCTTAGGCCAGCTAAGAATCTAGTCAGCTCCAGATAAAAGTTTGAAACTGCTTTAATAGGTTGTTGTAAAGAGCATTTACAAGGCCAAGAATGATGAGAGAGTTATTCCTCTTGTATGACAGATATCTATGTTGCCCCCTCCTACACTAAAAGTTGAATCTGTAGTGCAAAGACCTGCCATCTTACTTTTCAGAAAATCCTATTTTTCTAGAACTGAAAGCACATCTGAGAACTTTATTTCTTACCTAGTTTCTTTATACTCCTTCCCTCCATTGATACATCTATCAAGATGGAAGGAGTACTAAAAAAGAAAAAGGAACTTCTGCATTAATGGACTCCAAATCTAAGAAAGATAACAACAAAGTAGCTGATGTGACTGATAGTAAAGTAAAGCAGAAGCTGGAGGATGAAAGAATTGTACTGGGGAAATATCACTATATGCTTGTCTTTATTCTGTCCTTCACATCTGCCATTGGCCATTATACAGGACATTGAGATTTACTGACATCACCTCTAGTCTGACCTGGTACCACTGTTCATAGGGAAAACTACTAATAAAAAATATTCATGCTATGTGTATGCTTCTCTCCATGATACAGATTGTTCTCAAGTGCCCAATGCTGCAGATGATGCCTGTTTGTTTTTTTCTTTTTTTTTTGTTTTTTTTTTTCTTTTTTCTTGGGGGGGGCGCGGGCGGGTGGT
>JAWWEV010000134.1:43303045-43323976 GCA_035583235.1 Hafferia zeledoni | reverse complement strand
CCCCCCCCCCCCCCCCCCCCCCCCCCCCCCCCCCCCCCCCCCCCCCCCCCCCCCAATAACTTCTATCACCAAAACATACAAACTCAATCTCCACCTACAAAGTGTGTTCAACATTTTGAGTCATTCTATCCATGCAGACCTATACTTTTAGACTTTCTGGTAATCAATAGAGTTTCAGTCTTGCTGGAGGAAAATTATAGCACATAACTACACTAGCTCTTCAGCACTTACTTATTGTCTGTTGTTCTGATAGCAGCAGAACTTCTATTGGGAAAAAATAATTCCCAGTTTAAAAATGAAGTCTGTATTTGTCTCTTTTTTTACAGTATACATGATGCCAAGAGCATTACTGATGTATTGTTCCTTTTGATCATACTTTTCTAGGTTACAGGACTAGTACTGTGGGTACCTGAAAAGCGACAGCACCCTTCTTCATGTTGTATTGTCCTTCCATATACAGAAGTCTCAGGCAGTGTGCTAAAGTGGACTGCTTTTGTCTCACAACATTCTTTGCAGAATTTCTACTCTTCAAACAATGCCTCATGTGACAAGCATTTTAAGAATCTCTGATTCTTTAGAATTCCACCTATTATGCTGGAAATACATCCTATCAAAATGCCATGTCCTTTATGTGTTAAATAAGCATTTTTTCTTTTTCTTCTTTTTTTTTTTTTTTTTTTTTTTTTAAATAATTACCAGAGTTGTGCACCAGTTTAAGCATATCACAGATTTGGCCACAAGTTTATGTCTCTGATAGAAATATCTTTTTTGTGCCTTGTCTTGGTTTTTGCTGCATTTAATAGCATGATTACTTTCCCACCACTTTTCTTTTCAAACTTCATTAAAAATAAAGTGTTTGCTTAATTTAGTTTTCTGCTTCACTTTATTGGCAAGTTACTAGGTTCCAGGAAATTAGAAAGCAGCAAATTGGCATTATCATTGCTCCTTTGGGTGCAGGAAGACTATACATAATGTGATGAGATGATGTAAGTCTACTAAAAATAGAAGGAAAGAACACAGTCAAAGAAAATAGTTACCTTAGCAATTATAGCATATGAAAAATATTCTTTTCCAATTTTTTCCTGGTTTTTTCAGTCTACATGGCTAGGCACTGCATTTTTTTTCCATGACAACTTTAATCTGGCAAGCAGAATTGTAACTTTTAAACTGAGGTCTTTAAAAAAAGTCATGATCATGATGATGCTGATGAGGATGATCACAGGAAACAGATATTGCAGATCATGTTTTACGAGTTTTCTAAGATGTATCATAGGTGGCTAAGGATCCCAGTGAAGCTGAAGCTCTCGTTAATGGCTCTGTGGCATGTGCCCTATCCTGCCTTCCTGCTGAAATACCTACTGGCAAGATTTGTCTTTTCATTGGACACAATCAGATATTAACTCAGATTTGAAACATAACATTCTCACATTCTTGTTTATGAATATATTCATATTTCAAAATAAAATAATAATTTATTGAAACATAATCTCTTTTTTAGTACTAGGAAAATTTTAATGGGCTAGAGAGACATCAAAGGACTTTAAGAAATTATAAGTATAAATTGTGGACCTGAAAAACTACAGAGATGAATAATTCTAATGGTTTCTTTTATCTATAAGTGAAAGTGCCAGACCAGGACTGAATATATAGTCTAAAGTCTTTAGGTTTTTGCATAATCAGACATCGGTGAAGAAAAAACACTACTATGAAATGATAATTTGATCAGTGTTCCCTATCAAATAAACTTGTGTTCCCCATATAGTTTGTAGAATGTGAGAAAAACAACACTATGTTTGCCAGTAATCACTTTTGTGACTGTTTACCGGGCAAATAAATACAGAACTTTTGGGATATGAAAACCTGTACCACAAGAGTCCTTGGGTGCTGTGATTCAGAGAATATTGAAGGTGTACCATCTACTGAATGTTTTTAAAAGAAAAAACATTCTGCCTTTTAAGAATAGACAGCCAATGAGATCTGTGTCAGACCAGACGGTTTCTGATCCTGCTTTCCAGCTATGTAACCAAGAGCTAAAATGCCAGCAAAACAGTTTTCTCTCTGGCTGCTGTGGCCTCTCCTCCCTGCACACACACCTTTGCTGTCGCTGACACCTCTCAGCACACTGCTGTACTCAGATACTTTCTGCTTTGTAACCTCACTCCTTCACCTCCCTCAGCTGCATCTCTGCACAGAAACACCAGTGTTGGTGCTGCAGGCTAAGGTAGCCACACGGGGTGAGGGATTTGGCATGTCTTGGGAGGCAAGGCAATGCTTTCTTGGAAGCAGGGAGATATACCCCTTTGTAAAAGCAGGGGCAGCAGTTCAAAGAGCAGAGCTGCCTCTGACAGTAAACACTAAACAATGCAAGCAACACGGGCATGGCCTTTACTGGAAAACTGCACATATCTACAATGAAAGAGGAGATGCTGGTTGAAAAATGAACTCAGGCTATAGTTTCTAAAAATAGGTAAAAATAGGTAATTAGGAAGACTGATTAGCTCATGAAGGTGAATGTACTTGTGAAAGGAAGACAGGAGGTTCTGTGTATAGAAGAAAAATTGATGACTGACAGATTAACTTTTGAAGGGAATCAGCTGCAGAGAGAGTATAGTTTCTGCAAATAGTCAGGGACATGGGAATTGTACACAATATGTTAACCCCATCCTGTCCTTTTCAGTGCTTTGGAACACTATTTCTGTCTTAGGAAAAGAAAAGCGGAAATGTTAGCCGGCTATGATTTGATTAGATGAGTGTTCCCTTATATTTCCAACAGACTTAAAAGACATAAATTTCCTGCAAAACTCTATATATCTACTTTCTGGTAGTATGAAAAAATTAATGTTATACCTCATAGGTCAGTAGCAAAATACATTAATTTTAATATCATTAAACAGTTATGAATTTTGTAGAAAAACAGAACATCAGCCAACTTCCTTCACTTTTTTATCGGCCGTGTGATGGAAAGCCTGAAGAAAAAAAAATGAAGTTCAAATAAACCCTAAGATCAAAAATATATATCTTTTGATAATTTTTCCCTTACTATCAGATCTCTTCTGCTGATTTGAATGGTTACCTAGGAGAAGCAATGTGTAAAAGTCTGTCTTCAGATCTCTGATAGGAAATCCCCACTACAGTAATAAATATTGTTACTGTTGCAGGCAATTGGCAAGCTACCTTGATCATGATAGTCCCTGGCTGACAATCACACAAAAGTGAGACCAGAAAGTATATCTTAAATGTTTCAGCACTTGGATTTTCCTAACTACTCCTTTCAAGTTCTTTATGAACAACTTGTATATAGATCAAAACATGCTAATTTCATCATCGCTGGCCAGCATCAAAAAAGAATCATACAAAAACACATGGGTACACTCACCAACTTTTTAAGCAACCAAACCTTTCATAGAACTATTGAAGTTTCTACATTAGATAGAAGAGTTTTGCTGTTTTGAAACAATAGTACCGCTTTTTTTAATATGAAAACATATGAGAGTGCTTTGTGTTGTTAATTATTTGTCACCTTTTTTATTTGAATCACTCTGAAAGGGATGCCTAAATATGGAAAGGTAGCAAGGGCTACTGCACTGCACAGCCAAGACAGGTTTGGGTTTTGGTTCTGAATGCACTAATTGCCCAAGGCAACAAACACGGTACCTGGTTATGAAATGTACCTTATTTTTGCTCTCCTGAGAGAGTTTTAGAAAAAGTATTGCTGAGCTGCAGGAGACCTGTTTCAGAGATGCTCAGGGATAGGAAATACATCCTAAACAGTGACTTAAACAAGGTGAGAGCAGATAGAACAGCTTAAGACAAATACCGCTAATAAGCTAGAATTAGATGACTTGAGCTTTTCGAGGTGTATATGTCATGAAGCAAACCTACAGAAAAGTCTTATTGCAGCTGTTTGCCAAGCATCATCATAGACTGGAGAACACTTTACATAGTTAAGATCAGCAGACACATTCCTAGATAACAGAATTTACCTTCTCATTACAGTAAGCTTGAGGAGTTAACTGAGGTTACAAGCCACAAAACCACAATCACTACATAAATGAGAGTATCTTAGACTCACTTTTTACTAATAAATCAAATGCAATGTGGTGCTTGCAATGGTACTTAAATACAGCCATAAGACATTTCTAGTCAAATGAGAATTTCATACCGCATGAGACAATTTCATGCTGCACCTTGTAAATACAGAGTTCAGCAATCACAAGCACAAAACTCACTTCAGGAGACCTTATGATTTTGAAAAAGATACCCATGGCACCATGGCCTAAAAGAGAAATTGTGAGCAACTAAGAACTATGCCACACAGTTTAGTGTTCATGGTTTCTAGTTTATATATAAAGATAATAACATAGAATTAAGAGCATTTCCTGACTATTTGGTTACTGTTTAGTACTGGATTCTCATGAAGGGAAGTTTGCATAAAGTAAATCTCTCACAGCAAAAATCTACTGTTCGTTTGTTTGAAGAAGAATAAGACTGTAGCAAGAGTAGGGATTCCTTTGGATTAGCCATAAAGAGATCAATAAGAAAAAAACCCCAGGTATCCAGATCCCTACACTAACTCACAGAGGGTAAGACTACAGTTGTGGAAGTTTGTCTGGAGGGCCTGCAAGACAGAATAGCTTTGTAGAAGCATGACAAGGAGTTTCCTGAAAAGGAAAGGCTACCATCTGACATTTTAAAAATAAAAACCTGATGTAAATCACATCAGGAATACCAAAGGTTACAAGCATGAGCTCATATCTTCATGTTAAAAGTTACTAAAGGGATAGATCATTTTAAAAGGCCCCTTCTGGAAGAGGTTAAAACTCTTCACAAATTTACACAATTATATGTCTTATAAGACTTTTGTGACTCAATGATTAATTAGACATAGTGTCCCCTTACAGGTGGTTAAATTGAGACATGAAGATTAAATAGGTATGCCCAAGGCTGAATAGCTAGAGGAAAAGGCAGAACAAAGACCAGAAGACAGTTCTGACTTTTCATGTTTCACTGGATTATGCTAATTTTCAGAAAGAGTAGATGGTCAAAGTAGTGCCAAATCTAGGAGATGAAGACACAGTCTTTGTCCAGTTGAAAAGAAAAAGAGTTTTTGGTAGGAGTTGAAAACTTGATAACCCACCTGATAAGTAGAACCTCTAGTAAGAAGACTTACTAATTGTGAAAATTTTCTCAGAGTTTGCAAAAACTCCTGAGAATATTCCTCTTCTATCATGTCACCTACATTATCCTACATTATATTTATATCAAGCTTCCATCCATATCTCTACTAGAAAATGAAATTATTGTTTCTGTCTCCAGCAAACTAGAAGTCATAGAATCAGCATTAGCAGGAAATTGGTGAATTTTCAGCTACTGTTACTTCATGCTTTTTTCCAGAAGCTTCAGCACAATAGAGGTCAACTACTGAAAACTCTTCTGTGTAAGCATAGTTGCTTATCACCATCTTTGATATCTCAGCAACCTACAGGTGAAACCACTCTAAGCCAAATCTACCCTCCCTGAGAACCATGTTCATGTCTATGGCACCTTATAGCCACTGGAATTTGAGAAGGATGGAAGAGCTTGCACGAATAATAGACAAATATGTCCCCTGAAACAGTCAGTGACTGAGACTTATTTCCAGGAACAAAGGAAACTCCTGTAACTAATTTGAAAAGCACCTTTCATAAATATATCCTAGAGTAGATATGTAGATTTAAAAGATTACATTTGAGAGACGAATGTTACTTAATTTGGGTTCTATGCATAAATTAATTAACACTCCTGACGTGAAGACTTCCATGAAAGTAATATGTCATTTGTAGTATTTTAAGCGGGTATAAAATATGATTCCATTTTCCTATAACTAGACAAAATCTATAAACTAGGACTTTACCAGAGGAAGATTTTTACTAAGCTCACTGTCAAAAGGCCACCTAACATTCTTACTCCTCTCCCCGTGACTTCCATTTATCAGAGACTTGCTATAATAAGAGAATACCAATAGCATTTTTTGTTATATTCAGAATACAGAGATATACTGTCACCACTGCTTTAATTCAGTGTATTTTCCTTTTACCTGAACTTCCCGAATGGTTCTAGTGTCTGATCATGTTGCAGATGAAACAGTTATTTTGGCGACCTGCCAACCAATTTCTGTTTGAAACTTAATATCTCTCCAAATGGCAATAGAAGTAACTGTTTGACCTCTTCCCTGTTTGGAGTTTTTTTTCTCTTCCTATTGACACAGAACTTATTCATAAAGAAGTCATGGTTAAGTATGTCTCACCTGAGAAGCTTTTACACCTTTCTGTTTTCTGTCCATGAATCTCTGAATGTTAAGAACTGATACAGGATTGTCGAAACTTCTGCAAAACTTTGTTTCAAACACTGAGTTAAAACAAGTGCCATAAACCAAACTTCCCTGATTACCAATCTGATGGTATATGACAAATTCAAGAATGTTCTTTCTCTCTCTAGCAATGTATTTATTCCCATGTACTGAGAAAAGCACATGTTCATCCAGATGGTACACTGACACCAGGTACACTAACAGCAACAATTCCACCATAGCAGCTGAACATACTATTTATTACTGCAAAGGAAATTGTTTTAAGAGAAATGTCTGATAAAGTGTAGGTTTACGCAGACATCCAGGCAGTGCAGAATTCAGCCATCATGTTCTTCAACTGTGAAATGTTTCTTTTCTGCCTCATAGAAGGAAATAGCCCAGAGAAGAATCATTTGAGAGGGATGCCCAGAATATACATGTCCTGTTCTCCTCCAAATGAACTGAAGATGGTACTGTCTTATCTCATGCAACTGTTGTTACGTTCATATAACTTGAGTCTTCAAATGGATCCACTACTGAAAAAAAAAACCCAACAAATAATTGCAGAGATTTGAACAGTTGTGAAGACAATAGTTTTCCTTACATGAAAAGTGAAAGGAACAAACACAGTAAAGATCTCCAAAAGGTCTCCTTACCAATAGCATCCCCATGAAGTATGGAGCAAGATAAGAAAAACTTAAGCACCGTACCACGGTGTTCTCAGTATTAGACACAGGCTTAGTCCAGTACATTCAGGCAACAGTAAAGATTAATTTATGGTCCATAAAATCATCTTACCTCTGTTTAGATCTTCGCTGTATAGAAAAAGGAGTAAGAAAAACCTAACGGTTTGCAGTGCTATAACTGGAGCCATGGCACAGTGGTACTACTAAGATTACATAAGCAGAAATGAATGAATAAATCACACCCATTGCTCTAATACTTGCTGTTTAAAGGCCTATGTTTAGGTAAACTTCACGAAGTTACTGTAGCCAGATTGGATGACTGTGGGGAAAAAAAAAAAGAGCTAACAAAGCACATCAAGAAATTAAAGTAGCTGGAAATAAAAGCTATTATGAAAACATACTTGTTAAATGACCCTCATATGTCAGAAAATAAATTCTGCCCAACCCTGAAGTGCTAACAGAGTACATGGCCAAACCAGTAATTTGGACTTTCAGATGGAAGCAGTGAAGGTGGCTGTCACACCTGAGTACAAAAGATTACTATGGTAAGCTTATGATAGAAAACATGAATATATGGGTGGGAACAAACTGCTCTAGGCAAACACCAATGCCTCAGACCAATAAAGGACTGTGTACCTTTCAGATAACCTGTTAGCTGCCACTTTTCCTGATTATACAAGCTCATCTAATAAAAAAATAACCATTTTCAGAGGCATTTGGATTCTCCCATATCCAGTAACTATGATGAGTGAAAAGCATCCTTAGAAGACTGTTACAAATTTGACCTTCTGCAACATGACCAAGAGTACAAAGATTAAGAGAAGGAACAATTTTACTTCAAATATGCTCAGAAGTCAAGGCTTCTTCTGGATTTCAGAAAATCTTCTGAATGGCCAGTATATATTCCTCACACAACCTGGAAATAAGAGCAATGAAAATGAAAATATATAAAGAAATACAGAACTGGCATGGACCTTCGCTTTCCAGCCAGCTCTGAGATCAGAGAGCCAAGTTTTACAGTTACAAGGAGAACCCATGGGAAGCAGAAATTGGGGCTGCAACTGCTACACTAACTGTATTAACTGCCTTGAATGGTTCTCCTTCCCTGGGAGGTAAAAGTAGGACAGTCGATCATGCAGGGATTTGTTTCTAGATGTGGCATTTTCTCTGCCTTCATAGATTTCCTCCGAACCTTGAGCAATGCCATCTCTGTCTGATTATGCTCTTCATAGTATTAAGAGCAGCCCACAGCATTCAGACTGCTAGAGTTATGCAAAATGTAATGAGTGATAAACTAGATCCTTAATTCCACTTGTTAAACAGAACAAATCTCTCTCTCTATCCTGTTGGACTTTCTGCAGTGAGAGTGAAAACCGCCCACAAAAACCCCAACTGACAACTGAAGCTAAAGCTATTAGCCTATTAACATGTAAGAAGAGCTATCATGAGGTGTTGCTTTTTCATCCACCATTTTCAAACCAGAAAAATGTTAAATGCACGTGAAGATCATGATGGGCAGAATGTAATGGAAAGCAAATAAACGCAGTAAGGAAAATTAAATAGGAAAACTGTGATAGATGCTCTGGAGGTTTTGTACAGTCATTCATCACCACTGTACCTGCTCCATTACACTTTGTTCAAGGTTCATTTGCAAATACCTAAAGTGGGAATGGGGCAAGCATATATCATTCTTCTTCATCTTTATGTCAGGTAGGTGTTTGGATCCAGAAGTTTCAGCCCATTATTCACCATTTAAAGTTATCCTCAGTTACTGTCCTGGAATGTATCATATCTTTTAAAAAAGATGCACAATAATAATAAGCATGATTACAGTCCTTGACATCTGCAAAGTACTTTTGAAGACTAACAGTAAACTGCTGATCCAAAGAGAGAGAACTCTTATTGGTACGGTTTAAACACTGAGTGCTTGCCAGAAATGTGTGGGAATTGCATCCTGAGCAGCACCTACTCCTTTTTTGTGAGGAACAAATTAAATTTCATGGAAAATATTTTCTATTTTGTCTTCAGTTACTGATCAATTACTAATGGGAACCAGTGTCACCCATAAAAATCATTGTTTTATGTTAAATGGAAGTGTATTACAACATTATTTTACTAAACTGTTTTCAGTGCACTTTTGATCTTCCATTCCCCATTTTTCCAAAAATTTAAATGAAACCTTAGTAAGTTACACATTGCTAGCCATGAAGTATTGAAACATGCTTTTGAATACTTGCATTCCACTTCTATTTGGCAGAAAGTAAGATGATTTTGTCCACAGTCCATTAGTAATCTATGCTCAGCCACTTCTTACTATAGATTGGAAGAAGTTATGGTCCATAAATGGTTCTACCAAATGTGCTATACATTAGAAAATGCTTTTCATTAATACCTTGATTTCATTTAAATGATGCATGTGCAGTACTTCAACCATATATAATTCCATAAAACTGAATGAAAAAGCCAATTTGAGCTGGAGCCCACTGGGAGCACTGGCATCTGAAACAGGAGACCATGTCTGATACAGTGTAAATACTGCTGCCCTCTCCTGAACTGCCTTACCTACAGTCCTTCTCCTGGGTCGACCTCATCCTTGCAGGTGGCAAATCACCTGAGAGCAAGTTTCAGCAGGTTTAGGTCTAAATCACATAGGGTCTGCCATTAACCCTTGGTATTCTTGCAGAGAGCAGAAACTTTCACATCATTTAATATGGAGTTAATATGAGTTTGTGCTTCATAATTGAGAGTTCTGAATTAAATTAGTGTGATCTACCTGTTGTATAGCTGGAACTAGCATAGAGACCCAGCTCATCTCTGTCTTGACAGTTTCCACAGAAAAGCTCATGCTGAAAGTATTCACTAAACAAGGAATTAAGATAAAATTGTCTTCTTAGGCTTCTCTGTACTCAGTAGAAGCTTTTCATTCAGCAGTATTGGAAACTTCATACTCTGAACTTGTTTCTGCTTAGCATATTAGTAAAGAACATAATTAAAACATCTTATATAGTGATTAAAATCCTACACAAACTCTACACAAAAATAATACAGAGAATAGCTATTTGTGTGTAAGTAAAGATAGTAGGAACCCCTTGGCAAAAAACTATCAAGCATGTTGTGATTTTAATCAAAATTTCAAGAGCTAATGCTACTTTTTCCTTCAAGGTAACCGTGACACAATCTTCACAATTGTTGCAGGTTTGAAATGTTACACATAGTGTGCTAAGACATTCTCAATTTAAAAATAACAAGAAACAAAATAAAGTGAAATAATTTTTAATTCTCTTTTTAAATGTGCGTTTGACTTTGATACAGATCTGTAAGGCACTCTCATTGGTAAAGAAAATTAAACATTCTTTTCCAAATAAGGACAGCTACAAGGTAATGGCATGTGCATAAAACATAAACTTATCTGTAACTGATAAACAATGAAATATGAATGTTCAGGTTTTGGATGCATTGCAATGTAAAGTCATTTCTGTATCATGACACTAATCAGAGGAAATGGTGGCACTGTAAATGATTTCTCATTGGGGTTAGGGGGTTGTATTCTCTTCATATCCCAGTAAAAAATAAACTCTTTAATAAATAAATATATAAAATAAATATATGCTATCTGCAGATGTATAAATAGGTCCATCCTGAAGAAAAGTTCCAGCTCTGACTATGATGTATTGACATCTAACATCCATCACTAAAGCAGAGCCAGTAAAATTTCATATACAGTTTTCAGAATTTAATATCATTTTACAGTCCATTTCTCTCTAGTTCTTCCAGCCATTGTCTCATTCATAGGATGTAGGTAGCTCTTTGCTAATCTACAGACCACAGGAAATCCAGACAAAATTGCCAAGAGTTTGGGTTTTTTAAGAAGTCACCCTTCCCTCTGGCTGCTGGCTACCAAACAATTCAGCAAGTTTCAAGGAGGCTGGTCCACTCTCAGCATTAAGGATTTGTCTCTAAATCCAAAAGTTGGAAAATGGACGCTTGCCTTCACAAAGCAGCTTCTTTGCATCCCACATCCCAGACTTCTGCAGGTTCCTCATGCTCACATTGCCATGAAAGCAAGGGCAACAGCTCCAGTTTGCGCTTTTTCCAAAGCCGCCTCCTTCTTCAGCTGTATCCTAACACATCTTTGTACAATTCTGGAACTCTTTCAGGATCCACAGGCCGGGGCAAGAAATGTGTGAATTTCTGGTGTCTTTTGGACCTTGCCCCATCTCTGGGAGTACCGTCTTTGTTAAGTGCTACAAAATATCTCCGCCCTGAATCTTCATGTTTGTACACATTGGAAGAGTAAGTGTTGTACCAGTTTTCCTCAAATTGTTCCCTGAAGATGCATTCAGAAGTTAGCTTCTCCTGCAGAGGGAAAGGGAAAAGAAAAATCAATTAAGCTGTCTCTAGATATGGGAATACATGAAAAAATATATGATAAATATAAACAAAATGCTTCAGGCTTTGTGTAGCCTTACTGTTCATTTAACTGTCAACAAACCAAACCCAATGAGAGTATGTGGACCCAAAAATAAGTTTGGAAACCTGGACCTGTACATATACAATTTTGGATTTAAACATGAATTAGGTAACACCCATTCTAAGAAAGCATTACTTATTTATTACTTAAAATTAAGCTGATTTACAGAAACTATAATATGTAGAGTTCTGTCTTGGGGTATCTAACACTCTAGAAATGAGATTTAGTGGAGGGACCATAACAGGTCAGGATGGTATTTCCATATGCTTTTTGTGGTGTGATTCACTTCTCACAATTTAAACTGGAATAACCACACCCAAAGTGGAGAAACAGAATATTTTATCTCAAAATGTTGTAAGACTTGAAAGGAGTAGAGTAAGACTGGTGTTACCCTGAAAGTATTGTAAAAAATCTACAGTTATATTTTGCTGAAGTTATTCAATAGATGCAAATCAACTACAATGAGTACAATCTCATTCTCATTTTTAAACATAAATATTCCAGTCAGGATCTAAGATACTGCCATTACTCTTGCACCATTCAGGTTTTTCAAATAGCAGTGGTACTTATTTATGGCATGTGGTATTATGCTCTTTTCCCCAGCATTTGCAAGAATGCTCTTTATGTTGAAAAGTTGGTACCTGGAAGTACCACCTGGTCATTTTTAAAGGAGCATTAAACTATACATAAAGTAAATCAGGTATTGTATTATATTAGTTGTTGTTTATTTGCTCAACAACTATCCTTTTATCTTTTTTCCAGTTGCATTTGATGTTTTTGATGAGACAGTATGCACTATGATACATTTACAGAATAGATAAAATAAAATTAGATACCATGTAACATAAAGGCTGTTCCAATAGCTGGTTTAATTTATCTATTTTTGTCATTCTTTAAGAGGAATATTTCTTTTCAGTTCTCCTCATCTAGAACAGAGAAACTTTTCCCACTAAATCTTTAGTATTCAAGGCTATACTATATACTTCAAAAATATATTACACATTTGAATAGGAAAAGATCTTAGTGTTTTGAAAGCTGAAATTACTTCAGCTAGTTTCTTGAGGGGTTTGCATAGTGTTAAGGAACAAACCAAAACCTCAAGATGCATGAGCTGACATGAAAGCAGTACTTACAGAGCCATAGAGTTCTCCCTTCTCATTCATTCCAAGGTAAAGGCCACTGTCCACACCTCTAATACTGACCAGTCCCACAGCCACGCTGATGAACTCAAGGATACCTGGGGAGAGAAAAAAAAAAAATTTCTTTAAATCATTTTGTAGCAACCAAAAATATTATAAGAAAGGTGGTCTAGTTTCTCTGAAATTTCAAATACTACGTGGATATGTATACAACATTGACAGGAAAGTGGTCTGAGAAGTTGCATCTAGGAACATGAATCCTACACCATTTAAGAAACTTCTTTTTTAATGTTGAATATGAAAGGCTTTTATTCAGCACTAAGGCTAAAGTCATCAGTGCTATGCTGTTGGAACCTATAATGATTGTACACTGTTTGCTAAACTGCCTACTCAAACATTGGAAGATAGGTTTGAATTACCTGAAAACATACTTTACTTCTTCTATAGAATTATCTTAAAAAAACACATCCATTATTAGATCATTTGAATGGAAATCAAAGTACAGATGGGAATTTCATATAACACAATCTACCCACAGAAAAAAAAAAAAAGTATTTGCTAGACATCTTATCTACCATATAGGCCCACTCCTCTTGACACAACTTGCTGTCTTCAGTGCAGGCTTTTTAAGTACATGAAACATGCTCTTTTTTGCTACTGTTTGGATTGCAACATTATTTATATTACATTTGCCCAAAAATATAATATATATTAATAAAATAAAGTATTTGAGAGATGAGGTACTATTTGAAGCCTGAATTTGGCAAGGGTAAGCCAACATACTTAACCAATTGATATGCACAGATTACAGTACATGCAAAACATGAAAGAAAGAGAACATGTGAACTGGCTTTTTGGAAGTTGTTAACAGTGTAAACAAAGCCTCAAAAAGAAGTTGTGCTAGAATCATACCTAAGATTTTGCTGATCAGCAACAAAACCACAAAACATTAAAAAAATCTGAATCTAAGGTAAGTAGTTTTAAATAATGTATTTGATTATAACTTTTTGTCCACTTACTATTTATGCTTTCAGGACAATTTCCATTCTCAGACAGATGGACTGTCCAGACTATTCAACAATTTAAAATGTTTTGAATTTTAATTGAACTTTGACAGGTTTCTTAGTTATATGAACAATCAGCAAAGAAAATAAACCCTTTATAAAGAGTAAGCATTAGAAACTCTTATCACACATAAATAATCCTAGTTTTTCAGAAGCTAAAGCCTGAAGTCCCATAAAGGAGGTGGAGGTATTTTGTCTTGCTGATATCATTTTCAAAGCCACCCTTTTTCAAAACTATAATAAGCAGGTGATACAACCACAAAGAAACCACATCAGACAACCTGCTGAGAATAGCAGTAGAATAAAGGCAGTACAATTCTAAAAGGCCCAGTAAATGTTAGATCTGGTGCTAACTTGATTTTTTTTCTTTTAAAGCAAAGATTTATTTCATGTTTACATGCTGTAGGAAATCTTCCTTCTCAGGAGGACTGTCTGACTACTGCTCTTCTACTTCTAAAAATATCCATGTGTTATAAAAGCAATTAAGAGCCACTCTATCAGATTGTTTTGACTATGGGGAGGATGATAGGAAACTCTTTAATCACCTTTTTACAACTGCTAAATCAATATACACCAAAACTCATGTGTAGTTGACAACAGCAAGTTTGCTCAGATGTCCAGCTCCCACAACTAGTACTTAAGTTTTACTGTCATATCTCAGGAAATGTTTACATTTTGGGGTTGTCTTCACCTCCTTTGGGTTTATGGACAGAGAAAGCATTTTAGGCTCCTCTGCTTCAACATTCCATCCTGCAAATGCTGATCCTTAGGCTGCAGTCTAATGCATGCCCAAGTGCATGACCTGTACTGTTCCACAAGGACTCAGGAAGGTCGATACTATTAGTGAATACAAAAAGTATTGATCTAACTCTCGACCTTTCCCACTCCACTGAACCTGCCGGTGTATTTCTGTGCTTATAGGCCCCCAGCATAGGCCGGCTGAAGAATATGTGCTTATCTCCTGGCTCGCATGGGATGCGCAGCCCTCCCTCACTACCTTGCCCTGGGTGCAGATTTCAAGGTCTAATGCCAAAGGGTGAAGCCGGTACTGAGGGCTCATCCACCTGCCTCAGCATCACACCTCCCTCCCAAGAGCAGGACTGCTCACGTCCAGGTACACGCAGACACACACCCGCACACGCACAGACACAGACACGCACCCGCACGTCGGAGCGCACACACACGCACACCGGGGCCGTGCCGCAGCCGCCTACCGAAGAGGCTGTGGTCCTGACGGGTGCCGCGCACGCTGCCGTCGGGCAGGATCTGCAGGTGGAAGCCGGTGCGGCAGTACAGCTGCCGCCGCCGCAGGATGCCCTGCAAGTGCGCCAGGTCCGCCGCTGCCGCTGCCGCCGCCGCCGCTGCGCCGCCTCGGGCCGCCCGCTCCGCCGGGGCGCGCCGGTCCCCGAGCAGCGCCGGGCGCTCCCCCGCGGGCGGCAGCAAGAAGTGGGCACCCACCGGTTGCCCCAGGCCTTCCAGGCCGCCCAGGAAGCCGCCCACCTCGGCTAGCGGAGCCATGGGGGCGCGGGGCGAGCGGGCTAGGGCGCGGCGGCGGCGGGGAGCGGCTGCCGGCCTCTCCCGGTGGGCATGTGGGGGTGCGCCGCGGAGCCCCAAGCATGGGGAGCCGGCAGGGCCGAGCGGAGCGGAGCGGAGTGGAGCTGAGTAGAGCCGTGCTGAGCTGAGCCGAGCCGGTGCGAGTCAGGCGGCGGGGTACCGTTCATACGCCCCGCGCGCGTGTATATATATACGGCGGTCCCCTGACATATGCTAATGAAGCCGCTGCGGGGAGGCCGCGTTTGAAATTGTAAACCGGCTCCGACCCTGCTCGCACCTTCCTCTGATCTGCCGTGACGGCGGGGAGGGGGCTCCGCGCGCGCCCCCCGCGCGCAGCCGGCCACGCCCGGGCGCGCTCACGCGAGGTGCGGCGGGGGCGCGAGCGCGGCCCCTGCGCGGAGCGGAGCGGAGCGGGCAGCGCGGGGCGGGCGGGAGCTGCAGGAGCATTACGTGGACAGGTGCAAGGAGAGGCAGGAGGGAAGAAGGAGAAAGGGCGTTACCTGAGGGTTAGACCTGCCCAGACACACATGAAAGAAAAAAAACAAAGATCTGACAGTTTTACTCCTTGTTTCTGAAACGCTAATAAAATGTACTTGCATTACCCTTTCCTTTTATCGCATCAACTACAAGGAGGGGAATTTCTAAAGAAATTGGCATAGTCAGGGAGGTGTTTTCCCCTCTGCAAATTCTCCCTCACATTTAATTTATCATTAATGTGACACGAACATAGCATTTGGGTATTGACAGGAGGTCTCACAAACATAAATGGGCAGCCCCGTGGTTTGGGATAAATATTTTCAAAAGCTGCACAAAAAAAAAAAAAAAAAAAAAAAAAAAAAAAAAAAAAAAAAAGATTGAGAGGTGGATCATCTAATTCATCTTTTTGGGGGGTTTGCACTGGGCCCATAGCCAAAGAATAGGAACCTCAAAAATTAGCAATATCATCTACTGAAAGTTCCCTGTTGTCTTTCTGCAGTTTTTTAATCTGTTTGGGAGTTTGCTGGTCTGTTCCAGATAAGCGTATGCACTTTTTTCATCCCCTAAGTAGAATGGTTCACGCATGCAAATGTATTGGTGGAACACATGTTCATTCATTATCAGGAATGGTAAAACAATGCTATATTAAATCTAAGAGCTTACCTTTTGCTATCTTTCCTATTTCTCTCATAATATCTAATGAATTTTAGGCCTCAAACAACATGACACAGCTTTAGCATTTAAGAATGCACTGCAGTTCCTTGCCCATGTTAAAACATGGTATTAGAGTATAAAATGCAAAGATCTTTCATAGCTCATTCTTTCAAAAGTTCAAGAGAATCACTTGGTGGTTTAAGGTTTCATCTAAACAAAAAAGTTGCAGAGAATCATGAGAGATTAGTTCTCCTGTCTTGCTTCATGGTCTTTTCAGTCACAGTCTAAATCTGAGAGATCAAATGGATTTGATTGCTTACCTTTATTTGCTATGGAGAGCATAGGGCTAATTAATTGGCAGGTGCTTTAAAGCAGGTAATGCTACACCTTTTCATCACTGCAGTCCTAAGTACTGCCCCTGTGTGCACCTGAATTATAAAAAGGCTGCTTTAAAGCAAGTGATTTACTGTGGAGGGATTTAAAACTGAAAAAAATTAGTGCTAAATACAATGATCAGATAAATCACCTCAGAAGAGAGCACTGCTCTGAAGGCAGTTACAGATAGATGTTATATTATTTTACCTTTCAGATAACAGGAGCCTGTCATGTGGTGGGACTCAAAAATCCACCATAATCGAGATTTCAAAGCACATCTGTGTAAACATTATCACATCAGTGTAAAACATCAACCAATGAGCTTTCTCTTTGAAGCAAATCTACTTAATTGTAGTGC
Source organism: Hafferia zeledoni (assembly GCA_035583235.1). Lineage (NCBI taxonomy): Eukaryota > Metazoa > Chordata > Aves > Passeriformes > Thamnophilidae > Hafferia > Hafferia zeledoni. Next base: position 43,306,870 of record JAWWEV010000134.1, on the reverse strand, counting down.
TAAATCAAAGAAATAGATCAAAGTTGAATAATCTATATGGCACCTATTTCTTAAGTAGCCTGTACACTGATTACTCAAATATACCTAAAACGTTTGAAACACACATCAAGTATTTTTATTGACATGACTGGCAGGTCAAGATCAAACTGTTCATCACAGCTGCTAAGTTGCAGGACATGCACTAGGATGGCACCGATAAATGGGGAGGTATATTCTTCTAAGCCTAAATATGCTCCTGTACAGGTGCTGTTCCTGGGGCCCAGCAGAACCCTCGAGTTCTACAAATAGTATAGGTGTTTTCTGGTCAGATGGTATCAGTGTCTCCTATAGAGAAGAGTCGGGTTTTTTAAAAAAAAATCTTCAGCCATCACACACTGAAAGACTCTTATGGCTAAATCTTTCCTGTCATGTAGTGGAAACATTCAAAGTAGAGTGGAACATACAACATTGATCTTTTCCGAGTGGAGTCTTTAATGTCTGGGCACTAAACCGGTTATGCTGTTTTATAAAGTACCAGAAAAGAAACAAAAAGATAAGATTTTTTGTGTGTTTGCTCTAGTCATGTGACAGGAAAAGATAACGCTAAAGATTTTTTTTGCACCATCTGAGACTATACCATGGGAAGTTAAATAATTTGGAAGAGTGTTTTTACAAAAGTACATAGTTCAATTTAAAGTATACAGTACAATCTAATCAACTCTGCATATACTTCCTAGAGACGGCACTTTCAGTGTCATGAACAAATACATATGCGGTTCAGTTTTTATTTCCATAGCAAGTAGTTAGGGCTTCTATAGACAATATAATTACTCTATATTTTCTAAGAATAGTGTTGTCATAAGCAAAACCTGGTGCCTACAAAGGGAGTGGACAAAGCAACGGACTGAAATCTTTCACAGATAGTCTATATATGTATGGAGAGAGATCTATGTATCTATAAAAATCCTGGTTGCTATAAAACTTTATGTCCTGCAATTTATTGCTCCTTTATTAATTTTAGAACTCTCTTGCACTAGTGCTGTGCTAGCCATAAATTTTTAATGATACAATAAAATTTTGGGAGGGTTCATGAATATATGAGAAAGAAAACACTTGGTGGAGCAAAAACCACCAAGGAGAACATAAAGGGATATGTCCAGCGAGGGATACCAGTGTATCATGGCCAGTTCTGGATTCTTCCTAGATTTGGACAAGAAAACATGGTTGGCTGCTTTCAACAAGGCAAGCAGAACATGCAGAAGTTAAATGAGTGCCTTTCTGAGCATTGCAAGTCTGAGTGAAATAAGGTGTACTTTTGTACAGATTTTACTAGAAATAAAAGAACAGAACCTTTTCCAAGGCTCCATGTACAAATCAGGTCATCGTCTGATGATCAAAAGCCTTTAAAATGCGGTACATGCAGATTTAACAAACATTCACAACTTTCTCTTTTAAATAGATGCAGTTGCAGGTAAGTATGCACACATCTATATATAATCATATCTACCTATTTACAGAAATTCAGAGGAGGAAAAAGTGATGATGAAAAATATTCTTTTCCTATGGGAAGGGAGTTCTGCATTGCTTACACCTTCATTTTTTGTTTTATTTCTTTAAATGAAGACAGAAATTCATAGGGCTTTTTAAGATTCATGGTTTTATTGTTCATGTGTGTTTTTTGTGGACACACATGAATAAACTTCTGCATAAGCAGAATGGGACAGAGAATCTAGGTAGCAAGCACACATTTACATGGCTACATCCAGTGAGAAAAGACTGTTTCCATATATCAGCATTCAAATGACTCATTTGGCAGCTTTTTTATTAGTTCTCTCAGTGAATCATTGGATTAAAACCACCTTGATTAATTTAAATTACCTGCTTTCTGAATCTGTGCACATAAGATGTGCAGGCAGCTTATGCTTTTTGACTTGCTGCACAAATAAATTCTGCTTTTGTTCCTGAGCAAACAGCTCATCAGTGAAGTTCTGACTCACACAGCCAGGTGTAAGTAGTTGCAGATGTGTATTGGATTTTTTGAAGTGAAAAAAAAGTTTAGCCTAAAGGTGTTATTGAAAAGTCATTAAAATGTGTCTTACCAATTTCATGGAAACAATGTGAACAGGGAGATAAATCATGGTTCGTGTCCACAGTTTACGTGACTGATGAGCTCTTAACAGGTTTACTTTGGGACACTGAATCAACCCAAAGTGGTTTCTTTTCCAGTCAAACAGAAAAGCTACACTATTTGAAAAAGGTAATTGTATTGGTGAATGGTATCTCTTAATGATTCAAGAGCTACATTCTACAAAATTTTACAGACTAAATTCTTAGTCACATAACTGCATGAAAAGTACTTGAGTTTCATCATACTAAGCCTGTGAAACTATTATTGCCTTAACACCAAAATATTGGCCTTTAGTCATTTAGTACAGAGATAGAGGTCAGACTTGGAGACAAGACATTTGACTGGGAATCATACACAAAATGTACTATAAAATAAAGCACTAGATATGAAAAAAAAACAAAAAAAAAAAAAGTTAGTTTTTGACAGATGGGAATAATGAAGTCAAGGGAATTACTTGAAGGATGAATTTGCTTATGGTATTACAAAATATTGAAAGAAATGCAGTAAATCTATCATTCAGCCTTTCCAGCCATAGCTCTGAGGAAATTCAACCTTGGCCATGCTAACAGTTGTATGATCTGAAACACTGTCAGATGACAAACATGGCCACACTTTTCCTTGACAAAGTGTAACTGTGTCATTGAAATGTTTTGGGGTTTTTTTAGAAAATGAAAATGCATGAGTGTCTTAAAGCTATTAAAACTAATTAGGTTGTGTATTTTTCTGAAATCTTTTTCAGAATGATGTACAGTCATCGAAGACTTGGGGTGGGTGGGGGGAAGACCAATAGGCTGAAACTTGGGGGAAAGATAATCACGTAAAGAAGAAAAAGACCGAGGCTGTACTTGGGCATTGCAAAAAATGGCCAAAGGTGTGCTCTGTCTTGAAGTGTTTGTTTGCAGTTCATTAAGTTTCGAGGTAACCTCAGTGCTGATGCAGGCAGTGCCACGGAAGCATGCCCTCCAATGAAGTGCCTGACAAGGTGTATGGCCCATCAGTACCAGGTGGGGACAAAAGACAATGCTCATCTTTCACAACTGGTCTTTACCTCGTGCTTGGTTATGCTAAGGAGGCCACCTGCCAAGAGTATTTATCAGAGGTGAGGATGCCGACACGGTAAGGATACATCTGCTGGGTGGCGCGGCACACTCCCTTGGGAGCACGGCCATGGAATCACAGGATGAGGCTTTGGAGCCCGCGGCACACGGGGAGCTCCGCTCGCAGTCACGACAGTTCCTGCGCGGATCCGCGGCCGTGCCCGTTCTTTGTGTCTGGCTTGACCTCCCTCGTATGTCCCCTAACCTGGCGGCGGCCGCCCCTGGCACAGCACACCGCGCTGTGTGCCGTGCCAGTGCCGGTGCCTGTGCCTGTGCCTGTGCTCTTGCCCGTGCCGATGTCGGCGTCGGTGCCGGTGCCGGTGCCCTTGCCCGTGCCGGTGCCGGTGCCTGTGCTCTTGCCCGTGCCGATGTCGGTGCCCGTGCCGGTGCCTTGCGGGGCTCCGCGGGGCAACGCCGGGGCGGGGCCTGGGGCCCGCGCTTTCCCCTCCCCTTCCCGCTTCTCGCGAGGCTGTGGCGGCAGCGCCGCGGGGGTCGGGGCGCCGGGCGCGGGGCGGAGCGGGGCTATGGCCGCCCTGCGCTCGCTGCTGCGGTGGCGCCGCCGCCTGGGACCCGCGCCCGGCGCTCCGCCGGCACGGCGGCTGTGGGGCGGCGGAGCCGGGG
>JAWWEV010000134.1:43277115-43302945 GCA_035583235.1 Hafferia zeledoni | reverse complement strand
GGGGCGGCGGGGCCGGGGCGACGGGGCCGCGGCGCTGGCGGCGGGAGCTGGGCTGGGCGGCGGCGGGGGCGGCTCTCGCCGGGTACGCGGGGTACCGGCTGTCCGAGCGGCGGCGGGAGCCCTCCCGGGAGCCGGCAGCCCTCGGGCCGGGCGGGACCCGGGCGCTGCTCCCCATCCCCGTGGCGGCCGCTGCCAAGGAGACGGTAGGTGTGTGCGCGTCCCGTCGCAGCGGGGCCGTCCCTGCGAGGGGCGGCCGGCCCGGAGCTGTGCCCGGGCTGTGGCGCAGAGGTGACCCTGCGTGGGGCCGGCCCGGGCCGGGAGGCGAGGCAGGGCCCCGGGAGGAGCTGTCACCCCTCGGGAGGGACGGGCTGTCGCTGTCGCCCCTCGGGAGGGACGGGCTGTCACCGGCGTGTAGCGGTACTGGCGCACCGTGGCCGCGCCTCGCAGCCTGAACCCCGCGTTTGGTCCCTGGTGCTGTCCTAATCCAGTCTTTCTTTAATGGAGAATACCGTATTCAGATGGAACAGCTCCTGGCAGCTCAAAACCTGAGTTCAGCTTCTTTATACTTAGGGCAATTATAGTTTCAGTATAAAATTTCCTGTAGACTGAAAGGTTCACGCAGAGCTTCGTAAGAAGTGACAGCATTGTTATAAATAATGCTTCAGTTGGACTAATTCAGAGAAAACACAGGTTGAGTAGCCAGGGGTAACAAGAAACAGTTGATGTTAGCCTGAAAAACAAAGTTTCCTGTGATAGGGAGAAACTGCACCCTGGCATATGTAACATGGCAATGATAGGGGTGGGTTTTTTCATTTAAAAGTGTCGAGAGCTGTGATTAGGCAGTTTGTCGCTATGGGGTCTAGAATGATATCTCTTAATGATTCAAGAGCTACATTCTACAAAATTTTACAGACTAAATTCTTAGTCACATAACTGCATGAAAAGTACTTGAGTTTCATCATACTAAGCCTGTGAAACTATTATTGCCTTAACACCAAAATATTGGCCTTTAGTCATTTAGTACAGAGATAGAGGTCAGACTTGGAGACAAGACATTTGACTGGGAATCATACACAAAATGTACTATAAAATACTACTTAGTCTTAGTAGATTAAGACTAGAAATCAGTGGTGCATATGGCTTGCTTTCTGTATACCAAGTTTATTTGATACTGTCTTTGAGAACAGGATCTACATTTTTCTATGCTGTTTTGGTCACAAATCCAAAACACAGCACCATACCAACTACTGTGAAGAAAGTTAACTCTCCCAACCAAACTTAGTACAGTATCTACTCTTTAATTCCCACATGTCTTTCTTATTTTTTCAGATGAATTATTTTTATAGAAGCGTTGTAAGTGAAATGGCCTTGTTTCATCTCGACAGCTCCAGCAGACAGGAGAACAGTTTTTTGATGCCCCCAAATACTAAAAAATGGGAGTTAACTTGGTTTACATTTTGACTATCAAAGAAAAACTTTCTTTTCTGGCAAGTCACTTGCTTCCAGATAATGTTCATATGGCCTGTGAAAGTATTTTGAGAGTTGTGCTTGTCCCAGTTAGTATCCCTACAGTTGACTTCATCTGAATCATCAGTGAGTTGAAATAGTGCTTGACAGTAGTGACAGAATATTTAAGAATATCAGGTTATCATATATGTCTTGATAGTTGCTTTGTCATACTGCTATCATCTAGGATCTACAGAACCAGCAAAATATAAAACAGCTTTTAGATTTCAGGATTAATAGTGATGATTACACAGATATAGATGGGACACTCTTGGGCCAGCTCAGAAATGAGGCACATCATTTGAGAATAACTGAAAAAAAAATGTGTTTGAGACTCTGTGAGGTAAGACAGCACATAAGTACCTCCGAAATGCCAGGTAGTGGAAGGATGAGAGCCTTAAAGTTTGTGAGGGTTTATCTCTCCTCATACCAGAGAGAGGGCCTGAAAGCCTCCTTTGGAATGCAGGAGGGGAAACATCCACATTCCCTATGAGAAAGGTGCTTCTTGAGCAGGAAAGACTTGTGAAACAAAACACGCCCTGATCTGCTTGCTATAAATCTTCTGGAAAGTGTATCTCTGCTTAATGACTGCTAGAGAAACAATCTGTCAAAATGGTCTGCAGGTCTGTCTCCATGTTCTGTGAGACTTCTAAAGTATGGAACGTGATGAGCAAGAGGTTCGTGAATTTATATACAGATGAGTGAGAAGGTGCTCTTTGCTAGAAGTCAGGTAAGCCATGCCAAGTGGTACCAGCATGGCATCAGTGGTGTGGCAGACTTTTTGAGCCGACAAAGATCATGTGATCCGTGCAAAAGTACACGTGCTTGACCTGAGGTGTTTTGGTGGAGGGTAAGATTCGTTACAAAAGCAGCATGAGGCTAAGCTCCCCACAGGGTTATCTTTTCCCAGATGCTTTCTGAGAATACTTCCAGTGCTGGCAGCTTTACATGTGGCTACCTACAGTGAAATCTTGGATACTATAATAAAGGAGCAGTTTTAATTCCAGGGGTGCTGCCACAGAATGTTTCAGAATTAAAGGAAAATTCTGCACTCAATGGTGCTGGGTTTTTTTGTCGAAAGGTTTTGGTGAACACTGCAAGAGCTTCAGTAGCAGACAGCTCCTTTAAAGTTTAGATGTTTATGCAGAGCAGAAATGGCTTTGAAAGAACTGTTATGTTGATACAGATTCTCTGTACTGACAACTGAGAACAGTATTGGCCCAAGAAGGGCCCTAATCCAACGCTGCTTATGAAGTATTTACCTCGTTGGAATAGATGTTACTTTCAGAGCAGTATAACAATTATCTAAAAACATAATCCAGTGTCAGAGTTTCTCAGAGGAATTAATATTGTCTTCTAGTGTCTTACCTCCAAAAGTCCAGTGTCATTAGTAAACTAATATCAGTGATGCCTCTTTGCACTTCTAGAAGATCTTTTCTGTAATCACCTTGTCATTGTGTAAAGGCCTCTATTTATTTTTAGGAGATATTCTCTGAGAATCACTTCCTTCAGAGATGATTTAGGAGTTAAAAGAGGGGCAGAGAGAGAGACGCATAATGTGTACTTTATCACATTTCTTGAGGGCACACTGATTTCCAGGAGAAGGAAGCTGCCTACTTTGGATGTTTCCAGAGGGTTTTTCCCTAGCACCTCAGCAGTACTGTCAAACTCCCTCTTTATGAAAATACTCAGAAGGTCAAGTTTATTTGTAGCAGCACATTTCTAAGTGCATTACGTCATGTATTTCTATCTCTGTGAAATGAAGAACTAAACTTTAATTCCACAAGGCAAGGCAAACTCCCTTAGGGAGGAGACTCCTGCCTGCTCAAAGAGGATGCTGTTCCAAAATACGGATAAGCATAATTTTTACAAGAGCCACTTGTAGCAAATGCTTTTTCATGAGAATTGTGCATTTCATGTTGTAGGTCAATTGCCAAATGTAGGAAAATGGTTTGCTCTTTGGCTGATCTTTACTGGCATCATCCTGAGAAGAATCCTGCTTGCCAGCCAGCTGGAGTGAGTGCCATGCTGAAGGAAAAGGAAGGTTTACCTTTTGTCATTGATTCTGTGTTCCTCATAATGTTAAAAAAGGATGATGCCCGTTTGGAAAGGACAGATGAAGCTCCTAGTATATTTTAGTGCTGCACGCAGTGAAGCATGTTGGGTGTATGGGGGAGATACGCTCTGACTAAGGCTTCTTGAATAGCTGTTAGAGGTTGAGTAACTTCCACGTGAAACTAATGCAAGGACTGTTGGAGAGTATTTTAGCATAGTACTTATTTTGGAGGATTTCTGGCATAGCTGTGCTTACACCTAGACACTGTTACCCAAGGATTTCCTGTAACAGAATTGTACTTGAACATGGCCCTTTTTACAGCATTTTAAACATATTCCAGCTTCCTGTGCTTGTAAATACTTTAATATAATAATGTCCTTATCTCAGTGAAGTGGGATCAACTAACAGAATTGTTGGCTGTAGTACATCTAAGTTGTCTGCTAGAAATATAACTTCAGTAAGCATCAAAACAGTTTTGTCTGCTTTGGGATTTTCCCACACTGGGAACTTGACGTTTAACCTTTTGGCCACCCAACATGAAAACAGAATTGTGCTACTTTTATCTACATGGGAGCATATTAAATAAGCCTGAAGTAAAATATAAACGAAGGAAGTTAGGAACAGTATTGCTTTGAAAATCTTTTTATTTTAATAATTTTCACAGGTTCTCATTGATGGAAGACAGATTACTTTGTAAGCAAAAATTCAAAGAAAGTTATTCTCTTGAAATAAATTAAAGATTAAACTACTGCAACAAACACAATTTTGACTGCAAGCAAAATGTACTTTTAGTAGTAAATGTTGGCTTCTTTAGCTAAAATAGTCTCACCTTTATCTCAGTTGGAAAAAGCAAGAGAAGACCGATTTGACTTGGAACATAGCAAAGTTTTGGTTTTTCTTTTCTTTGATACTGCTGGAGCTTTTTGCCTCAAATGCAAACAGAATGTACAATTTTACCTATTTATTCTGTAAAATATTTTTGATTATTTGTAGGTATTCTCTGAATCTGGGAGTTGAAGTATTATTATGCATTTTGATAATGGATTCTTGTAGAATACTTCTTCAGAGCTTTATAAGCTTATAGGCATCAATATTTTAATTTCCAAGTGAGAAATCCTGTATCTGGATTTAAGCTTGGCTCTATGGGAAAACTAGGTTTTTTTGTCACAGAATAAAACTTCCTAATTACTGACCTAATGTAATATGAGATTCACACTTGACAAACAACATTTGTGTTTTTTGATAGAATAATGATGTAATTTTTTGTCTTCTACACTTCACTCACAGTGAATCTGAGCCATATCATTAACACTTACTGATATTTTCAGGTAGTTTGGAGTGGTAACCACTGTAAAATTTTAGCTATTTCAGCTGCTGTGGGCTCGTGCCCTGTCTTGGGCTGTCTTATGGCAATGTAAAGTTACTGCGGGGATTTCACTGGAAGGTTAATTCGTGTTACACCAAATTGTGACAGAAATTCTCTCTGAGATAAGAAAGGCAGTAACATAAGCATGGTACCAGAAATGGAGATGAGGCCATGGGTCAGGGAGTTTCAAGGAATTCATGGAGACCTTTGTCGAGAGCATCAGACTTTGGATGCATTTTGAATTGTCTCTATTGATAGACACAGTACATGAAAGATGAACCCAAAACAGGAAAGGGTTTTGAACACTGAATTTGCTTTATAGAAAGCCTAGATTTTCCTCACTCCATTTTTTGCTACAAAGAGGGAGAAAATATGGAGGGGTGTCACTCTGAAGAGGTTCTGCAAGGAATGCTTTCAAAGTTGATTGACTTTAAAATGCCAAATGTCCATGACGAAGACCTTTCTCTAAAGGACTACTACTTTGTGACACACACTGTGGTATTATTACAATAACTAGGGCTTTAGGTGGTCCTCTCTAAATGCAGTACTAATAGGAAAGAATGCTTAGTAATTGTAAAGTCATTGAAACATGCTAGTGAGAGAGAATTGCCATATTTTCATTTGTGTAACAAATTTCAGACTTGTGAAGATATTTTAGGATGTTTGTAGTGTGTTTGTAGCAGAGATAGACAACAGTAGCACATATAATTGAAGAATGATACTCCCCATTCAGAGAAGTACCCTGCCAAATTACTGTTTGGTCTTCAATTTAATTTTTGATTACCTTGTTTCAATAAGATGGTGTTAAAGTGGATTTTCTTACGGAAAATATTTCCCTCTCTTTTGTTTGCCTGATTGTGGTTTGCACATAAGTGCTGAATCTATTTTAGAAAGTGCTTTGAAATATCTTCTCCATTGGAATTTTAGGTGTATGTATAACAATTCTGTGGGAGGGAACAGCAAGAGAATAGACCAAGATAATTTTTTCCTCTTAGCTGATTTAAACACCCCAAAAAAGTTTCTGTGTTCCATCTGCAGTCCTTCTGCACGGGACAGGGAGTGGGAAGTGAAATATAGAGCAACAAGGTATCAGAGTTGGAGGGAGGGAGGGCAGAAGGATGATAACCATGAGTTGTTTGATTACAGCTATGAACACTTAGAATTTTTTAAGAATAGGGAAAAGATAATATCTTGTTCATGAATGCACATAAACTTCAGTCTTTCCTCTTCTTATTTACTTCCTGAGTTGTGAAATTGGAAGGATAGAAATTTTGTCTACCAGCTGGATTCTTGGTGTCAGCTGTGGGCTTTTCCCCCCACAAACTTTCTAATAACAAAGCAGGTCTACGCCTGCAATTAAGATAATACTGCTATTGGGAGATCTGTGACATTCTGCTTGAAGGAAATGGCTGTGTCCGCTTTTAAAAGGGAGAGAACCGTAACATTATCCAAGAGCATAGTAATTAGTAGGCAGGATTCCCAAGAGGATTAGTAAACAAGAAGCATAAAAAAAATCTTCCCTCATTTGTTTGTCAAAGAGATGTACTTTCATGAAAGTTTTTGAAGATTGCTGATAATTACGGAGAGATTTAGTGTGGATAAGCTCTTGAAACTTCAAATAGAAGCTGGAATCTTAGTGAATCCTGTTCACTCCTTCACCAACGGTATCCCCTAAGGTATTCAAGATCTACTTTCTGTGTCTTGTTCATAGAATCATAGAGTGGTTTGGTTTGGAAGGGACCTTAAAGATCATCTAGTTCCCAACACCCCTGCCATGGGCAGGGACACATTCCACTAGACTAAGATTCTCAAAGCCCCATCCAACCTGGCTGTGAACACTTCCAGGGCATTCACAGGTTCTCTGGGCAACATGTTCCAGTGTCTGACCATCTCACAGTAAAGAATTTCTTCCTCATATCTAATCTAACCCACCCCTCTCTGAGTTTAAAGCTGTTCCCCCTGGTCCCCCACTACATGTCATTGTAAAAAGTCCCTCTCCAGCTTTCTTGTAGGCCCCTTAAGGTACTGGAAGGCTGCTCTGAGGTCTCCCTGGAGTCTTCTCTTCTTCAGACTGAACAACTCTCACAGCTTTTGCATGTGCCAAATTTGTCCACTGAGTTTGATACTAATGCTGCTACAGTAAGATTGCCTAAGCTGGGCATAAATATGAAATAAATCATTTGAAAGCAATTGGTGTCAGTAAGATTTTCATGTGTGCCTCACTGCATTATCATCTGCCAGTGTTGAGGAAAACAGGAGATGTTTCCTTGTTATGTGTTGAGATGGATTTCTTAAAGGAATACCTGAAGAAATGCGAATTCAGGTCATACTTTAGAATGTCTTGGGTTTTAATTAGCATATTTATTAGTTCCTAATAATTACAGCTCTTATGCAAGAGAAAGCATTGCTGTATGTTACATAAATTACTAAGCAGTAATAGAAGCAAATTTGGACAAAAAATACTATTATTTCTAAAGATGATTTTGTTGATCAGTTTGCTAAGGTGTATGCTTAGAGTCTTCTGCAGCCAAACCTTCTTTTTATTTGGACATTTAATATATGGATCAGTGATCCAATGCATGTTAAGCCCTGGTTACATTTATTTAAATTCATGGTGGATCAATAGCAGAAATAACTTGGTTTGATTCTTTCAGATAAAGCTACAAAGTTCAAAATAAAGTGGTGTTTTTATTCCTTGGAATAAACTTATGCTTAAGTTTGCAGTTTTCCCCTCACTTTAATTTGAAGGAGGTGGAGGTTGCTGCTGGAACCGGTGATATCTTTTCCATAATCTGTAAGTTCCTGTGGCCTGGGTTTTGAAACAAATGACTGTTCTTGGGGAACAGATCCAGGAGTTTATCTAGCTGAAAAATAACACCACCAAAAGAAAAGTTCTAGGTCAGACCACTTCCCTTATCTAGTTTGATGCTTGGAAAAATGAACATAAAGTGCCAGAATAAGGGCATGCTGGTACGAGGCCTTTAGGGAGCTACTGCTCTTTTTGGTGGCAGGCTGGATTCGTATCAGGCTACAAATACTTGGAGCCAGAGCATGGAATACTGGGATTAAAAAATGAGGCAGAAGTTCAGGTTTTGCAGACCTGAGTACTGGCATGTATTAAGTTTAAGCTTGTCTTGAAAATTCCATGTTTGCAGCATGTAATTTTATACTTGTAGTAGCATAGAGTCCTTAAGATAGTGTTGAAATATGTGTCTGAGAATTTAGCAAATGCTTTCCTAAGCATCTCAAGCTAAATACTAAGCAGTGCTACCTGAGACAGTGAGAATTTCTTGAGAGAGCAAAGAATCTCAACAAGCTCTCCAAATGCTAACAGTGATCAAAACTAAGATGATATTTGAGAGACACATTATCTAGAGCTTCCCCTGGTTGTGTATGATTGATTATGACTGATTGCAGTAGATTTTACATCCTCTATGTGTAATATGGCCTTGAAGCAGTTTCCTTCCTGAAAATTGACTTTGCAGAATTGCTTTGTTACTCATGCTTACAACCTGAATGTATTCAAAAGCATGTTTGTAATAGTAATAAAATAACATATGTATCAAAAATAGGAAAGATTATTAAACTTCAGATACAAGGATAATCAGTTGTGTCACTACAAGCTCTATCAAAACAATTGAGTTGTGTAAATCCCACATGAAGGCATACCTTGAATGCCACTGCACTACTGAAGCATCAGTAAGACCAAAATATTCAAACAGTGAGACAGGACAGAAATATTTTGGCTTGCATGTGAGTATGTCAGAAAAAGAATGTAGCTTCTTTCTGTTATTCAAAGATGACTTTGTAGGTCTGGCTGTTAGATTTTTATTTTTCTCTCCCTGTATTTAATTTGATAATAATTTGAATATTTTAAAAAACACAGCCCAGGTTTGGAGCCGCTTCTCCAGCAGAAGTACAGAATCCTTGTCTGTAGAACAGTCCACTGAAAATTAAATTATTGTATAAGTGTTTCTCTTACTTTCTCTGACAGATTTTTCCATTGAAACCAAATATTTTGACACAAATACACACAAAGCAATGATTTGAAAAATACCAGAGATGGTCCAGAAGGAGAAAGACACAGTCAATAGTGTTTTTTCCTTCTAGAAGGCTGGCTATAATATTGAAGTAGTAAGACTCTCCTATGTAAAATGGTAAATTTTTTTTTTCCAAATAGAAAGTTGTTTGACCTCTTCTAGACACATTCATTTCTAATTTAATCTCCTGGTTATGACTGAGGCCATAAAATTTTGTTTCACTGCCGCAGTCTTACTAATGTTTTATTTTTTGAGGACTTAGTGTGGAAATCTGAAGAAAAGTGAGCCCAAATCTTTGACCGCCTGGTATAAATATACCTTTGCTTCTAATTGCTGGAATCTGAAATCTATACTTAGAAGGGTTTTGGAAAACCAATTTCTGTTGGTATTTGAGGACAGTTATCATTGGACAGCCACTGCAGACATCTTCCAACTTCTGTTTGGGTTTAGATGCCTCTCTGAAAAACAAAGTGTATTTGTCTGTTTGCTTAATTGTTAAAAGAAAACATTATATCAGTTAAATTATGTGCTACTTGTTGCATTTTCTTAGTTTGAGAGCTGAAGCATTTGGGGGATCCTGTATGAAATGACAGGAATAACAAATAACTTGGGATATTTTATTCATAAGATGTTACATTCCTATTTTAGCATATTGGGAGAAGTTAGCTGTATCATTGTTCTTCCTTTTAGGAAACAGTTTGGGTTTGGTGTTTTCATCTCTGAAAAAACTTTGGATACTGATTCCACAGAGGAACTTGCCTCATTATGGGCTAAAAAAGGTTTTCAGATAGCAGTGATATATTTTCTGTTAAAAAGTTTGTCAGTGTAACATAAAGATGTAGTAATTTAGAACCACTTAATAGTTTTGTACTACCAAGTTTACATGTAAGTCAGCTGGCTGGTAAATTCTGGTAAATATCCCAGAAACTCCTGACATGCATAAACTCTTAGTGATGTGTGAACATAATGCCATATTATACTTTTGTAACTCTGGAGGTATAATTATGCTCTTTTCTTCTGTTCCCTGAAGTGTGATAGCTTTAATTGAATTGGATACTTGAAATAGAAGTATTCATAGAAGAATTGCACTCTGTACTAAGGAGCAATATAAAAGATAGTGTTACTCCATTCTGGAAATACCAAACTGAAATAATTTTGGCAGAGTTGTGTGAAGTCTGCCTGCTGAAGTTACATTGACTTCCTTGAGGTAAAGTTGCCCCTTTTCTGTGATTCAGGAGCTGAAGTTCTCTTTTCTTTTTCTTTTTTTTTTTCTGAGCTCGAGTAGTGTGCATGCACAAAGATTTAGTGCTAAATTTGTAGAAGACTGAAAATGGTAGCAGTGAAATCCTGACTGTAGTTTCAGCTCTTACCATAAAAAAATACTTGAATGTGTTGGACTTTATGAATTACCGCCTTTAACTGGTAAACCAAAACTTCTTTCATACATTAAAATTGTTTCCTTCTGTCTTTGAAGGTTACAGAAAGCAGATCAGACCTTGAAGATTTGCACCTTTATGCAACTCCTCGGGAGCAACGGTTTCGTAGGTTTGCCAGTTTAGAATTTGAAGGACAGCTGTATATGACTCCACACGACTTCATTCAGGCTGTTACAAGTGATGAACCCAAATGTAAGCAGGAGTTTTACGATGATAAAATTGCTAGGGAAAATGTCAGCAGTGTATGTTATTTTTCCCATTGCTTCTGATTCCTACTTCTGTTTCTGATTGTAGTAAAAAGATACTGCATCTTTGCAGAATTTTATTTTTAGTGGTATCCAAGTGCATCAATCAGTATCCTGATTTGTTACTAGATTGTAAACGTCTGTATGGTAGTCATTAGTTGAACTTTCTTGTCTTAAAGGTCACAAACAGCTCAACAGTCATGAAAGACACCAAGTTAATTTGTGCCATTTGCATTGACACAGTTTCTTTCAGAGCAGGCCAGTATTGTTGTAAACTCTTGCTTCCTCCTCTGTGTGGTTTTTCTGTAAACAGGCAGGCAATATATGAGTTCTCTAAATAACTTAGGATAACATTTTTTGGTAAATTTTGCCATCTTAAATTGTCATCTGCTATCCTTTTGGGGTTTTTTTGCCCCACAGAGATTCTCTAACTATATCGCAGCTTTCTAAATAACATACTTTGAATAAGAGTTTCAGTCCCCCAGGGGATCCACTTTCTACACTTAAACATTGCCAGAGTTAGTACTATTTGTTAATTAAATTAATGAAAAATCAACTGTAAACTTCAGTTCATTTATTGTAAAATCTCTGCTTTAAGTATCAAAGAGTGACTGAATAGTAAGGTGATCCCTTTCTGCTCTGGCTTGATTTCCTGCCCCTCAGGCTTGCAGTGCATGGGTAGCAGCACAACTTGTAGGGAGTGGGAATATCTTTGCTCAGGTGTGACATGTGTGATCACTCACCTTAGGTCTTTCTTCGTAAGTCTACACCACAAAGCTGTGTAGAGAACAGTCAAAAGCAGTGTTAAAACTGTCAGAGGAGAACTTAAAGCTCTGTGCAGATGTTGGATTTTTTCCCTTTGTTCTCTTAACAGTAATGAAACAAGAGAAAAGAATTCAGCCATGGCACATCAGTGATCAAAACTTCTGTAACTTCTGAATAAAGATACAATCTCATTGTAACAGTAAAGAGAGAAGACAGAGCTTAGATGGTGAAAACTTGCAAAACTTTGAAACTCTTACCAGAAAGCAAATCTTCATTCTCTTTTTGTTTTGATTTTGTTTTTTTTTTTTTTTGCTTTATGGTTAAAAGAGAGGAAGCAGATTGCTTATCACACACATTAATACAAACACACATCAGCGATTCATGTCTACTTCCTCTGCCCAGACCTTCAAGTCTTCTATTTTTTGTTACTGTGGAATTGGGTTTCACTGTCTGTGGTCATGAAGCATTTGTGCTACATATGCTGGACTAAAATCCTCTCCTCCAACACTGGACATCAGTTAAACATTTTGGTTTAGCTCCATTTGGTGGCAGTTTTACTGGCTTGACCACACTGTATGTGTGGTTTGCTTTTAAAATTTTCCCACGCTAATGAAATTTCTTCTTCCCCCTCTTTCAAAGCAAGTATTCAGAGTGTAAAAACAAAACCAAACCAAAAAGCATTAAGCTCACAAGGGACATTGTCTCTATCTCATGGCAAAAAAAGAAGAGATCTGGGAGCTGAACAGTCAGGCACCCTTCTGAGTTCAGTGTAGCAAACCTTGTTTGTATCAAAATTCTTCCTGTGCATCCAGTTCAGCTCTGAAACCAAAAGCAAAACTAACCTGGAAGTTCTTTAGGGTTTTAGGCTAGTATCAGACACAATAATTATTTTGAGGGATTATAACTAAGTAGACATGGATGACTTCATTGTAATGGAAGTCATATTGTCTGGCACATTTGGACAGAAGGCTGATCAATAGGAATAGGTTGAATAAATGACCCACAGATTACTAATTCCAGCTTCTCATATCTCATGATAATTTTAACCTTTGTACTGCAGCATTGTCAAAGTACCACTTAGTTTGGCCAAGTCTTAATTTTCTGTCTTGCAGTATTTAAGGTAGTACATTTAAGGAAGGTATTTTTCTGAATAAAATAATACGTTCTAAACATCTTATTGTATAAATAAGTTGTCATTGTACGAATAAATTGCAAGTTGTAAATTCAGCCTGCCATGTTAGAGCATCTGTATTTTGCACAAGAAAGAAAGAAGGTACACCTGGGGGATCTTATGGATGAAGACTAGAAAGGTCTTGAGTTTTGTTAAAAAAGAAAAAATGCCCTTTGAAGCATAATAATAGAAGCTCTTTATGTCTGCTTTACAGAAAAGCTAATAATACTAGACCTGAATGAGATTTGTGATGGAGTGAATGTGTCTATTGTGATTGATTTACTTTGGAAATCATGTAAACCCTACAAAAGTCAAGAGGGTGTTCACTTCCTTTTTTGATTAAACACTAACTAATATTATAAGAGTATATTTTCTTTCATAAAATGTAGCTTTTTACTATGGGCAGTTATTATAGAAAACAGAAAATAAATGCTGTAATTAACTTGCTGCTGCCCTTATGGTGAAGGCTTTTGTTGGGGAAAATGGAATATTTTTAAGAGTCAAGCTTGATACATTTTTACCATCTGAATATATGTTTATATATTTAGAAAGCCAGTTAAAAGAAGAGGAAATACTTTTGTTCCCTTTAGCGCTAACTATAGTCATTTTAGCCTGAGCTGTAAGAAGTATGTATATACACATAAATCTTCACTGACTTGTCTAGAAAGAAAATATGTGGATAAGGTATGAGACTGGGAAGTTATCTGATTGGAAATTAGATATATTTATTTTCCAAGTTTTTATAGTAGGCATAAACATATATCTATTTATATTGCAAATGGGGTTGTTTTGGGGGAGTTTATTTAATATTTTGAGACAAGACTTTAATTGAATTTAAAAAAATTAAACTGAAAAGTATATGAAAATCTGTTAGCTCATGTTAAGATGTTGCTCAGTATAGCTCCACTGTAGCTGGAGTGGGATTTGTGGACAGCCTTGGTGCAAACCTTTACTAAGATGTAAAATTAAAATTTCACTCAGTTTCTTACAATGAACAAATAAAAGACTGTAGTAAGTAGCTTCTGTATTGTGTTAGTTATTTGATGGAGTATGGAATTCACCATGAAAAAGGGATTTTTAATACCACACCATGTTTTGCTCTATAAAAAGGAACCTTTACCTGCCTAAAGTTTATGGATGTGACCCCATACAATGCTACTTTTTTGTACCTTTATGAATTCTAATTATTCACAGTGCCTTATCTTAATATTGAATTTGTGGAAATATTTGTCCTGAGAGGGACAAATGGGGATGAACCTCAAATTCTGAATTCCTGAATGCTTATGGATAGCTCTTGTTGAATATGAGTGTCTTACTCTGTGCCTGGAGTATTCATGTAAGATGTCAGGAAGAAAGGATCTGGTCAGTCTTACCAGTTTTCAGTGTTAATGAGCAGTTCTGAATTGGAGGTCCTCTTCAGCTATTCTGTTGTCAGTACTTCCAAAGAAGTAAGCCTGACAGAGACTGCAAAAGGAAGCATGAATCTGAGTTATTAGGAAGGGCTGAAGGGGGTCTTAGCACCTGGTGTAGTTTCAAGGATTTTTTTATTGTGTTTGCTTTAAAATGTATGAGTAGTCCCTGAAGCAAGTGCCAGAGTCCAGGTCTCCCAACAATCTGCATTGTTGTAATACTACTGCTACTAAATAGTAATTTCGGAGTATTGATACCAGGGGTTAGCATGAGTGCCTTCTATTTCCTGTTAAATGTTTTAAGAATGTATTTTGGAGATTGAAAGTAGTTTCTCTCACTGAAACAGAGTTGGATTAAAAGCTATACATCTGAATTGTTCTTTAAAGTTAGTACTTCAGATATGTATTAAGCTACTTTGATTTTTTTAATAACATAAAGAGAATTTTTTTGGAACCAGGTTGAAGGTTATACTCATGAAGTAAGAAAAATACTTCCTCTTTGTGTAGAAACACAGTATAATGCAGTCTGATTTTTATGACACCACACTGGCATAACTGAATTCTGTGCACTCATAACTGTCTTTTGTTGTAGGTGCTAAAAAGTGGCGATCCCTCTCAAAGCAGGTAGGCATTAATTCCTGTGTTTTCACACAATCATACATTTTGATCATTACTTTCATTTGTGATACAAATATAGAGTCACAAGAGAGTTTAATTTCTTCATTTTTGTCACTTCAGAGTCAGCTGAATCCAGAATTTCAAAGATACTTTAGGAGCTGTGCATGTTACATTGGATTTACTGACTTTTTTCAAGCCTCTGGCAGTTTCTTCCTCGTATCTGACTGCATTTCTTAGTGTCTTGGTGTAACAGGTGTATCCAAAACTGCCTGAAACACTTATGCCACTCTCTCCTTTTTTGTAGTGTTTAAGTGCCTCTTTTTTTCACATTTGCATAACTGCAGAGGGACTCTGTTTCCCTGTATTTTAAGTAAAATACATTCATATTCATGAGTGAGCTTTGCTTTAGTTAAGGTTGAGTGTTTTAAAAGAACAGTTGCTTGGATTTTGTATGAAAACTTTACTGAAATCCAGGGAAACTTATCCTTGGCTTCAGGGAATCTGATCAGTGGTGAGTAATTTCAGCTACAAATACATTGCATTCATGGAGTAATACTTGGAGTACTTGTGTGTGCAAAATTTTTAGAGTGCTTGAGTGCTTTCCAAATGGTTGTGGTAAGTGAAGTTAAATTAACTGGTAGATTTGCTGGCAGTTTTTTGTCTTTTATATTCCTAGAATTTAATCATAATCTGTTAACTACTTCATTAAATATTGAACTATATGCTTTTATATTTTTTAAATATTATTTTTTAGGAACTGAATCAGATACTTATGGAGACACCACCAGTTTGGAAAGGATCATCCAAACTTTTTCGCAATCTTAATGAGAAAGGTAATTGATGAAAATTTATTTTCCTGAACCAAATTATCACCGTATTATTTTTGTTGTGGTTGAAGTGATGGAAGCACTCCCTTTTTTTCCCAGAGTCTGCAGCCAGAACTCCAGAGACAGAAATTGGCACATACTTGCACTGTATTTCCATGTATTTCTTTGCTCTAGGCCTCTTTCTGTATAGGCAGAACAGCTGACTTTTGAAATATTAATTGCATAAAAAAATCAGCCTTAGAATCTGTTAAATCAATACGTTACCAGTTTTTTGAAAAGTGTGAATGTTGCTTGTTAAGTCTGTAATGAAATATCTGCAACATGTACAGTCTTGAGTCAACAGTGTCTTACTCCAGTTTTCTGCCAGAGAAGTTCTACAGCAGTTGATGGAATCAGACTCAAAACTCTTGTAATAAACTGGTAAAATTAGTAATAAACTTTAGCAGTTAGGTATCTTTTCAGCATGCTTTATGAAAAAGTGTGTTCTGTTGTCCAGTTTTGTACATAATGTAGAAAAACAAGATGGGTCTTAGGGCTGATAATGTCATTCAGTAAGCTGGTGAAAGGAAAGGGAATGGAGTTCAGGTGTCCTTAATTCTAATTTAGTCTTTATTTTTTTATTTATTACTTTACTCATTTTGTTTAAAACATGCACATACAAAGCAAGTAGCAAAAGCCTATGGCCATTTATTTTACCATGGATTATTTAATTCAGGTGAGCCACACAGATTTATGCCCATTGTCCTTAAGTTTTATTATGTTTCCCCCTTGAGTGCTCTCCTCTTCTTTCTGTGCTTAGTGTAAGGTTTGCTTCCCTTCAATCATCATTTCAGAGCCTCTCTCCCGTAACACTCAGAGCAATCAACCAGAACTATCTGTCTGCAGCTACAATGTACCAGTACAAACAAAAGGAGAAAGAATGCTTTCAAGGCCTTTTATGTTGCTCTCTTCATACTGTGATGGACTACTTGACAATTGCACTTTCTTCCTCTGTTTTACAACAGAGAAGGTGTCATCAAAAAAACCAAAAATACATATTTACATTTATTGGCTGGCCATTAAAGAACGTTTTACATCACTGCATGAGAACCTTTCAGGTATCAGGTTTCTTGATAGCTGCTTGTCCAAAGAGATTCAAGAAGGCCTTTGAGAACTAATTTTTGCAAGCTGCTCTAAAATCAAGAAGATAAAGCATAGAGCATCTGTTACTTAAATGCTTTCATTTAATCTTTGCTGATCTTCAGTGTGGAGCTATATGTAAATTGAGGAAAGTAGTAGGTAGAATACCTGGTAACTTTCCTAACTAGATCTGCTAGCAGTAGGAGTCTTCTGAAGTGGTTCTGAAGACTTAAATTTGCTCATGGATCAAAAGATGGGAAATGAAGTATGATGGGACTAAAATCCACACGAATGATACAATGTTTTGAGTTTTAGTTGTACATGGTTTTCAGTGCAAAAAAAATTCAGATGACTGTTTGCATAGTTTGTCAATACTCACTTAAGTCAGATTTTAAAGGATATTTAAACATCTAAAGATGTGGCTGGTTTTGGAAAAACTTCTGCACCTGACTTGGACTGAAATCAAGAAGACAGCCAGCAACTTATGAAAATCCCAGCTGATAGGCATCTTTATTCTCAGTCATCTAAATAGGTTTTTTCTTCTCTTTTGAAATAGTCTGATATTGTGGACTGACTTAACACTTTTCATTTTGGAGGGCAGACAAAATCAATTTGTTAGAAATAAGGAGTAAGTTTTCCTAGTTCAGCCTCAAAGATCACTGGAGCTCAGGGCTTTTGAGGTTGCTGCAAATCATTGTTTTCAGTTCTCACTGAACTGTAAGATGCTTCTCTTTGTTGCCACTATGGGCGTTTTGAAAAGTTGTCTCTTTACCCCTTAGTTCAGAGTTGGAAAATCACAATTACAGCATATTGTACCAGACATACTATTTGGGTACTGGCTTCAGCTCTAACTGAAATTTTGCCTTAGTCACTTCTGGAGAGAAAAGGAAGTGCCATTCCACAATGTGATTCCCTTTTGACATCTTACAAAAGATGAAAAGCCTATATATTCCTTAAGGAATATATTCCTTACAGGTCTTCTGAATGTAAAAGAAGAGAGAGTACAAATGTCTTTAACAGGCTTTAAAAGTATTTAACAACTTGCATTTATTTACTAAGAGTTTTAATACAAATTTGAGGTGATTATTATGAAAAGGTGCATACAAAGCTAGACTTAAAAGCCCAAATCTGTGCTTCCAATTAACATGGGACCAAGTTTTCAGTTAACATACAACATGCATTTACAAAGCACATATTAAAGTCAAGAACTGTATACAAACGGGATGTATCAGGAGTGAGCACTATTAATATTCTCAAAGTAAGTGTTTTCATACTGTCAGAGTGTTGTCATGAATTATCGGTGGAGGTTTTGGAAAGAAAATTGAATAAATTATTTATATTAGTTTTTAAGAATCTAGCCAGCTTCTGTTAAATGAGCCATTCTGCACCAACTGTAGTTGTTTATTTGCCATATTCAACGTATTCCTCCCCGAAAATACTAAAAAATAAACCCAAACAAAAAGCCCCACACTCTAGATCAATATGTTAGACAAGTAATTCATTTACAGTGTTGAATACAGTTATATGCACACAAGTATGACTATATGTATACAGATGTAAAAAAATTCTCCTTATACATAGATTTAAGCGTTTCAAGTTTAGGATGTGAAGACAAGGTGAAACTTCTGTGGCATAACTTTCATTTTTTATCTGCAGGTGTGATATCTTACACGGAATATTTATTCCTCTTATGTATTTTAACAAGTAAGTATTTTTAGAAAACAAACCCCAAAAGATTTCTTACAAATTTCTTAGCTCTAAATGTGTTTTTGTATGTTAAAATATTCTTCCCCTTCCTGCATATCCCAGTATGGAAAAGACTACATCATATCTCTATGTCCATTTGAACGTCTGTTGTCCTACTGGAATCTTCTGTTGTGTTTAAATGTTGAGGAAGCCAAGCCATACTCTTCAGCTAAAGCCTAGTTAAGAGCTTAAATTTATTTTCTTATTTGAAGTTCCTACAAAATTTCTGGCTAAATTTACTGGTGCTCATAAGGGACTCTGAGTACAGGGAGAAGGATACCCATTATTACTAGTTTGTTTCACATATTAGTGCAAAATGGCTAACAACAAGACAATTATGTTTGAAAACACTAACAAAATTAAATAATTATCCTTCTATCACCCATAAAGCTTACAGTTAGAATAACTTACAGTTAGACTAAACTGAGCCTGATACACTATTTTGGTATTTTAAGAGATGTTTTTTGGGAAGGAACAGTTTTGTATGTACTTAAACCATTTCTACTGGATTCATTACTGAGTTTTTTTCAGACATGATCTGGATTCCTATTTTGAATCAGAACAGGAATTTGACCCTGAACTCTTCCTGTCTCCAACTCCTGGATCAATGGATATTTTTCCATTATTTCTTTGTTATCTGGGTTTACTTTTGGCCATAATTCATCCATATTGTCAATCACTGTGCATCACCAAAATATTACCTAAAGGGTTCACTTACAGTTGCCTTCAAAGTCCTCATGTTTCAGAAATAATGTAAAATTCTAACCTGATCTCAAATTTCAATGGCTCTAAGTATGTAAACAAGAAAATGCTGGTTATATTTAAACAGAGCATTTATTTTGAACAGAAGTTGCATCCTGTAACTTGTTTGCAAAATCTTTTAAAGTGTCTTTTGGAATACTGTTTTTTCATGTAAAGTTTATTTTCTGCAAGTCAGTGTTTTGTAACATGGACTCTGCAGTGAACATTCTTAACTACCTAACCAGCCATTACTGTGAGATATTATTCTTGGATATTTTGTGTTCTTTTTCTGCTTTTATGAGCATGCCTTCTGTTGGCATAGCACAGGTAATACTGTTTTACAGATGTTACAGTTTGCATTTACTACATACACAAATGTACTTATTTAAATTAGTTGAGGGTATGGCTTTTATAAATGAATGCTGAATAATTTCTTAGTTTTATATTTGCTTTCTTTCCAAGTAAATAAATAACTGAATGGTTGTTTTTTGTTTTTTTTTGGTAGAGCCACATGCAGGGTTTAGAATTGCTTTCAACATGTTTGATACTGATGGCAATGAGATGGTGGACAAAAAGGAATTCTTAGTGGTACGTATATTTTCAGGTTTTGAAGTAATCTTGAAACTAATGTGATGGTATCAATAGTCATGAGAATACAAAGTGTTCTTCACTGAGTGCCATTGTTTATCTGTCTTATTTAATTTAAAAGGTTATTATAATATAAATTGAAAATAGTAGCTCCTTCTTACAGTGCATGGATGTGTTATATACAATGATTTTTGAAGCTTAATTCCATTCTTTATTCTGTATCTTTTTAATTGCTACTACATTCATTTATAGTTAAAGTAACACAACTGTGCCAATTGTCAGCAGAGTTATTTCGATGCTATAATGATGAAGGGACGTACAAAAGAATCTTTTCCCGGGAGACCACTTCACTTTATCATTAATTCTGCTAATAATTGCAAGTCACCTGAAAATATCAGCTGACATACTGTGACTCTATCACCTGTTTTGGACAAGATTTGTAATTGAATAAAACATACTGTGTATATATCTAGTTCAGTCCATGAAATCCATACGCTAAAGCAATTTGCCAAGCAGTTGACAGGACGTCTAGAACTTGGTAGTAGTTTTGTTGCATCCAAGGTTTGGTTACACTAAAAATTTGAATTAAAGTATTTTTCAAACCAGAGCTTTACACAGACTATAGCAAACATTGGATTAATTAGCAAAAGGGAAAATAGAAAAAAAAACCAGCAACGCTTTTAATGATTTAATAAAACAGGATGTAGTGACAAAGGCTGACAACTTATTTTTTTTATAAAAATGGCTTCCATCACAACAGCTAAATGGGAAAAAATTCAGGAGGCTTCGTCTTTCAGAAACTGATGCTAAAAATGAAATAAAATAAGCATATAAAGTGGGGAGCAAGGACAATATTTAACTATGGATATCGCATCTTTCTTTCTAACTATGCTTTTATAGTCCTCTTCACATCCTGCTATGTATTTTTATTCTCTGTCACAGTCCGTGGCAAAATACTCTCCTAATTCTTTTTCTTTTAGGAGACTTGGTGTATAAAAACAAGGGAGAATGTTAAAACCTTAAATGTACTGTCCTCCTATGGTTATATTTAACAAATTTGTATACATTAAACCTGAGCGTCACTGCTTCATTAGGGTGTCAGTGACACTTAAGAATTCTGACCTGTAAGTCAGAATGTTAGATCTGAAGTGAAAAAGACTAAAATAGGTGGGTAGATAGATAATGTTTGTGTAAATAAAAGCAAGTATGACAATAGAAATTGATTCAGCTGCAGCTGTCATAGAGCTGACCCCAGAACATACAATTGGCATTTGCATTCATCTTGCTTGAATATGATGCATCATATCCTGTGTGCACAGAGGCAGGAGACTGTTCAAAAGATGCCATTTGAGGTCTGTCCAGCATTTGGAAAATATTTATCCACTGATGACAGGCAGCTGTCACAAAATTGGAAGTATAGTTAGTACTATTCAGTTTCACCATTAAAGATACTTTGAAGAGCTTTGTTTAGGGATCACATGTTGTGTGATTCTTGAGGAGAATATTTACATGTAGCGAAGAGTTGAAAAATACTTAATTTTTCTGATAACAGCTTTAGTATTTTTGGTAAACTAATCCCATAGTGTTTGTGTGTTCCTCTTTGCTGATGTGATAGAGGTGAGGTCAAGGAACAGGATTGTGTTGCCTTGTTACAGGAGATCCTATTATTGCTGCCTTCAGCAGTCAATCCCTTACCCTGTTTCAAACAATGTTCCTATGAAAGTACTCCTAAACCGTTTCTGCATTCACTTTTTCACTCACTGGTATCCTATAGCACCCTTTCTGAACAAAAGAGCCATTTCCAGAAGTTTAGCAAGTGCTTTAATGAGTTATGCAACAGAATCCTACTCCCTTTGCCTCTGTGGCAGGGGAAATACATCCAAGGATGCATTGCTTTATACCAATCTTTCTTGGTTTTTCAATTACTGCCACTCTTTGCTCCTGCTTGATGGGTTGTCCCTTCAGTTTTCACAAAGGATTTTCTTTCTACTTCTCTCTCTTCATTTAACTTTTCTTTCAGTTGTGGGTTGTAAACTGTGTAATACTCTAGGCCATCCAGCTAAATGTCCTATCATGACTCTTTCCTTGTAAGCATAAGTTACAGTAATTTATGCCTGTAGCTTTGCCAAACAATTGGAAAAAATGTACAAAGGTCTATAAATTGATCCATACTCAGAAACAGGTATAGTGACACACAAAATATTCTGGTCTGTATTTGGATTATAGGACATTCCAGAACACTTTAGTCAATTTTGGTAATTCATAAAATGTTTTTTATAAATGTGTTTTATACTTAATAGCTAAACACTGTATTCTTTTGTTTCAGTATTGTCATACGCCTGCAGTAAAGCTTGCTGATCCCTTTGTCTTGGGTTGAGCTGGCAGAATGCCAAATGGCCAACACAGAGAGAAAGGGTCCCCCCCAGCCAAAGCAAAAGGAGGGAGATAAAAAAAAACCCAAAACCCAAAGTAGCAAGCTTCTTATATTATACAAAAGAATGACAATTAAAAACAGAATATGATATAATACATGTATATACAGATGTGAGGAAAGAAAACCAGACTAACCACAATAGCTACCAAGCCACCCAGCGAAATAATACAGATTCCAACCACCCAAACCCCACAAAACCTCCCAAAAACTCTTCCAGAGAAAACTCCCAGCAAGAGAGGAGAGAAATGAGCAAGAAAATGTTCACCTCCCTGGATAACACAGTGGGGAGGCAGCAAGGCCTTATCTTGGCAGAGGCAGGCAGTGTGTCCTCATGGGTCTGAGGCAAAGACCAAAAGAGGCAGAAGCTTCACCTCCCTCTCTTTTTATACTTCTTGACACTTCTTGATGATGTCAGATGATACGAAATACCTCTTTGGTTGCTTAAGTCAGGGGATGCCTGTCCCTTCTAATCTATGTCACATCCTCTGGGCAATCTGTATGTCTGAAATCTTGTATCTGAGGTTTTCTCAGGAGTCATGTTTAAAGCTCTTAATGTTGAGATATTTGTGAATGTGGTATTTTACAAGACCTAAAGGTATTCTATGAACAGACTTTAAAAAAAGGGTATAAGTTGTTCTTGAGTTACTACTCTGTCTGAGTCTGTTGCTGCTGAAGGGGACTGTTTCACCCCCACCAGGTGTTTCTATCCCTCCTTTGTGCCAGCA
This sequence comes from Hafferia zeledoni, assembly GCA_035583235.1. NCBI lineage: Eukaryota > Metazoa > Chordata > Aves > Passeriformes > Thamnophilidae > Hafferia > Hafferia zeledoni. The sequence continues at coordinate 43,280,153 of JAWWEV010000134.1, read as the reverse complement.
GGAGTTAAGAACAGATCAGGCTGGAAACTAACAATATGGAAAAAAAAAGATTGATCCAGCTGTGTACATAACCACACAAGTACTGATTAGTACCCAAGAAGAAAGGGTGGAACTCCCCATTTTTATATAGGTCAGATTGGCTAAATAGGGTGGTTTTAGTATTTTGCTTCCAAGTAGAATTGTTAGCCTTACTTGGTGGAAAAAAATATTTCCCTTTTCCTTTCTGCGGGATGGTTTAAGTCACAGAACATGAAGGCATGACTATGAACAATAAAGCATCGTTGACACCCTGATATGTTAGTAAAGAGCTACATTTTAGTACTGTTTGTAGTGTTCCCCATGAGGAAACATTGTTATGTATGTGAAATAGCCTGAACACTAAATATGAACAAAATGACTTGGTTTTTAGCTCCAAGAGATCTTCAGGAAAAAAAACGAGAAGAGAGAAAAACGCGGAGATGAAGCAAAACGTGCAATGCTGGTAAGTAAAGTCAGCATAGTTGCATCTGGTAGTTGGTTTGCTTTCTTCAATGTAGGACAAAAGTGCATATGTATATATTTCACTAATCACTTCTTTTTTAAACACTAAATTCATATTGTTAGAAGAATATGCATAACCTTATGTGTAGAAAAAAATATTTAGCCTAAACTGCAGTTACTGAGTAATGAAAAATATAGAAAAAGAGAAGAAAAAAAATAGTGTTTAAATATGGTTATGACTTATTATGACAGTAGCATTGATTCCATTTGGAGTCTGTAAATCTAGGGAAAAGTGAATAGTACTGACCCAGTGTTACTGTCTATAACAGTAAGAGATCTCAGTGGCAACACCAAGACTCTTGCTGTCATAACTAACTAAAGCTCTTTATGTAGGCATACTGGCCCTGATGCCTGTTATCAATATAGTAGTTTTAAAATAGATTACGAAATGTTACAAGTGAACTTAGATTTTATATTCAAATTTAATTCTTTAATAAATAATACTTATGACCAAAATATTTTCAGTTGTATCTATTAATATGAATAGATTTATATGGAGTATTGGATATTCACATGATGCCAAATTTGCATTTCTTATGGGCATAAGAAAGGTAAGTCAGAAATAAATATGTGGTAGTTTTTCTGAAGGATGGGAACAGTAGAAGGTACTTATTTTATTGTTGGAGAAGTAAAAATCAGGCACAAATCTCTTAAGCCCACAGCAGAAAAAAATACATTCCTTTGCAATTTGCATATTTATGGAAAAAATTCTTTCCTATAAGAAACATTTTGACAAAGAGCTTTTTAAACCTTCTCTGATCATAAAAAGATTTCTTTCCCATCCAGAGAGACCTATCCAGTTCAGCTTTTCAAAACTCTGGGTCAGTTATTGAATCTCTCACACTGTTTATTTTGAACAGAAGAAACTTACACACGAAGAGCTTTTGGAAAACATAAAGATCACAAAATGCCACATTTCTCCTTAGAGTATTCTCTACAAATCTATTCTGTTCTTTTGAAAATATTAAGAATGAGATTGAAAATAAACCATTTTTCCTTCTCTGTCATTTTGAAAACACACAAACAAAAAGACTAGTAATATATAAAGATTTGCTTGTCTTAACCTATTCTGTTGTCTTTTTTTCCCTCCCTTCCTTTGTCTTCATTCTGACATGTGATACGTGGCTTGGCCCATTTTTGCTGTATGTCAGCGCCTTCAACTTTATGGATATCACACTTCTACTAACAGTGTATGTACTCTAATTATTTTCAATAATGCAGTCTTCACCAGTGTGATGAAATAATATGCTATAAGAAAATTTACTATATTTATCTTTTTCATGAAGGAAAGTACTTCTGCTAATCTGTAAAAACATGAGGGATAAAAGATTGTGCATGCTCATTGCATGCACTGAACATGCAAGCCTGCCAGGAGGAAAGGTTGCTGTCTTTATTTATATATGAAGGAAAAAATATTTTAAGAGAGAGTACAAAATAGATTTTAATAAATCATAGACTTGTTTATAATTACTGTGTGTAAATTAAGTCATTCTGCATGAGTCATTTGATTCAGCTCTGTCTTGTTTCCTTGTGTATAATGTGAAGTAATAATTAGTCAAATGAATCCTTCACCTCTTTGTAACCCCAAAAGGGAACCTTCCTATTTTTGTGCTTCACATACAGAACAAATACATACGAACTTTCAGTGCTGAACTAGAATAGGATTTTACAGAAAACAGCCCCTGTATTATGCAGCTGACAGTAAACTTCTGTTCAGCCATTTCTGAGAGGTGGAAGAGAGAATCTGCAAGAGAGAGATCTAGGGGTTTTAATGTCTTCATCATGACCTGATGAATTTTTGCATCATGGCAGAAGCAAAACAGATTTAAAAAAAAGATTGATGTGATGTTTAAATGGAAGAATTAATTTTGTTTTGGTTGGTTATTGTGACATTCAAAGTGAGGGGATGGAGTCTATGAGAATTAGATGACTAGTGAAATTCCAGTTTTAAAATTTGTTTCTTTTTACAATCACTCACAGGCTTGCAGAGTTTCATATCCTGGGAAGTTGGCACATACACTTTGGGCAATATGCAGAAACGAAGTCTGTTGCATTGAAAGGTGCAAGGGAGAAAAATGTGCTGTGAGGAAAATGTAGTAGAATATGTAAGACCTTATGATTCAGTGGATTTCAGATCAGGCATTAGAGCAGTGAAACACACTGTACAGCCATTACCATATTCCTGTGCTGCCGCTATTTCAAACTGAAATCAACCCAGTTAGGCATTAGTAATTTAGTAATTTTCAGCTCTAAGTTAAAAAAATCTCCTTCTAGACTCCAGCCATGTCCAAAGCCTTTATCAAGATTAAAGTCAGGGGAGACGGGTTTTGGTATATTGAGACGACTTCACGGAAGCTGGCTACAACAGACACTTTATTAATCCGCACACAAAAACATACACTTTGAAACTGTATTCATCCGCGGCAAGGACAGGCTGGCACTGATAATTGGATAACGAGGCTGTTTACATTACAAAGCCTGTTCTAATTGGCTAATTA
>JAWWEV010000134.1:43212349-43277015 GCA_035583235.1 Hafferia zeledoni | reverse complement strand
CAAAGCCTGTTCTAATTGGCTAATTACACACATCTGCTGTGAAGGTAGCAGAAGCCTCTAATCCCCTTAATGAGTCCTTACAGCTACGACGCGCTAAATACAGAAACAAGTGCAATACACAAAACCTTTTAGATCTAAGAACCTGTGAAATTCCAACACAAGATGATGCCCAAGTGTTCTCCGTACTTTTTTGCCCTCCTACTGTCTGAATGGAGATCTCCATGCAAAGGAAACTTAGGTGTATAGGAATTCACAGTATCCAATAAATTGACCACCCTCAAACCCCGGTATTATTTAGGGTTCTATTTCTCCTACTGGAACAAGAAGTGTAGCAGCCTTTTCAGTTTCCCTTGATGTCCTGAGAAACTGAAGATACTCAGGACCAAGGAGATGGAATCCTAAAGTTCTGGGATAGTCCAACGTGTTGTGTTGGGCCATTCTCCTCACTTTGTCTTACAAAACAGTTCTAATTTTTTGAGAAGTGTTGAGGTTTATAGGCCATAGAAAGCATGGAGTGATGTTTTAAATGGGTTAAATAAATGTTTTAGTATTTTCATTTGAAAATTCCTTCCAGCCATGTTCTGGTGCATACTGCATTTGTGTCTAAGGCTGCTTCAGCATGTACTGCATGAGAGCTTTCACCGGCCAAATGCCAACCAGAACATGATGATTATGGTGAGATGCACGTAATGAAAATAACACGCCCAGAAGTACTAATTCCGTTGACTAAAGTAAATCTCCAATAAGAGAACAAATTCAGTGAATACTTAAAATAGGTAATTACGGAATTGTATGTGTGAAAGAATGAGGTGGTGTTCGTTCACATGACAAGGTAGGTTTGATCATCAGATGTGCATAGTGTTTTCCTGATAAGTATGTTACAGTTGAACTTGTTAGGCTTGTTTTTTGCCTTTATTGGTGCCAGGATGCAACCCTGATTGTTGGATGAAATCAATTTTATATGACTACTTGTATGGTGATATTTATATTTTGACCAATGACAAAGTGAATTTCTAAGTATATAAATTACTAAATTTTGGAAAAATAGAATTGTTAGAAAAAAAGCCCTAGCAGAACACTGAGTTTAAATGGGCATTTTCACATATATTTCTAATAAATATTTTCACTTCTTGCTTTCTGTTTTATTTGGGAAAGTGGAGTGTGGTGGTACTTTTGGCACAACCAAGAGTAATAAGCAAATAGCTGTAAACAACCTGTGCTCCTTTAATTTATAAAGTGTGATGTAACTGGGTTGAAATTTCTCTTCAGAAGCAAGAGAACCAAGCCATGCTTTTGAAGATCAGTTGGAAAATATTTTAAAGTTTATAAGTGGTTTTTCTGTTGTTCTTTGTTTTTCAAACAACTGTGCTTCTTGAAACTGCAGGTTCTTAAAACAGAAGGAGAGGACCTTGTCCCCAGAAGCTACTGGGATACTTTGAGACGTAGCACAAGCCAAGCACTCTTTTCGGACCTTGCAGAGGTATAAGACAACCTCTGTCTCTGGTCCATAAACAGACTGCCATTTTATTTATTTCTGTTCTGATTATTTTCCTATTTTGTGCGTCTTGTTTCTTCTCTTCCTTTTAATTACTTTTTTTTAAGAAAAACCCTGAAAGTTCTCAGATGAAATGCATTTGGTTCCATGCAGTGTGATAATTGGAAGTTGTGATTTCCAAGAAAAAGCAAAGTTACCTTTCGAAAGAGTTGGAAGATCAAGTCCTCTTCAATCCTCACAATAAAAAGCATTTTTTAACACTAATAGTGATGGTATTTCACAGTTAGAGAAGTAATTCAGGAAACTTTTGTCATTTAGACTTCCTCCTGTGATACAATCACTTTAATGAGAGTTGCAACCCTTTAAGGTTTTAATCTTTATGTCCTTATTGTGCTTTTTATGTATGTTATCAGAGCCTATCATCACAAAAAGTATCATGCAAGGGTTTTTTTAATTGTTGGAGAAAGACAGGAATGTTTTAAGGTAACCAAAACATTAGTCAATCTGTGTTAATATTACACAGTCATTATGGAAGTCTGGAAATATCACTGAGCTGTCAAATTAATTTCCATAGTGCTTTAAATTCTAATAATTAATGTTTCATGATCTGCTCCCAGATAACTAAGTAAGACATTTATTTGTATTGGTAATTTCAGAGGGTCATAAATAGATCATTTAGGCTTTTCTGTGCCCCATGCAGTGAGAGTGATTGCTCTGCTGGTTGTGTGGCATTAAAGGAGATACAGCAACTTTCCACTGACTCTGGTCTCAAAGTCCTGTGTTTCCTAGGCAGGATCATTATGAGAAAAGAAAAGGAACTGAAACACACTCCAGAGTAAAACAGTCTTTTCCTTTGGTTCATAAGCAATGTGTGCTTCATATTAAAAGTAATCAGTGTTTTGTCCATGTTGTTCCTCTGCAGAAGCTCTTGAATAACCTGAGGACTTCAGCGGACTTACTTCTAATTTCTAGGCTAAATTTACTGGTGGTCCTTTTATACCAGTCTTTTGTTCCTTAATTTCTTCTTTAGTGTTAATCTTCTTACTCATAGTTGTGTTTATAAATGCAGTCATAGCCCTCCGTTTTAATTATCATAGGCCAAACAAAGTAAGGTATTTTATTTTTCTCTTAAGGGAGAACCTACATTTCTCAAGTATCAAATAGGCCTTTTCTGTATTTCTTTCAGCTTGCATTCATTTGCCCTTGAAAAAAACAAAATGTAGTTTACATAATTGAGTTTTATAACAGTATTTATAGCAATATCCAGTGTCATAACACATAAATAGTAATCTTGCAATAAAGCAGTATACCCAGCCTCTCTTTTCTTGCTTTTATGTTGGTGAGGTCCTGAACTATTAGTCCAGTTATTAGTCCTTATTTATTCCACCGATTTTTAAACGGCAGAATATCAATGCTCTTGTCTAGTCAGCTGAGGGACACATAGAAGGGAGAGAAGGCTGCTCCTTTAATTGACTGTTTACGAAGGTTGAGGCACTGAGTTCTCTGAATGAACTCTCAGTTACAGTTAGCTGGCATTAATTCAGTCCCAAGTGTAGATGGACTTAAGTTTGGTAATCTCTATACACGTTTAATTTGAAGAGAGAGGTTTTTTAATATCTGATGTTCTCAGACTAATATCTGTAACTACAGTGTAATTACAGCTTAACAGCAGCTGTGCTCAGCATCAGTTTAAAGTCTCTGTAAACTGTATAAAAAGCCCATCTGCTCATTTGTAAACCATTTTATGAAGAAAAATCATGTTCTGCATTTGCTCCACTGACAATTTCCTACTTCTCACCATAGTCATGTTTACCTTGCTTGGTTTAAGTTTGTGCCAGCTGACTTTCATCCATATTCTTATCTCTTCCAGGTACTGTTGCATCTGAATAATACTATAGGTATTTGTAGTATAAAAGTGGCATAAAATCAGGTGACACTGGAGTCTGTGTTGTTTCATAGGCTTTTGAGAAGGCTATGTGTTAGTTGAAATGGAGAGTAAATAAGGTTTCTTGCTGTGGGAATCAATTTGAAAGGTCCCTTTGAAGATAAAAGTTATCTCCTCTTGTTTCTTTTTAGGACAGCATGCAATGCTGTCTCTGCTTTTCCTAATTTAGTAACTACACCATCGTGTTGGAATATGCCACTTACCACTGAATTCAGTTTTTGGGCTTATTCCTAAATTACTAAATGAAATTGGAAATCAGTTAGTTGTTTAGCACTATTGAAAGATCAAGAAGTTGCAGTAAGAAAGCTCTTATTTAATTATATACATACTTAATTATTAGAATATGTTGCTACAAGTGGAATGAATGTTCATAAATGTTACCTAGTTTTAGTCAATCCTCTTTAATCATGAGCTTGAAATTAATTTTGCAGAATATAAAATAAATAGGTTTAGTGCACGACAGGTTAGGAATTCGAGAGGAAAAGATGTTGCCGTTATGCAGCAAGCCAGTAATGTGATTGAAACACTTGTCTTCTGTTTGTCTCTTTACCTGTATTTGTATCACAGTTTGTGTAAAGGGAAAGAGAAATCAGCAGGATTTTATTTTCATTTAAACGATCACAGAATACTTTTGATCAAAATTGAGGCTCAGGTTTGCATACATGGAAACAGGTGTGGTCATTTAATCTTCACTGATCTAATTTTTTTTTTTATCATGAACAATAAATAATAGCTTTAAACAATTAAGGCTTTTGGTTTTATCCTTGCTGCATATGTAGGAAAATGTATAATGCAGAAGGAGCACAAGGATAGTTTTCAGCTGCCTGCAATTCTACAGAGAAGCATATTGGGTTGAGTTTCTGGAGTGAGGTTTTTGTTTGGGGTTTTTTCATTTAGTGAGGCCAACCAAATGGGAATTGTGAAAAGTCTTACAGATTGTATTTTTTTTAAATGGTTCTTTAGATATGGGCGAATGCAACCTAAGTCTAAGGTTTTGAAATGTTTTTGCAAGATGAAAGGCTGTAATTCAACATTTGATATCTTTTCGGTGTACTTGAGGGAAGTTGTTTGAATGTGCTTAGGGATTTAATTGCTTAAAAGACATAAGAAATCAGGATATCTCCATTTCAGTATATTGTGTCCAGTAGCGGAGGATAACAATATTAAAAGACAAATAGTGATTACTTTTCTGAATTAGTTTGCTCACTTGAAGAGCAGAGCTGTCTTAATTGAAGGGCATGAAATATCTGTCTACCTCTATATGCACTATGTCATCTTATTTCTCCCTGGAGAAGAATATGAGAATAAAGAGGAAGGTAGGGTACATGAAATACAATCTTGAGAATCCTAAACTGATTATACCAAAGAACAGAAAAGTCTCTCTCATTTCTTTAGATCTTGGATGTTGAAAGGAAAGGTTTTGTGTTGTTACTGCCTTGTGTTTTCCCTTGTTGTTGATGCATAAATACTCTTAATGGATATTGTATTTGGCATTTTTTACAAACTAGTATTTAAATTTGGAATTAATATAGTATATTTCAGAGAATGTAGTATAAAATGTTTTTTCATGGTTTGTGATTTTTCATGGTACATCATAAAATGTTTTTTTGTGGTGTTGAACTATTGTTCAAAATTCCTTCCTGGTTTCTTCACTTTAGAGTTTCTTGATCTTATAAATTTATAGCCTCTTCAGTTGTGAAATAAAGTCAGACTTACAGGACTCTGAGTGCAGCTTGCAGGATTATACATACGTATCTTAATAGAGCTCTACAAACAGTTTTCTATACTTAGGTTAAATCCCATCCGTTTATCATTTATCAGTATGGTGATAAATTAGTACTGTTTGATCTCCCAAATACTTACTAGGTACCTGTACTGTGCATTCTGTTTTGTACTGTAACATGAGAGTCAGCACACAAAGGTCTTTGTGGGTGGGAGCTTGCCTAGGAAGAGCAGGCACTACTGTCTCCCACACTTTGCTTTTCATAAGATCTTGTCTTTATAAGAAAAATAAGAGCTCAGACAGAAGATTCTCCCTAGGCAGGCACAGTAAGGAGACTAAATACATTATATTTTATATTTCAAATTTTGGCAGATGCACATTAATGGCAGCACAGGACACTGCCATGTTGGAATACTGTGGCTTATTTAAGAGCCTTTTATTACTGAATTATTCTTTTAGGTCTTCAGTAAATGAAGAATTTCTTTGTAGAAGTAAAATCAATGCATGTAGACACCACAAGAGGGCAGTGAGTATGTAGGAGAAAGTGGAATGCTATGCAACCACTATACACAGATGATAGTTACTTCTGTTTGTATTCCTGTTTACAACTCTCGATATTACAAATGGTCAGAATTAATTCGCTTTATATTCTAATTCTGGCCTTCAAAGTTTTTTGTTACATATTAAGGAAAAAGTATTCATACATGTTCAGAGATTCGTGTCCTGTGCAGAAATCATGTACTCTGTAGATGAGAAACATTCTTAATGAGTCAAAATATTACCGCATTATTTCAAAATATCTTATGATTCTGGTTTTTTAAACATGTTTAGGCACTAAAACTGTAATAAAAAGTATACCTAATTGATGTGAGTGGGTTTGGAACACAATCCCATACTTAATTTTGAAATATAAAATATGAGTGTATGAAGTAATGTCCTTTAATTTCTTCGTAGTTGCAAAGTAGAAAGGAAAGGAGATTTTGTACCAAAGGGAGTTACCTCAGCTGACAGGGTTTTTTTTGTCTTGAGTTTCTGGTTTTGTTTTTCATCCTTTCCCCCCACTTCATTTCAGGTTCTATTGTACTATTTTGTTGGATTAAGTATTTTCTACTAAATGCAATTAACAACTAATGCCACTTTTATGTGAAAATTGCATGGCAAAGTTAATGTAATGGATTTTAATACTAAAATCTTTTAGGAAAGTGAACATAAAATGCAAACTCTTTCAATAGAAAAGTCTGTTGTAATGATAAGCACTCTCGTATTACACTTCTGTACATGATCCAATGATGGCCTTTAATTCTTTTTATTTTAATATTTAAGCGTGCGGATGATATTTCAAGTTCACTGTCAGATACTACACTGCTTGTACACTTTTTTGGCAAGAAAGGAAAAGCTGAACTGAACTTCGAAGATTTCTATAGGTGAGTCTCAACGTTATTAATTCCCTGTAAAAATACTTGCATTATTCTAATTAAATGTGTATTACATTACTGTACATACAGCTTATGCAGGCATGTTTATGACGTTTACATTCTTTTGTGTGCGTTACATATAAAAAGAGCAAAACAAAACAATAAGTGGCCCAGCAATAAAAAGCCCTCTTCTAATGCTGCTGCACTTGCAAGTTTTGTTAGCACTTGTGTGCGTAGTTAGTTTGAGGTAGAGATGTTATACGACAGTCCTGTTCCTATCGGTATTTACCAACTTTTTTCTTGGTTATGCAAGGATTTTCTGAAGATATCATTCAGGCACCTTAGATCAAACTTGTTTGTGTAAAAGTGAAAACACAGTGGAAGCTATTGACTCAGTTATTATGCCAGTAAAATTAGAATTTAAGAATTTAAAAAATACTGAGAGAATGCCATAAAAAAAGAACCATAAAACTGCATGCTTCTTATAATTTAAATAGATGCAGTGTTTGGCTGTTGCTTCTTCAGTAAATACTCCATGAAAAGTCATGAAAAGTATCCAGTATTTCACATAATATAAAAACTCTATCATCAGGTGGAATCGTGATGGGAGTTCAAATCAGGAAGCAGAAAAGAAGGTAATTTTTCAAAAGGCACCTAGTTAAAATACTAGAGGTTGTGTTTGACAATCAGATTAATGTGAGCTCCCAGTGCACTACTGTGACTAGGGAGCTAATTTCACCCCAGTTGTGAGACTGGGACATCAGACGGAATCAGGGAAGTTTTGTTTCCTTTTTGCACATAGCTGATTTTATACTTCATATCCAGTTTTGGTGTCCAGAGTATACTAAATATGTTGTTACATTAAGAAGAGTTTGTAGAAATATAACAAGAATAGTAAAGTATTAAAAGGTTAAATTGAAAGGCTGCAAGAGCTCATCATACTTGGCTTGTTAAAAAGAGAAAGGTAAGGTTAAATTGCAAGCTGTAAGTAACTACATTGGGAATAAATTTTGGGAATTAATTTACTAGCATGATGGAATTTTGAGTTTAGCATATACAAATAAAGATCAGTGAGCCACTGAAGAAGAAAATCAGGCAAATAGAAACTAGAATTAATTTGGAAATGTAAGTATTAACTAATTTTAATCCTTACTAACATGTTACATCTACATCAACATAGAGAAGTGATTAACCATCAGTGCTGCAAAAGAACTAATTTGTGTAGCGTTATTTGGCTCATATTCTACCAGTCTTTTAAGAATATGAACGGCAGAAATATAAAATATGACAATTCCTTCATGTTTATTTTTGTGCTTCAGATTTATGGATAACCTACAAACTGAGGTTCTAGAGATAGAATTCCTTTCCTACTCTAATGGAATGAACACCATCAGTGAGGAAGACTTTGCCCATATTCTTTTGAGGTACACAAATGTGGAGAATACATCAAGTTACCTGGAAAATATGCGCTGCAGCATTCCTGAAGAGAAGGTAATTACTAGCAGTGGACCACAGCATGCAGTCCCAGTGTCACTAAGATGAAAATACAGCCGTGTTGGACTGAATGAGATTCTGTCACTGAATTAATTAGCACCAGATTTTTATTCTGGTCATAAGCTGTGTCTTGTCCTTCAGATTACTTGCTGAATAAAAAAGCAGAAGAGTAAACAGCATGGAATTTTGTTCATAGGATTTAGCAAGTAATATTTTTAAGGCTTACATAAAAATAAATAGTAAAACCCATAGACTAGAAAGAACAATTTTCTAGCAATGAAGTGTTTAAAAACCTCTTTTTTCCCTTACTGCTTCTTTTTTGCATTGCCACTGGAGTAGCACCTCTTCAGAAATAACATTGACACTTTTTATCTTGTTTTATAATCTTAATAATGGATCACAGGTATATAATTATTGCTGGGTATATGGTTTATATTAATGACCGAAGGGACAGAAATGATAATATAAACAGTAAAGGACCTGAGGTAGATAGTCCTTCATTTGTTTAACAAGTACATTATCAGAAGTCTATCTGAGAGAAATGTAGTGGTAATTATGAATCAGTAATAACCAATAGGATAATATTAAAAGTAGCCCTTCATGTAAGGGGTGTTTTGGGTATACTTCTGCTCCTTGCATTTTCAGAAGGAGGTCAGACCCATCTGTCCTAGAAATCTAACTCTTTCAATAGCTATATGTTTTAATAGCATTGACAGCAGAGCTCACAAACAAAAGTAAATCAGTTTGGACAGGGTTTTTTTTTATTTTTAATTTGACATGACATTGTCATTTCAGCCTTCACAGTAAGATCAGTCAACTGACCTGATAGAAGCACACTCCAAAAATCAGGTATCTGTTCAGATATCTGGACTATCTGATTCTTCCTGTGGTTGTACAGCAGTTAGGGCCACTGAGAGATAAATACAGCTGAGGAGTGAAAGGGGGAAGCAGTGTTTTCTCTTTTGACTGGATTAGGTGTAAGATGAAGTATTAAAATTGGTCTCAGTTCCTGCTCAGTGACCCTTTCTGAATTTCTGGTTGAGGCACTCAGTTCTAACTACCATAAATTGTAGTATTCAGAACCAAGATACTGCAAAAGAGCTGCTAAAAAACTCTTTCTGCATGGTTCTGAGATGGAAATCTGAAAAAAAAGCCCCACTCACTTTGGGGCTTGAATAGCAACAATGATATAAGTGTCACTTGGGAGACTGAAAAATAATGACAGTTGTAGGTGTAGAGAAATACTTTGAATGGCAAAGGTGAAGCTAAATAAACATAAGTACAAACACTTTCTTTTGAACACAAGGAAGTATTCCTGGAAGTTCATCTCAAAGTCTGCCATTGTCACTGTTCTGTTAGCAAGTATTCCATAGTAGTTTCCTCATGTCCTCTGGTGGGACCATTGGTTAAGGAAAGCTTCTGTGTAGTAAGCTGTGTCACTCAGTCACAGGTTTGCTTATGCTGTGTTCTGGGAGTATCCCACCACACGACTATATATCTGCCATATATCTGTGTATCATATGCTGTACCTCCATTAAGTGAAACAAGACATTGCCACTTCATATCGCTGGCTCTGTAAATGTGCTGTCAGTGCAGTGGGAAAGGTGAATCCCTGTGACGTCTCTCATGCTGCCCTTAGGCTTTTGAGAATGGGATTTTGCCTTTATTGCCATTGTTCATATGTTTGCACTTTTTTACACTTGTAATAACATTATAATTTGAAAATTATAAAATGTGGTGGTTTATTACAGTGATATGCTGCAATAGTAATACTAATCAGAGGATTCTATTTAGAAGAAAAATTAGTCGAGTCTGTAAAGTAATAGGCATCTATTCTCACAGTTAGTGATGTTAATATTTCATGGACCTGTAAGAAGAAGCCCCTAAAGCAACATGATGATCATTTGCCATATTGTAGTCACATTAAAATATTCACCTGGCATGTTGCCTGGTCACAGGATGTTTTCCTCCTTTTGCTTACTAGATGCCAAGCAGTGATTCATTTGAGGTGGCATCTTGAATTACTACAGATGTCAGCTCCCTAAGAAAGTATATGCATTTTTAGCAGCATGCATGTGTTAATGTGAGTTTTCTTTCCTGTAGTAATGTATAATCTCTCCATATTAATTAAAAAGTTAGCTTTCTTTTTGTCATGGTTTAACACCCGCCAGAAACCAAGCCCCACGCAGCCACTCACTCACGCCCCCACCATCAGGATCAGGGAGAGTATTGTAAGGGTATAAGCAAGAAAACTTGTGGGCTGAGATAGAGACAGTTTAGTTGGAAAAGCAAAAGCCAAAAAGCCATGCATGGACACAAAACAAAACAGGGAATTCACTGCTTCCCATGGGCAGGCAGGTGTTCAGCCATCCCCAGGAGAGCAGGGCCCCATCACATGTATCAGTTACTTGGGAAGACAAATGCCATCACTCCCAACATCCCCCACTTCCTCCTCCTTCCCCCCAGCTATATATACAGAGCATCATGTCACAGCTGTGTCTCCTCCTAACTTTCTATTCATCCCCAGTCTCCTCACCAGTGTGGCAGTGTGAAAAGCAGAATAGGCCTTGGTTCTGTGTAAGCACTGCTCATCAATAGCAAAAACTTCTCTGTATTATCATCATTGTGTTCAGCACAAATCCAAAACACAGCCCCATACTAGTCGCTGTGAAGAAAATTGACTCTGCTCCAGGCATAACCAGCACATTTTTACATAGAAAATAAATAGTTTTCAGTATGAAAGTTCTGGAATGTTTACACATAGATACCATTCTGTGTTTAAATGCAAAACCTATGGCAAATATGAAACATTATTACAATTACCTGTTGAAAAAAATAGGGTCTTAGGAAAGGAGAGAGATGGTAGAATGTGGTATGCCCAGCTCTCTTTTGGTGTCATTTTGCCTGCCCTTCTGTTTATCTTATGTTCTTTACTGGTTTTCCTTGAGAGGAAATAAACATTTACGATTGCAGATTATTTCAGCAGAACTTGCAGAACTGCTAAATGAAGCCAGCTATTTTCCTCATTGCTAAAATGTTGTGGAGTACGTGCAGGTTAGCTGTGGACTGCATGTGTGGCTCCTTTTTCTCCCTGTTCCATCTCCAGCGTCAACTCATGGCAGCAGTTTTCACCACTAGTGGAAACATGGAAGCTGCAGAAAGGCTTGTTTGTAGATCAGCAGTTCTCATTCTTTTCTATGCAAGGGGCACTTCCCATCTAGACTGATCATCTCCTGTCCGGTTACATGGAAGGAGCCAGGATTTTTGTAGTAGCCTGACCTCTTACAGTTATTTCTTACATTCAGAATCTCTACAGACAAATTGGTGCACTGTAAAAGTTTGTGAACCTGAAAGTGTCAGCTGAAGACTTTTCCTATTACTATTTTGCCATAGTGCCTGAGGGTCCTAGCTGAGGACCAAGCTTTCACTAATCTAGTAATCTCACAAATATGTGACAAAATTATTCCAGGCCCAGAGAGTTTTCAGTCTAAACACAGCACAAGAAAAGGAACTTGGATACATTAACTATTAGTGTGAAATGCAATGAAACAAAAAGTCAGTATTGGTAGTAGTAAATTAAGGTTTTAAGATAAAAATTTAAATGAGAATAAGGAGGTGGTTCTGCTTTTGTCTGTGAGTTTGCTCCCAGTTATGAAGGATAAGAACAAATATGCCTGTTGAGAAAAGCAATTTGTGGTGGAGGTTGGTCAAGCTCTTCAGACAGTTTATAAATCTTAACTAGAGTTTAGGTTTACACCCAAACTCTGCCTTTTTTTCCTCTGCCACAAACCTATTTTAGTATGTTTTCTGTGTTCCACTGTACCATAATGACTATGTATGTATTTGAGGAGAGACATAGATAAATATTTTAGTTTGAACAGAAAGGCTCACAGGTCTTTCTGTTGTCTTCAGGTTTATTTTCAGAGACAAGTACTTAAATAGGATAAGAGGGTAAAAGCAAACAGAAAAATAGCCAGAAATTACAATTAAAGGAGTCCAGGAAGATCAAGGTTTGACACACAATGCCATCTCATGTTCAGAATGATTGAGACCAAGGGGAATCAGATATAGGCAATGGTCCTGGCTTAATTCAAGGTCTCAGTTTAAGGTCTCTTTCAAAATTGATTTAGAGATAATTTATCAGGTCTTTGGATTTGTAGCTGAGATGAGAGAAGAGCAGAGCAAATATCATATAGAAAGAAGATAAAGTAAGCTCTTGTAACAACAATGTTTTCAGAGAAACTTTCACAGAAGATATGCTGAAGTCTGGTCTGCAAAAGATTTTTTAAAAAGCTGGATGAACCGTGCAGTACTGGATTCTTGCAGCATCAGCTGAAGAGACTTAGATGTTTAAATCTGGATATGTAAAAATTTCACCTTATGGTACAGGCTTAAGGTAGATCATAACATATATTTATTAATTCATTTAGTGTATTCATGTGAACGCACACATATATAATAGCCATTTGCAGGTTTTCAGTAATAAACATACTCCAATAGTCATACAAACCTAGAATTTTTATTCTCATTATTGACTGTCGTGTTGTAATAATTCTGGGATTCTTAAAAATTGCCTTGTTGTTTCTACTATTGACAATTCTTATGGTGCATGTCATTCTTCTGTTTTTTAGGGTATCACATTTGATGAATTTAGATCATTTTTCCAATTCTTGAACAATCTGGAAGACTTTACAATTGCAATGCAAATGTATAATTTTGCAAGTCGTTCCATAGGTCAAGGTAAGTATTTATATTTTTATAAAAATGTTTTGATAACAATATAGAACTGTTGACAAAAATGTTTTTAGTCCCTAGTTCGTAGTTTTAACATCTCCAGTGAAAGTCTAAAAAGGCTAGGACTCCAGCTTTGAGAGGAGAAGGCTCGATCATATCTTAAGAGATACTTTGCAAAGTCATATAAGTGGTGGATCAGCTAAATGTGGAATTGCTGTTCATCAAATCCTACAATTAGAAGAGTTGAGGCACTTGATGACATCGGTAAGAGATCAGATTAAAGCAAACAAAAGCATTTCTTTACACAGTGAGCATCTGGAATCTGGCCTTTTACAAAGGTTGTAAAAGGAAACAGTGTCAGAAGGTCCAAAGAGGGATTAGACAGATTTCCCAACAACTCAGTAAGTAGGTGCTAAAAGAGCTAGGCATGTATGTATTTACTAAAATCCTTAATAAAACAGTTGTGGTGCTTTGGGAGTGCAAGGTGAACAATATGCTCTCCTCCAGTAGCCTCTTCATGGGTTTGACACAGTAACATCAGCATAGTCCTACCTACCTCATGTGCCTTTACCGAAGGATTATATCTCTTTCTCTGTGCTCTATTTCTTGGGTTCTGTTTTGTGTCAAATAATTAAATGCTATATATGTGACATAGGTTTAATTATAATATGATCTTCTAATTTTGTTATTGCATAGTGTAGTAAATGAACTATAATCTTTTGTGTAAAATAGTTGATACCAGTTAAGCAGTGTAATTTTATATCAGTTGAGAATCACTTGCTTTAGAACTGTAAAAGTCAATCCTGATTTTCACATTTTCTTATTTTTTGAGTGTTTAAATGTGAGAACTCAGGAGTTTATTGTATTTCATAGTATGTTGTCCACAAAGAACCATTAAATTCATGGTGTTATAATTTTTTTTCTGGTGTTCTCCTTATGCAGATGAATTCAAACGTGCTGTGTATGTAGCCACAGGTGTGAAGCTTTCACCACATTTGGTGAACACAGTGTTCAAGATTTTTGATGTCGACAGAGATGACCAGCTGAGTTATAAAGAATTTATCGGTATTATGAAAGACAGACTCAATCGAGGGTTTAGGGTAAGGATCCTAATTTTTATAATTATCTTAGTTGACTTTACTACTTACTGCTGCTTTAGCATCTGTAGCACCTGTATGTTTCAAACCAACAGTGCATATGTTTAAAGATACGTTTTATAGAAATACTGAAGCAGTCTGTAAGATAAAATCCTTCTTAAATTCTTGATTTTTTTTTTTTTTTCCTTGATCAGAAAGCAATACATAGAGGACATAATACACCTTTATCAAACCAAACAGATGAGAAATCCTCTGCATACTGTCATTTCTTCTGTATTGTGTGATTAATGGATTATCATTAAGAATTTTAATAAGGGTAGCAATTATGTTTGGATTACTTGCAGAGAAAAGAGAATTTGTCTCTCTCAAGCTCTGGCAGTTCAGTTAAAGGTCAAACAGTGACTCTTCAAAAACATACAAAATACCAAGTGCTGATAATTACAGTTGGAAAGAGTTGCAGTAGAAGATAGTTTTACTTTTCAAGCAAAGAATCAATAAGTGGTGCTGAACAATGTTGTATTCTAGTTCAGAGTTACTTTTGATAATTAAACTCTTGTATAAAATACATTCAATTATAATAAGCTAGAGGGCAGGAAATTACTTGCAGAAAATTTTCATAGGGAACAAGCTTGTAAATCATGCTT
The DNA here is from genome assembly GCA_035583235.1 of Hafferia zeledoni. Taxonomy (NCBI): domain Eukaryota; kingdom Metazoa; phylum Chordata; class Aves; order Passeriformes; family Thamnophilidae; genus Hafferia; species Hafferia zeledoni. The sequence continues at coordinate 43,262,468 of JAWWEV010000134.1, read as the reverse complement.
TGCCTTTCAGGTGAATGTGTAGGGCTTGCTGCCCTCTTCAGGTTCTATGGAGTGCAGGGGAATTTTATAATAGCAGAAAAAAATTTAATTAGAGTATGTTCAACAAAAATCTTTTTTTTCCCCCATGATAGTTTGTCAACATTTTCAACTAAACATAAAATGGTGTTATTACTGACAACCTTATCACTTATAAATCTTAAACAGTGTTATGTTTATTAAGTTTAAACAAGTATTATGATTCCTAAATTCACATTTCAGTGTATTGTTTCTTTAATACTATTTTAGTTAGCTTCCTAAATATAATGTTAAAACTTTCTGTTAAATGGTGTTGAGTTTAAAAGTTTACTTGTTATTTCTGTACTAGTATGATTAAACATAAAATGTGGATAACAACCACTACATTCATAAAAAACTTATTTCCTTGTTGGTCCTCAATTCCTTTTTATTATGATGTGGGAATGATGATTGTTTCATAATCGTTTCAAGATGTCTGGCTATATGTTTTAATTGTTTACTAATTGTAAATGTGCAGTGTATGTTAATTTAACCAGAAAACAGTCTGCTTAATTCTTGTATTACATGTTTCTATTTCACAAAATGCATGACAGAAATCACGTATAATCCTTAAGAATCTGTATCATCAAGCACTGTTCAGTCTTATGTATTTATCTTTCTTTTGCCTAGACTACTATAAAATATTCCTGTGTATTGTAAAAGAGCTATAAAGAATAGCTGGGACATTCAGAATAATAACACAGTCTTTCATAAATTATATGTCTAATTTTAATTAGACACTAGATACCTCCTGAATTGCAAAGTTGATGATCATGATTTGGTTCTATAATTCTGTTAAATGCATTCTCTTCACTAATCAGTAGTATTCTAAGACAATTACAGTACCAAACTGAGGAATTACAATTTCCAGAAAGTTTTCATAAGTGTCCCACAAACCTGATTTTTCAAGGAGTGGGTAGCAGTAAAAATTCCGCAGATATTTGCCTTTTCAGTTGAATAAACACCCCCCACTCACTCCAGTTTTGGTTTAGAATGAAAAGTAGGAAACATAAGAACCTTCTTCCCAGACCAAATTGGTAGAAAGTGTCATTAATTGCTTCCTGGTTTTGTACATTAAAAGTTACACTGTGTTTAACATGTCCAGTACAAGTAAGAGTTTGCCCTCTTGCTCCTACAATGTAGAGGGCTCAAATGTTGTCTTGTGCTAAATCAAAACTAACAGATCACTAACCTTTTCTTTATCAATAATGGTGTTTTGAATCCGTATAAAGATTGAGTCAGTTCCATTATACAGATGAAAGATCATAACAGCTTCTGCTCATGCAATATTTTGTAGCAACATAGAAATCTTTGCCTTGATAAATCTGAACCTGTTTATGAAGTATAAATGCTTGATTTTAATGTTAAGTATCCCACAGTTATTGTCTGCTCAAATCAATGTAGTGTCTGATTATCACTCTGAAAACATTCAAAAATAACAGTTTCAACTAGGCCTATGATTTGAAGTATGATTTTACAATTAATGTCTTATACTTAGCAATTCAACATTTTTAAAAGTTGTTTTACTAAAATGTTTGCCCAGAATCTTGAAGGCATAACAGAGTTTGGTATTAGGACCATGTATTTTGGAAAAGGGCATTTTTTGGTTATATAGTCAGACTCAAGCAAACATACTAAAGAGCAAAGAGTTATAAGAGTCCAATGAAAATAGAGTTCTGAAACATCAGTCAGAACCTACCAGTTTTGTCCTATTTAAAAGCTTAGCCATGAACTTACAAACTTGAGGAGGGTCAAGTACTACCTCTTATAGGAACATAATAAAAATTCATTTTAACATAAAATTTAGATACATTTTTTGAAAAGTAAATGTCTTAAAGAAGTCAGTGAAAGACTTTTTTCTCTTTCTGCAACTTAGTAGCCTAAGCTGAAACCTTGTTTTGATTTTAGTAGTTTGAAACAAACTTGTATGTTAAGCTGCCATCACGTGGTCAGTCCAAGTACTGCCATAAACTTACTAAAATGTGTACACTTGAAAAGCTTTATTTTTGTTTAATGTTTAGTTAAAATAATTATTTCTTTTTTTTTTAATTTAAAAATATATACAAAGATTCCCTTTCCTTTATCAACTACATTTTTAATAAACTGAAAGACTTGGAACTTAATGACTAAATGATACCTAACAAGTACTGTACTGTATCTCCTAGCTATTTGTCACTTAAAGCCATTTTTTTTTGTATTTTCATGATACTGTTGTCTTATGCTTACCTCTGGCTGCCTTCACATGTTGTCTGCATCTGCGCACTTCTCCATCTTCTGCTCCACAGGGCTACAAACCTATACAGAGGTACACTACTTTCAAATCCTGCGTGAGGAAGGAACTCTATAGCAGATAAATGACGGTATGTGTTAGCCACCCAGTCTGAGTGTGCTGGCATGCTTGCAGGAATGGCTGAATGTTTAGCTGTCACTGCTTTGTTTCCTGTTCAAAAACTCAGGAATAGTTTGTCTGACTGCAAGCAATGTGGTGGCTCAAAGCATCACATGTTTTTGAGTGAAGCAATAGAATTTTATTCTGAAGTTGATAATGACTGATTCACACGCTCACTATTTTGTAAGCCAGCTGCAATTTTGTACTGTGTTCAAAATTAGGAAAAGTATTCTTTCATAATTTCTGTTGCTGTTTTCTGTCTGTCCTGTTACCTCTTTTCAAGTAATTTCTCAGGTACCTATAGCTAATAAGTATTTTACCAATGAAGATTATAGAGGCAGATTTACTATTTGTAACTTGATTCTACTTCAACTTATACTGTTAGACTTTTGAAAGCAATAATCGTTTTGGCTTGATTAATGCTATGCCAGCAATTTTCAAAAATCAGCACTGTGTCCACACATGATCGTCATGACTGTTTCCATGTATGCACTACATCAATGTACATTCTTAAAATTCGATTGTGCTGTCAGTTTCAGTGTGAAAACTGAGGTGTGCATATTCTGTAGCCATATTGTGAGTGGACCCTGTAGGGTGGCCAACACATCTCATGTGCTTCTGAGCCAGGAGGGTTTGACTGTCATTCCCCTGCTGTTTTTATTTCTGAGGCGCAATATTAAGCTTTTTTTTGTTCAATAACCATGTTCAGATGGCTCCATACATTGTCATATTTGCCTCTGACCTTCTGAATCCTACCCTTTTCTGTCATATGCCTCTCTGACCACTTGCATTCCACTGAGTGTGCTGGGCCTCTGTTTTTAATCATTCTTCCCTAACTCTGAAATACTATTTCAGGAAAGCAAAGCAAGGCATCTTGGATCCTGTTTATCAGGGTTGATGGCTGGCATCCAGCAATAGTGTAAAATCTGAGTGTTTAAGGATGAGAGGCGGGATCTGTTTATCCAGACTGGTAGCCCACCAGCTCTCCAGTCCCACTAGTGTTTTTCTTTTGTAGACCTCTGTGTGAGATAGACAAGGAGAGAAAATATATCTAAACTATTGACCTGTTCCTCTGGCACAACATGTCCTGTATGATGAACCATGTACTTTGGAACGTTTAGACCACTTTTTTTTAGTGAAGTGTTTCACATCTTTTGAACAGGCTGGTTCTTTGAAATTTAGCAGTAGAGATGGCTTGGGGCATGTCCAGGCTTATGCAGCTGATTTGTCCTCTTAAAAAGAAGACAAGAGTCCTGTTTGATCTGCCTATGCTTTTCTCGTAACATGCAGCATCCATAGAATTATTTTGTTACTATTTTAATTAGCTAGTAACACTTTTAAAATTATACTTCCTTTTTATGAGTATAACCCAAATACTGAAGCATTGGAACTAGTATATGAGGGACAGAATAGGAAATTTGATCTTAACAAACAAAGCATGTGGCTTCTCCACTTTATTAATGGGAAATGTAAATGACTAATGAAATAGTTGAAACAACATTTTAGTAATCCAAGTCACTAGTTGCATGAGAGGAAAGTCATGACTGTAGACTAATTTTAAGTAACTTCATATCTTTGAAACTTTTGGCTCTCAAAGCTTCCTTTCTTCTTTTCCCATGTATTTTTAAAAATGGGTTTTAGTTTTAGTAGTACTTTTTGTCATTTTGACAAAGTCCACATTGCAGTTGTGTGTCAAGTATTGTTTAAACTGTAAACTGGCAAAATGCTATGCAATCATAATGCTTCCCTAGTAATTTCAGTGAAGGGTATGTGACCAAGTGGAAGAAGATGCAGTGACACAAAGGAATCCAGTACCTAATCATCAAACCTAATAAAACTATCTTGGTAATTATCTTGGTAACAGAAAGGTTCTAAAAGCGTCAAATTGACATACACCAATTCCTTGTCAGATCTGAATTCAGGCAATAAATTTGTATGCTAAGATGGTGTAAACTGGGAAAAAATGTACAATGGAGAAAGGGAGATGATGTTCAATTTGTATAAAGTCATTCTCAAGATAAAATTTAAAGTTGATTAATAGTATGCCTACACTGCACATTGGGAGACAGGAACCAGGTTATTCTCAGGGCATGGGCTTGTCTACAGGCACCTCACTGACACAGTGTAGAGGCTGCTGGTTATTTACCCTGCTCTTCTTCCCAGCTGAAGCTCCTGGATGCTATTAACAAAAATTCTTCATGGTCACCCAAGCTGACTTGAAAAGGTCTATATGAAATATGTATTACCTGTGCACTGAAGAATGCAGTATAAGCCTTGTATATATAATATTCCCTCTTCCCTGCTGACACATTAGTTTGCTACTGCTCTTCACTTAAGCAATTGCTTCTTGTCTCATCATGAATTAGAATCATAGAATCACAGAATTGGTAAGGTCAGAAAAGACCTCTGAGGTCATCAAGCCCTGCAATTACTGATGAAATCAGTTGTTAGCTGTTCAGAGTTCCTTTTTGTGTGAAACATTGCACAACTCATAATATTTCTTCAGATTTGTGGTAAACTTCTACTCAAGTTCATTGCAAATGCCAGTTAATGGAAATGGAAACGGAAACTTTAGCCAAAGCATGTGAAGTGATTTGACAAAAGTTACTGTGGAGAACAGAGATAGTTCTGTCTTTGCCATACATTGTGGAGTGAACATGGATTTACCCAATTCTAAAAATTACCATTTTCCATTTCGTTTATAACTTTAAAAGATAATAAAGATAGGATTGTTGGAGATTTGAAATTGAACAGTTTCAATGGGTAATTTAATTTCAGTCTGATGTACAAAGAAACACATAAATGTACCTGAAATACAAAAATCGGCTGCAACTACATACCAAAGTTATGTGCAGTGCAAGTACTATTAATTTTACTTTGTTCCAAATATAAATGTACAGATTGTTGTGCTTTGATACAGTTTCTGTGGTAAATGTAGAACTCTGATGAAGGAGGTTAAGATACTCAGCACACGTACTGCAGATTATACCCCATTTTGAATCTAGACCCTGAAAAGGGGTAAAGCACATTGTGCTGTACATCATGTATCTTTAAAATGTACCAGTGCCATTTACTCAACAGTGTAAAGAATGCTGTACCCATATAATAAATAATGATAATCTCTCCTTGGGGAACCTGTGCAAGCTGTGTGTGGGCACACAGCCACACTTGGCATTGACAGATATTCCTTTGCATACACTGCAGGAAGAACTGAAAAAAACATGTTTGTAGAGAACTGCCTAGCAGAGCATAGAGAACTCTGCTTCAAATGTCTTACAGAAGGATTGTCTAACTTTCTAACAGAGCCCGTTCAAAGTTAATTTCCGAAAAGGGATGCTAGAGGCCAACTTACGAAGGGATTCGAGTCCATCTAAAAGTAGTTTGCCAAACTATTTGCATGTTCAGTAGCTGTAACAGATATTTAAGTCATAACTCTGTGCTCTGTGTCAGAGATGTAAATCTAGAAGTTAAGTTCTATGTACCAGTCATTTCTTGAGAATCTTAAGACTTTTTGCTTTAAAATAACTGATTTCTAGATGTTCTAAATGTTAGTGGGGCTTCAAATTTCTGATTAAAGGTTTTTATTAAGTAATAGTTAATAGCTAAAAACAGTGCCTTGGGACTGACTGAGGAAGGAAATTCCATTTTGAGAAAATCATGAAAGACTGAAGCATGGATTTAGAATCTCATTTCTAGCCATGTTTCAGCTATAAATTGTTGTCCTCTGTAAACACTTCATTTTGTCAAGTGAGATTAAATTTCTCATGTAGCTAATATTTTTAAAGCTTTAATTTCTATACATTCCTAGTACACAGCAGTTGAATACATCTGTTGTAAGAGATAGCTTTTAAAAAGCTACAGAAAAGGTTGTCACTTATTACTTAAAGATACTTTTGTTCATGTCTTTAAAGTAGAGAAAGTGAGAAGTGTGTGATTAGGCACACCTTACTGACTTCTCTTACAGAAGTAATTGTAATACAGAACCTGAGCTTTTGTTCCTAAACCTGACTAGAAACTTAAAAACATACCTGGATACAGTGGGAGGAGAATGTGACAGCAAAATGTGAAAGCATTGCAGAATGTGTGGACAAAATGTTTTCTCTGTGGATTTAGTACACTGAGACTGGATACAACAACAGTGTATACATTAGAAATAAGACTGTTCATCTGAACAGTCAGTGTATTTCAGCATTTCTTGTAATGATTTTCGTGAACATTTCAGTGAACTTGTTTCATCAAATGAAAAATATGTATCTTAAAGCACAAGTTAATCAACTGAATGTGCTTTTGTTAAATAATGCAGTGCAATTTGCAAGTAATACATTTTTTCATGAGATTGACTATAAATCTCAACTGAATTATGCTTTCATGTAAGTATTGCTTCTAATACTTCTTTTAAAATCTGGATTATGTACTACTGTGTATTAGATTGTTTTCTGAATAGTTACAACTTCTCTATAAAGTTCTGTGTTTTTTAATTAGACAAGATGAGTGATAAGAATAAATGAATGTAGGCTTCACTGTCTCACAGTTGATTTTAATGTACTGCAGTGTTGCAGTATTTTTAACAGCTTTACTGAAACAAGATATTGGACAATCTCTCATTTTTTGTCCTCGTTTTGGCTAAGAGACAGTTAATTTTCTTCCTAGTACCTGGTACAGTGCTGTGTTTTGAAATCAGGATGAAAATAATAATGACGCACTGATGTTGTAGCTTCTACTGAGCATCGTTCACACTAAGTCAAGGACTTTTCAGCTTTTCCTGGGGTCCTCCACACCCCAGTGAGGAGTCTGGGGGTGCACAAGGAGTTGGGAAGGGGCATAGCAGAGACAGCTGACTCTAGCTGGCCCAAGGCATATTCCGTACCATGTGGTGTCATCCTCACCAAATAAACTGGGAGGAAAGCTGCCTGGGGGCCGCTGCTCAGGAACTGGCTGGGCTTCAGCTGGAGGGTGGTGAGCAATTGCATTGTGCATAACTTGTTTCATATATTCTAATTATTTTTCCCTTTTCTGTTAAACTGTCTTTATCTCAGTGCATTAATTTCAGGGCTTTGGTTTGTTTTTTTTTTCTGATTCTCTCTCCAGAGTGGGAGGAGTGGTCAAATAGCTGTGTGATGTTCAGCTGCCTGCCGGGTTAAACCATGACACCTTGATACTGTAACCACTTGCCTCCAGATACTGTAAATTGTAATCCATCTTAGAAATTACAATTTCTTGTAAATGTTGACTTTCCTATAGCAATTATAATTCCTGTTCCTCCTTTAGCTTCTTTTCCCAGTTGCTATAATACTTAGTACCTCTCCATCTTTCTACGCCTACTATGAAAATAGGGTTGTGAAGTTAGGAATAGTGCAAGAAATAATGAGATCCAGTGGTAAGTACAGATAGCATAGAGTCTAGTGAGTCTTCCAGCCAGCCCTTGACCAGTATTCTTCTCCATTCAAAGGACACTTACTCATGTTGCTGAACTACAATGCACTTTAGGATTAAGGTAACAGTGTAAAGAAGCTTTCATGTCCTCTGCTCATATTGTATTTGGCTTTTGCTGATGCTTCAGTTTAATGAAGATTAGTAATTTTCTATGCTTTTTGTTTGGTGTCATAAGTGAACTTTTTACTACAGCGTCAACACAAAGAGGCAAGAAACAAAACTAGAGAGAAAACAGGAGATTCCTGAATAAAGAGCAAATCCTTTCTTGCAGCTTTTAATATAAATAGGCTAGCTGTTGAATGCTAACTGTGTGCTGTGAGGTGAGGATGCCTTTTGAATACTGAACCTGTGTATGGATTTATAACCCTCATTTACGCGAGTAAATTTTATCTTTCATTATTTTAATATTAAAACATCTCTCCAGTGTGTATGAATCTGAGTAAAATTTAATGTATAATTAAGGAATTTAGTGAGTGATATCTTTTTTTTAATTGTTTGTTGTTCACTTTTCACAGGAGACTCCAAAGTATGGTTGGAAGGAATATTACTCTTGTGTGATGACTGTAACCAGTGAACATCTCAGAGATCTATGGAAGCAATTTCGGAGACGAGATATGCTGAGATGAAGGAAAGAAGAAGAATTATCTGCCCTGGTTAGAACTATTTATTCCTATGAATTCGTAATGAAGAACAAACTAACCCAGGTGAATTATGAATCTTCCAGCTGCAGTAGAAAACACAGGACTTCTTTTCCACTTAGTGTAGTGATCACCAACTCTCAAAACTGCTTCTCAGTGTATATTTTATTGAAATGAAAAACTATTGCCTGAGTGGCAGAAGTCTTTTTTTTTTAAGAACATCTTTTGAATATTATTTTTTATTATTTTGAGATAAGTTTGCCATTTAAAAGAAAACAAAATGTGTTTTACACCTGGCTGGGAAGATGTTTTAGCAATGAAGAGAAGCTGCCTGCATCAGCTTAGACTGTGAATTTGCTTTCAGAAGAGCACTGTTAAACATTTGTGCTAAACTGAAAACAAGACTACCTTAAGTAGCATAACAATGATGTATGAGTTGAATGGACAAATTAAACTCTTAGAAGCTGTTACTTTAAAAAGAGTAAAGCTGTTATGGTTATAATGTGAATGATAGGTATTTACCTAGGAAAAGTACTGTATGAACTATAATGTTCAGATTCTCTGAGTCTTATTATTATGTTTATTAATTTATCCTTTTAAAAAAGAGTACGGATTTTAAGATGTCTTACAAGCAGTATGTTGAAGAAAAGTCAAAATGTTCAAATTCATGTTAAATAACACACACGTTGTAATATTTATTATAAATTTTATTGCCATGCACTGGTATGTTTCCTGTAGAGTAAAACTCCATGTGTTTCTTGTGAATAGTGCACCCTTCTATGAAGCACCACTGAGTAGGAATTATAGTTGTCTAATTTGCTACTTTGGAATGCAGTATCTGAAAACTAGATAAATAACTCGTGTTTGTGTCAAAGAAAAGAGCAAAACAAAACATGAATGCATGCAGCAGTACAGAACAACACTCATTAAGCCATATTATGTGAATATCACACATCAAACATTAGACATAAATTAGGCTGTACAAAGGTTATGTAGACTTCAGGCAATCAGTAGCCACTGTTACCTGTCATGCCCTCTAGGTTTAATGTTACTGAAACAGTGGCATGGACACTGTTACATGTGTTTTTCAGTTACTCTAAATTCCTTATTTGGTCTTCAGCAGCAGCATTTTTCCTTACTCCCTTTCAGGAATATTGTTAGGTGTTATGAATTAAACCCAAACAAAGAAAAATACATATTTTTATACCCTTTTTGAAAAGGTTTACTGGACATTGAAAAAGTCTGTATCTGTTCAGGAACGATCTGTGCCTTGAAACTCTTCTAGCTGAATGCATACCCTAAAACTAATGTCAGTAAATTGTTATTGGAAAAGCAAATATTTCGTAGTCAGACAATCAAAACAGAACCAAAAGTAATGGTTGTAAATATCTAATTACTCCAAGTATGCGAAGGCAAACCTTTTAAAATTTTATTCAGTGCACATGTTGCTCAAATACCCTCTTATATCACATGTCAATAGATGTGTAGCATCAGTGTAAGTGCACCTAATTTTAGAAATGTTTAATTTATAGTAAGATTTATCTCTGATAAAAAAAAATCAAAATAAGATAGAAGAGTTTTTTTTAAGAAATTCCACACTGGGGATTATAGAAAATAATGTACTAGATGTGTCTAAAAAGAACAAGCTAGTTCAGAAAACTGTTGAAGGATGATACTTTAGGTAATATTTCATGAAAAATACTTACAAAATTTCCACCTTGGTGTCCTTAGACTACTGACAACAAGGAAAAAAAATCAATTAAATTGGGATAAAGGTTCTTGAATTGACACAGCAGAACACAGATAAGCTGCAATCCCTCTGCGATCATTTAGGGAATCAACTGTATTCAATGTATCATCTTGGTACGCAGAACTGTCTCACTGCTTCTTGTCAGCATTATGTAAAACCCAGTTTGCTACTTCAGTGATGAAGGACAAAAAAAGGGAAGAAAGATAGGGAGTCATTGAAGGGGTTCCCATCTTTGCTTTTCATTCACTACTGCCCACTCACAGTGATCCTCCCTTTGGAGGAGGCAGCAGTACCAACATCATTTTGCTGCTCCACTGCACTAGGCAATAGTGCACTTTGCTTTTATGGCTGGCTTGAGACAATTTTAGCATTTTTCTATATATTTCCTAACTGCAGTCACTTAATATAAACTAGAATGTGAAAGTGTCAGATGATTAGTTTTTAAGCATATTTTTCTCTCATCTTTAATAATGTTATTTAATATAAATATGAATATATATATAAAATATTCTTGTTTATTTCAAAATAAATGCACTTGAAACTAATATTCTCTGCAGTATATATAATTTCAATTCTTTCGTCATAAAATAATCTTTTCTTTTTGTAATATGAATGTGTAAGCATTTTGAATTAGAGAATCTCACCATTACAAAAAAATAGACATGTTTTCTTCTTCTGGTCATCTCTTTTCTGCCACAGAATTCTGTATAAAAGAGCTGGAAATGCAAAGACAGGTGAAAACAAGGCAGGGTAACAGCACATGCCATCTGCTATAGAGGCACCCCTTGGATAGGCAGCAGTCACTGTGCTCAATAAAACCTTATTCAAAATCTGCCAAATTCCTGGCAGCAGAGAAAATGTGTATGCTGCAACTAAATTATGTGAAAAGTTATGTAAATTAAGGCTTTTTTTAAAAGCAGCTCTTGTTCTCCTCTGTAAGCTAAGAAAACTGTAATAGTGTAAATGGATATTTAGAGGGTGCTTAGGAACTGCCCACAGATGCCCAGACCAGCTGGGATAAAATGGGAACCAGTAAACCTGCAGCTTTGGATAGCTTGGTGACACTACGTAACTTTTGCCTGCTCTCATGGATTCCTAATTCCTGGCAGAATATCCTGTACTGCAAGCTGCTCCCTGCTAAACTTCTGGTGTTTAAGATTACTGTGGCAGTTTCCCTCCTTGCACATTTTGGCAGTAAGTTGATACAAACTGCAGATTCTGGTGTTGTGTGATACAAGAAGTTATAAGTCTGAAGGAAAAGAAACGTTATTGAACAGTAATCTGCAGCATTTTGTTGGTGATACTGCCTGGTTTCTATACTTATTTGATCTCTTCCACCTAAATATCAGGATACAGATGCACTGAAATAAAAGGAGAAAAAATGACAGAGGAAGATTTCATTTTGATTCAACATTGTGTGATACTCTTTACCTAATGATGTGTCTTGCTCTTTTGTCCCACTAAGGATAATTTCAACACAGTTTCTAGCAAAAGAACTCCAGACTAATACTTGCAGAAGGAAAGGAATCAGACCAAAAGCTCTCTGTTCAAAAATTAATCTGAAACTAATTTTTAGAATTACTACAAACCCCCTGAAAATCAAGCCAAAACTAATATGAATATTTTCTAGTATGTGTGAGGTCTGAATGTACAGTATTTTTCCCTATATCTGAAAATCCATGAAAATATTTGGCACCCTGAACCTGTCAGTAGATAATGCCCTTGGATACATTGCATTCTTTTCTTATGCACACAATTAAATACATGAGAGTGTGCTTTAATCTTGAATGGGTAATGTTAATTTTCACCACTAGTTTGACTTATAAATTCCTCCCACAGAGGAGCAATATTATTAACTAGTAGCATTCCATAAAAATACTCTTACCCACTTGAATTCTTTTTTATTAAAATATCTAATTTTCTATATATAAATATTCATAGCAACAGCAACATATCACTCCTGGGGGTTTTTTTAACTCTAACCCTGATTCAGAAGCTCCAACCTAGATTCAAAAGAGTGTGGTGCTGTAAAAATAAACTTTCAGGTATTCGGATCTCTGCACTAAAATACTGAGTCTGAAGTTAGTCACCTGGGCTTTTCAAAAATGCATGCATGAGATCCAGAAATACCTCAAACTGTTTTAAATGGGCAAACTATCTAAACCAGTTAACCAGGCAGTAGTGAGTACAGAGATATTGTAAGATGTTGCTCCTGGGAGCGGTGCATTCTCATGTGCTCTCTTTAGTGGCCAGTAGCATGTGTGTGACGGTGCGAGGAGAGGGCTCAGTTAGAAAGTGAGACAGCCAAAAAACCCACGTGCACACACACAGTTGTGATTCGAGAACAGCTCCTGCTTACAGCAGTGCTGGGGACAGCATGAGAGAGTGGGTAGAGATCCATTGCCTGGAAGAGAGATGAATAGTAGGGCAGTGGCAGTCAGGATTCAGAGGGCTGGGGTAGTTGTCCAGTTATGTGCCTTGTGAGAGATACCATAGCGTGCAAAGACAATATGCCCTGGCAGATGGAAACTATGTGACAAAACCCAGTACGAGGAGCAGGGACTGGAATCCAGGAGTCCCTCCTGTTTTGGGCAGATGCCCTAAGAGGCTGCTGGAGCATTTACTTTCTCTGCTGCTGGGAACCTTGCTGTATTGGAATTGAAAGTGGTGACATTTTGGCCTGTGTTTTAGCTTATGCCACCTGTGAAAAGATTTATCCTTTTCCTGCCAAGTTTTAGGGAACAAAAGCTGATACAGTGAAGGGTTCATCCTTGAAGACAGAGTTCACATAAACTAAAGTTACTCGAGTCTCTCCTGTTAGTTCACAGCCTTTGGAGGAGAGCTGAGGGGGAGAGAGCGAGGAGGAAGAAAGAGAGCAGAGCCTGAGACCTCTCTCTGGGGATGCTGGCCACACCTCTCTAGGCAGATGTCTCTACCAGGCTCAATAAAAGGTGAGAGGGCTTGTGCTCTGGGTGTTGGTGTTTTTTTCCAAAAAAAGACAGCAGAGACACCTGCTGTCTGCCAATGCCTAGAAGATGTAGCCCCTGCCTTCAGGGGAGTGTCCTGAATTGATAAGACAACCTTACGTAAGTAACCCCGTGGTGAGTGGAGTGCTTACATGTTTGGGTTTATTGCTTTAGTCTTCTTCCCTCTCTCTCTCTCTCTCTTCTCTTTGGGTTCTCACTATTCAGTCACTTCTGTTGATAAAGATACTGTGTTTTTCTGAATTCTCAACAGTGCTCAGCCTCACTTTTTCCAGCAACTGTAGAACCCACCCTGATACACTTGCATCCCTTTCCATGTCATTTCAAAAGGACAGTGGACAAATTACTAAAACTGGCTTACAGGCTGGCAGTTGAAACACTTCCATGGGAAGTGGAAAGAAATAAATTGTGGCTGTTGCTGCATTTTGTGCAGACATAGTCTAAGGATCCCCAGCAACAGAAAGCTTGAACATAGGCAGTTATTTCATCCCTGGACAACAGCCAAACTTAGATGTATGACCAAAGTCTGTCAAGGTGTTTCAGGACATTACCTGTAGAAGTAGGTTTAAATCACCCTATTTAAAACAAAAAAGGAGTTTGCCAGGCTAATAATTTAAAATTTAGATGTCTACTTTTGGAGTCAAGCATTAAATCACGTAACTTCTACTGCACAAGGCAGAAAGCACTGGATTGGTGCACAAAGCATGGGATAAGGTTTCTTACATACAGCTCACGAGGGGTTTTCAACTAAATTTTTGCCTAAGCCGAGACCTGCCTTGGGCACTGTACAGATCTCCATTACACCAGAACTAGTACTGATTGGAACTGGTTTAGCTTTTTCCCATGTTTCCCACCTTAAGTGACAAAAGGGGAAGCAGCAGGGGGATGAAAATTCAGAGATGGATGCATCTGAGAAAAAAACAATGCAACAAAAAAACTACTGCTGAAAGTGACAGAAGAGTGGGTGGATAATAAACTCAAAGAGGACTTCATGAAACTTCCTTGAAGGCGGATTCTGACAAATATAGTATTGTATCAATGCAGAGGTAGCAATCAAGAAATTTAGGGAAGGACTTCATTACTTGGAAAGGAGCTAAATGTGCCTGTCCCATGGAGAACCAGGCAAATTTCCACAAAAGTTAAAACACAAAAAAAACCCCAAAAAACAAAAAAACCCACAAACAAACAAAAACCCAACCAAACAAGAAAAAATCATATGACAACAGTTAGGTCTGGGTATCAAAACAGTTGCAAGTAATTGAGTACTGAACTAGATGAAGGGAGAGCAAGAAGTTGAATACATTTGGGCCAGCCCTTCAGTTAAAATACATTTGACACTAGACTGACACTGAGGAGTGTCTTAAACTGCTTGTTTTCATGTAGCTGGGAGCCATGAACTATACACAGAAGATGATACCTGACTCCAGCTGGGATCCAACATCCATTTTCTAGGTGATACCTTATGCCAGAGATGTTGCACAGAGATATCTTTTCCTCTGTGGTAATCACGGTCCAACACCCAAACATTCTGGAGATAAGCAAGCAGCATGGTCACTGTCTTGAAGGCCAGGGAGCATCCCTGTAAAGCTGCTGGTTCACCTAATTAGTGCCATGTACCCTAATGTCTGTCTGTCTGTGCGTATTCCTGCCTCTAGCTGCTGTTCTGTATATTGCATTTGTGTGGGAGCAAATGTGTATCCTCCTGCCCTCCTGTCCCTCCTCCTTTTGCTGCTCTGCTGAATCCATGGGACATGGTGGGGCAGAAACCATGTGAGACTGCCTGCACAGAGGAGGCCGTGTTCAGAGTCTATAAACTGTAAGTGTCTAGTCTAAAAATACTTAAGAGCATTTTGTCTCTGTGTTTATTTATCAGTCATTGTATTCTGCATATACTTAGTTTGGGATTTTTGAAATAAACCAAATAATGAAAGAAATACTGCACTTAAGGAAAGCTATTATGAGTTTATAAAATTAATCATGCTTTGTGACAGAGTTCAAGAAGCGTTTGGACAATGCCCTTGGGCATATGGTGTGATTCTTGGGGCTGTCCTGTGCAAGACCAGGAGCTGAACTTCGATGATCCTTGTGGCTCCCTTCTAACTCAGAATATTCTGTGATTCTCAAGCTGTTCTAGCACAGGAGACCTGTGACATTTTAAAATTAATTACTTAATAATGTGGAGTGTTTATTTTTCCACATTCAGTTGTTGCAGTGGTAGTCTTAAGAGTTCAGTGTAACTTTATAGCCAAAATGTAATGAGCTAGATACACAGTGTTTCCAGCTACAGATGCTCTCATACTCCAGGACTATGGTATTCAATTCACATACACATTAAGAAGAACACTTAATTTTCATAATCACTTTTGTAGATCATTTTACTTTCTTATTCATACTGTTTTGAAGTTTTATAACCTTTCAAACTCACATAAAACTGAGCTCTGAAGAGACTTACTGTGCTAAATTATCATTAGCAGATAATTTTTCTCTATCATATATTAAACAGCCTCCCTTTAAATTTCCTTCCATTTTGCTGTCATTACTTTGTAAGATTGATTGCCAGGAACTGTTTATCACATCTTAATAAAATACATTCAAGACATCTGTGTAACTTCATTAGATAAATCTACAACTGTTTGCTGTAAATAAACGACTTACTAACTATACTACCAGTAGTTCCTTACTTCTTAAATGCACCAAAATGCTTTTAGCTATCTGTAAGCAGTGTGGGAATGCAGCAACACCTGACTATAAGTATCAAAGAACTTTTAATGTCAGCAACTGAACCACAATGTAACTCTTTATTTAAAGATGATTCAACAAAGCAGAGCCCCCTAGACTTACAAAGGAATAGTTTTTAATTAGGACTGCATGCTAAGGGAACCAAGATGCCTTCCTTCAGAAAGAGGCACAGTTTCCACCCCTCACTTCTGTATCTGAGCCCAGCTGTCAGAGCATGGAAGGAGAGAGGGCCTGCTTCATTAATGTCATCTGATCAAGGTCCATGTCAAGTGGGATGACAAAGAAGAGAAGAAGCCAAACATACAGATGCACAAACGCAACGGTACAACACTCACAGAAGACAACAGCAGAGACAGCCCTGGTCAGCCAGACTGGTTGGAAAGGGTATGTGCAGCACGAAGCTGCTTTTTTTCAGCAAGATAAGCCTGCACAAGGACCTTGTGGAGCGGGTGGGCTTTGATTAGTGAAACTCAGCCCTGACAGCCAAAGAGGAGAACAGGAGTGGCTGTCTGCACTTGTGCCAGTCCCGTGCATAGGCACTGTTGAGGTTGCTGGTGGTTGAGCAGGAAAGCAGCAGCACCTTCCCCAGGGAGGAGACACTGGGTCCCTGGGCTGGGCTTCAGCAGGGAGGAGCATGCCCGGCCCCAGAGCTGTGTGTGGCTCACTCTTGAGTTGCTCTGCTGTTACCTAAAATGTCTGCAGGTCATACCACAGAGGGAGGAAGAGGAGGAAAGTGATGAGAGTCATAGAGGGAATAGAAAGTGACTGTGGACATGAAGGAGAGCTAGAGAGCCCATGTCACTGGGGAGAAGACATGAGGACAGGAAAGAGGAATTCTTTACAACTCTCTGACCAAAGAGTGCTCCAACATAATTGGGAGTATCAGTCAAGGCAGGTTTTTTTGACTGGTCTAAATTAAAGTGTCGTTTGCCTGTTTATTTCACTAAATGGACCATTTTTTAATCAGAATGACCATGATTTTGGCGCTCTGGTAAAGTGTATGCTTTAATAATTATTATTCATGCAATTAATAGCATACTAAATAAGAAAATTCTAATTATTGTGAAATCTGAGCAGTGAGCGGGGGGGGGGGGGGTGTTAATGGAAAAGTTAGAAAGCTGGACTACACAAGCCCATTTCCATAAAGGGGTAATAAAAGGCCTCTGAACTGATACTGTATGATATAATTTAAGGTCTTTGAAACACATCATGTTTTTACTCCCACACCTCTGGCAAACTGCCACTTCTCTATATGCATAATTTTGTATAATAACTATGATTTTAAAGAATAAATTATTATATTTTAAAGTCCTCCCTAATTTTTACTGTGTTTCCCTGGCATGTGTTGTTGTTAATAAGCCCCATATCACATACAGCATTTTGAAAGGTTTTATAGAAGAAAGCCTTTTGTAGCCGCCAAGGACGATGCAAAACCTACTTCATCCTTACATGCAGAGCTCCCAGCTGTGAACCTCCGGTGGTACAGCCACGTCTCCCTGGAAACACACAACACAATAGGTGCATTATCATTGGTACCTGTGAGAGGTCACTGTCATGTATTTCCAAATAAATTTGAAAAGCCATCAAATAAATTAAATTGCCTTCATTTCTTTTAACTTCTGCCAGTAAGGCACAGGGTGTGCCTTCAGGCAGTAGTAACATTATTTCTTATGCTTTTAATATCTGTTTTGAATAACCATGGATTTACATTAAAACATAGTAAGGTCAAATCCTTTAAATGTTGTATTAAAATGGTGCCTCAGTGATGATTTGCATAATTAATCAGGTAAAATAAAGTGCTTTTATTGTCTATGTCAGGTTGGGTTTGGTCCCTTTCCTTTTGTGAAATATAATATGCAGGGATATCAAATCTAGATTTTCAGCAACATTCACTGTATCTTTTTAATGTGAAATACGTAGCTCCCCATTAAGCAGAATCTTTTCTTAAATTACTATATTGCAATCTCTTGATGGCATATTTCGTTCTTTTCTCTACTGTAATAACCACACATCGAGGAGATGGTTTCACTGAGCCCCTCACAATGATACGTGAGTCCTTCTCTTGAATAGGCAAAGCTAATTTCCTGCCATGGGATGTATTTTTCCTCTCGATACATCAGCCTGCACTGGTTGTTCCCTGTGGCTAACTGAAATTCCTGGGCTTGATCTTACAATAATGAGGGGTGCATGATTTTCCATTATATAAAAACACTGCAGCCGTATGGTCAGGTTCTTTACCTGTCTTTTCAACAAACACGCTGGCTACTCCGTCTCTTGTTCTGGAACCTTGCAGCACACCTGTTATTGGTTTTGTCGTATTTTCTCTAGTGTTATTTTCCTCTCTTGCAGCCTGTTTCTAAAGCAATGGCAGTTGTACGCCTTCCACGTTGCGACTACTTCACTTTATGTGAAGTCTCCCGTGTGAGATACCAGGCAAGCTTTTCTTGAAAACAAATTTTAATCAACCAGCTCCTTCCTACCTACTGCACTGCCGGTGCTCTTGAGAGTTCCTAGCAGATTGCGGAAACACCACGGGCCGTGCTTGGCATTTCCAATTTTGCTGCGCTAATTCAGCAGCGGTTTGGGCGCACAGACTGCAGCGCAGGGTGGTTTGCTGTGACACTTCACGGGAGTTTCATTACGACGGGCAGAAGGTAAAGCCCTTTCGGGCAGGAGTGAGTCAGCACCGCCCTCCGCCTCCCGGGCTGGCCGAGAGCGGCTCCCGTGCCCGCGGCCTCGCACAGCTGCTGCTTACTGTGGCCCCGCAGCACTTTTCCACTGTACAATACTTGGAAACGTTATTGCAAACGAGGCAGCGCTTTTCGTAAACAGGTGTTTTAAAGCATTTGCAGGGAGCGGCGAAGTGTCGCCATCCCAATTCCCGAGGCAGATAAGTCGGGGGATGCCCCTCGGGGCACTTCCCGGCACCCCGCCCGGCCCTGCACGTCGGACCCCGAAGGGACGCTGTGGGTTCTGGGGCGCTTCGTCCCCGCTGACCAGCCCAGGCCGGGGCGCGGCGGGCGGTGGGAGGGGAGGGGCGGCCCCGCCGGAGGGAGGGGCCGGGGCGGGCCCCGGCGGGAGCGCGGCCGGGCCGGGCCCCGGAGCAGCGGCGGGATGCGGTGCGGGAAGATGGCGGCGCCGCCGCCGCCGGCAGCAGCCGGGGCGCCGGGAGCCTGGGGCGGCGTGCGGCGGCGCTGCCAGCGGCTGCTCTACTGGGTGCCCGTGCTCTTCATCTCCAGCATCCTCTGCTGGTCCTACTACGCCTATGTCACCCAGCTCTGCCTGCGTGAGTGCCGCCGCCGCCGCGGGGACGGGGGTGGGCGCCGCTGCCACTGCCGGGGGAGCGCCGCCGGCGGGACGGGCACGGGGGGCGGCGGCGGCTGTGGCTGTGTCGGCGCCGGGGCCGCCCCGGCTGCTGCTGCTGCTGCTGCTGCCGCCGCCGCCACGCCCGCGGGCCGGACCCGGCCCGGGGCAGGGCAGGGGCTGGGGCTGGGGCCGGGGATGGCAGCGGGCTGGGCTGGGCTGGGGAGTTCCCCGGGCGAGGATCATCCGCGCTGCCTGGGGCTCCCGGCGACCTGGTAGCGCCTGGTTCCCACTGCAGGCGGGGACAGTCGCGCGGGGCTTTTCACGGGCGTGAGTTCTCCTCGGTGGAGTGCGCAGCGTGTGACCGAGCACCGCCTTGGAACGCGGGATCTGGCAGTGCCGGAGTTGCGTTGGCCGTGCCTTCGGCGCGACAGAGTGTACACACACCCCGAGACACAGAGACAGACACACAGGCACACACACGCACACACAGGTGAGTGTCAGGGACAGTGCTCTGCTGGCGTGGAGGCAGGAACAGGTAACAGGAAATCCGCGAGTCTCCCCATGCCACTCTTCGGGCATCTGGAAAATGCCCGGCTGTCACAACTTCTTGGTCCCTTCTTCGGCATTGGCAGCCTGCATTGCATTCGGGAGTCATCCTGACCGCGCACCTTGGCACCTGTTCCTCAGCGTCAGGCAAATCATTCAGCAATACTGCAGACAGGGTGTGATATGAGTGTTTGTGTACATTTGAGAAGCTGAGCCAGTGGGATTTATTAAATAATCGGGTCCCTTGCAGAAAATAGTTGAATATTTGTTTTTTAGGGTCTAATGTGTGGCATGCTGATGCTTCAGTAACAGTGTTACAATAACGGCACAAAGGAATTCAAGTTAATTGTCAGCCTTCAGCTGTTCATGTTGCAAATCTCGGCAGTCTGGTACCTAATTTTTTTTTTTTTTTTTTTTTTTTTTTTTTTTTTTTTTTTGTGTGTGTGTGTGTGTGCAGAAAATTGGTAGGATTTTTGTCCTAGAGATGCTTGGCTGAGCAGTTGAGGGACTAAGCAGAAAATAATTGTCAGGCCTAGCACCTCTGTTTTGCAGGGATGGATGAAGACCTGGCATGGTTCCTATGTCGGAAATGGACTTTTTTGCATCTTTTGTTTTCCCTAACAACATTCAAATCTGTTAGTTTTAGGTCTCTTCAACTAGAGTTGCTGTGCCCTCACAAGAGGAAGATTGCAGGGTCTCCCTCCAGCAGAAGGCTGTGAGTTGGCTGCAGGGTTCTGGGCAAAGCTGGCTGAGCGAGCCTGGCTAGGGGAGCTGTTGGCTGACACAGTGAGGGAGATGATGTTTCAGGGGAAACTGGCTCTGTAGTTAAAATCTATCCAAGGGTACGCAGCCCTGCAGCAGGTACAGTTGCCTTGTTTTGGGCGCTACTGTTTCAGTGACCTACTGTATTTTTCTTCTGCATAATTCTGTATAACAGAGGAAGATTGGGTTTCAGCTTACCTGAAAGCAGGTACCTCTAATGGAAATGACATTCTTGAAACTTGCTTCAAAGTGAAAACTATGGTACCCTAATTCCTTGAGAACCCCTCAAAACAAAAGGCCTGAGATGGGAGGAGAGGGAATCCTGAGGCTCTGCTAAAATATCTTTTCCTGGATTCCTTTCTATGGATAAGGGTGGGGGGTTTATTTTTTTTTCTGTTTCCCCCACTACCCCCCCTTCCCCATTCTGTCTGGCTCACCAGTTTTTGAATTCAGTATAATAGTCATCCACAACTTCCGCTAATTCCATCTTTTATCTATATCTGGATGTTTTCCCTCATTTTTGGCATATTAAGTTAAAATAAACTTATGTCTTGTCTTACTAATGAATATGTAGTGTAAACAACAGAAGGAATAACTAACAACTCTGGGAATGAAAGCCAACGGCAGGAATAGACTGTAAGCATTTCAGTGCTTTGAAGCCAGCCTGTCTGCTCAGTGCATCTTTTATTCCTGCAGCACTGAATGCTAAAGAGGACATAGACAGCTGCTTTTTTTTTCTGCAGCTTACTGTCATTGATGCTCACAATGTACAGGGAACAGTGTTAACCATTGTGCAGTAGGACTTAGCTCAAATAAGTGGTTTATTTGAGCTCTTAGTAATGAAAGTATCTTACATGTAGTATTTTGAATGAGAAGGTTTTTCACAATCTTAATCTGAGCATTGTAGGAGGAACGTTTGTTTTTTTTTTTTAAAAAAAGAAGTCCACTAAATTTGATTCCTTTCATCCCTAAATCTGAGTAGTTACAGTATTGAGTAGCATTTTAGAAACCAAAAAAAGGTTTTCGGAATAGAACAAGAATTTCGCTGGTTTTAACGGTAGTATTACCATGTCTGTCTGTTTTCTTAGTGGATTCAGTTAAGTGCTCATTCTGCTTTAACCTTTAAGGAAAGGGAGAAGAGTGTTGAGCACTAGCAAATGTTTCTCTTCTTCCTGTTGGTTAAAGAATACTGGAATAAAATGTGTAAATTAACTGGTCTTAAAACACCTGACTTAAAAAGTGCTTCTCTCTATTCCAGTACCATTTTCTTAATTTTGCCAGTATTACAACCCCTGTCTGGCAACCCCTGTCTGTTTTTTCATCTCAAATACCTTCCTTTGTGTTTCAAAGTAATGGCCCTTTAAGTATTCCTTCCCTTAAAAAAAATTGAGTGTGTTTATGTGAACCTGAGGGATACAGATTTGTTGTTCTTCCTCTAAAAAAAGTGGGGAAATACAGGCAACGTACAGTGAGTACACTGAGCTTTGATAACTGAAGCTACTGAAATTTTAACCTAGGGGACATGGAACAACAGTAACATGAAGTTCAAATGGAATTCTTTCCCCCAGCACCTCATCCATGTGTCTCTACTCAGAAAATACACATTGGATTCAGTGTTTATGAAAACCCAAAAATGAAAATTCAGTGTTTATTAAAAGCCTTGCATATGCAAGGAAAAAATTATTCTTATGTCTTCCTTCTTGGATGCATCTCTAACTCATGTTAATAGAATAATAAGGGACTTGGAGGAGTTTTCCACTCCAGGCTTCAGGTAAGGCAGAACCAGTAGTTATTTGCAGTTTCTGGTAGTTGTTTGCCAGAAATGCTTTTTCCAAACTTGGATGCAGAGATGCTTTGGGGTTTTTTTGTTTTCCTGCAGATTCGTGATTTGGACGTGCATATAAGAAGGAAGCTCTAAAAATCGACAGTGCTGTGACAGATGTTTTTAGTAAGAATATCAACTGAGCTGATGAAAGGGTTATCCTGTAAATAGAAAATGGATGTATGTGTTCAGTTTTGATCCATTTCTAAACATCACTGATTTTTAATTCTAAGGATAATGCTCTTGCTTAGGAAATCTGTCAGAAAATGTAGCTTGAATTTGTAATTGTAAAGAAGGAAAATGGTTTTCCTGTGGAACAAATGAACACTAAGCATTTCCTGACTACTTCAGTGAAAGGAAAAGGAGTATATATTGCCACCTGGTGAATGATTTGCCTGATTTAGAAAAAAATAAGTGACTTCAGAACAGCTGAAGACAGAGTACAACAAGATATTCACAGTACTGTCAGGAGAGCTCATAAGCCACATCCTTGGTTTGGAAGCAGAGTATGTCACTGGTATCTGTCCACAGCTACCTTCAGAACAGAGCAGAAAATGTGGAATGACATCTAGGTGCTAAAGGTGTTAATAATCATGAAAAGTTTTTTTGCTGGAGGATCAGGTTGATTAGTGCTGAGTTGAGGTTTTGGACTTTGTGTACCATCAGTGGAATGGAATTATAACAGGATAAAAGCTGCTTAATTCATCACAGTTTAGAGGCAGAATTAATATGTGCCCTGTGGGCTTGGCGCAGTATCATCAGGGAATCAGAAGTGGCAGAAATATGGAGATAGACACTGATAAGAGGTTAAAAAAAGGGAAAAAGAAGTCAGACCTCCAATTCGGTCAGCTTAACTTGAGCTCTTTGCTCAGTGTATTCTTCAGATGAATTAAAGGAGTTATAGTACTTGCCACTTACATCGTGTAACCATCTACATCTTACCTTTGGCTATAGAAATACAAGTACAGTGTAACACTACAGTTGGCTGTTGTTAAATACCAGTTAAACACCCTGTCTGTGCGTTGGATGCTAAGGTAAAAAACGACTTTGGAATAAAAATGCAAACTTTCTTTGACCATATTTTGCAAA
Source organism: Hafferia zeledoni (assembly GCA_035583235.1). NCBI lineage: Eukaryota > Metazoa > Chordata > Aves > Passeriformes > Thamnophilidae > Hafferia > Hafferia zeledoni. The sequence goes on along the minus strand of JAWWEV010000134.1, from coordinate 43,238,956 downwards.
TACCACTTTTTTGTTTTGTTTTCCCTTTTTGCAGATTCCTGGTTACTTTGAGAAAAGTTTCAAAACTGGCATCTGATTTAACATTGGCTTCTGAATTATAGCCAACAGTGTTCCTGTGCATTTCTCAAATTTCATTTGATTTCTTTCTCAGACTTTCAGAGGCAGCTGCCATTCTCCACTTCTGAAACAGAATTGAAGTCTGTGTTAAGCATGGCTGATTGTCAATTCATGTAGTGCCCAGTGTATTATGTATAGGGTTTGTGCCTTGGAATTGAATCTGTGGCTTGAATTTGCAAACATAAGGCCTATGGTGAAGATATAATTATTATATAAGATTATGCTTTCAGTTCTAAAGATTTAACACTGCTTGATACATACTTTAAAGGATGTTCTTGTAAGGGTGTACTTTGTTTTTGCCAAAAAGAATCTGGCTCTACAGCTGTGCTGGAAGTAGTCTGGAAGTAGACTGAAGTAGTGAAGACTACTCCAGTCAATCCTTATGACATGGAAAGTAAATGGGAAGTTTGTAAAGAAGAAAGATTAAGTCAATTCATAGTCTGTTCAAAAGCAGTGGGTTTGTGACCTTACCTACAAATGGCTTGCTGCTGGGGAGGTAGGTGGTGATGCAGTTTGATGGGCACAGGGTTAAAATGAGTTTACTGAAACATTCACAAATGCTGTCAAATCCAAATATATGGGTTATTGATAACTACTTATACCAACCTTAAATATCCCAGAAATATTTCTGTTACTTTGTTCTGAAGCAAAGCACTGGTGGCATCTTGTCACTCTGAATCAGTGCAAATCACTCCTCTGTCTGGCAGAGAGGTTGGTTTTTATTGCAAGCAAGGATGTTTTTTCTAAAGGACTATTGCAAGCAGTGACAGAACATTGTCACAACTATAAAACACTTTTATGTGTGCACAGAGCTGAGTTAAACTGTATCTATAGATCAGTGTTTTACAGCTTCAAATACACTATAAAGATAAAATATGTGCTTAGTTTTGGGAATGAGATCCAAGATGTTAAGCTTCATAAAAGTTTGAGAGGAACAGCTATTTATAGATGGGGCTACAGAGTCTCTGAATCAGATGTATTTTATTTTCCCATTCCAAAGTCTTAAATATTTAAAAAATGTACATAGAATATGAAAGCAAGATTTTGTATATCCACTTTCATCAAAGCTTTAAAAAATTAATTGCTTTCTACCTTTTTTTTTTTTTTTTTAATCTAACCATTATATTAACAGTTCAGGAAGTCAAGTGAAATTTAATGTTACAAAACCGACACAAATTTTTTACATTAACTTTATCTTCCAAACTCTTTGGGGTTTTGTGGCAGCAATGTGTCTTACCATGTCTCTAGCTGCATGGAGATGGATGTTTACTTCATTTTTCCACAAGTGAGTGAGAATAAAGATTTCTAGAGAAAATAGTAGTTTGTGGAAAAAGTAATTCAAGAAATGGGAAATCCATTTCTGTCACTGAATTAATGTCTGACCCAGTGCAAGGTGCTAGCAACGTGACTTCTCTTCTTAGCAAACTAATTTGGTGATGGAAACAATTCTGGGCTTTTTCCAATCTTTTGTAACATAGCTTTGTTTTCTTCACAATTGTTTTTTTGCAAGCACAGGCTGTTTAGCAGCATTGGCTACTGAATGTGCTGTTCCTGTTTCTGGCTGCTTGGGGCTCAGAGCAAGCAGGGAATGATGTTTCTGGCTCAGGAAATCGGCACCTACATTGGCTGAAGTCCTGCGTCTGCCCCAGCCTGGTCCCTCATTCTGATGAGCACCATCTGCAAGCTGTGTAATTATCCAGGGAGTCTCTAATGATGTGATAGTCTGCTAGTACTGAACTATAAAGGCATCCTGGTGCTTTAGCAGGGGTGGAATAATTCTGAATGAAATTGGCCCTGGCAGTATCTCAGGAAACAAAGCTGTAAGTTTTTAATGATCTCTTGAAGACAGGTCATGGTTTTATAATTATTTCACTCTCTGAATATACAGGAGTATTATTCCATTTTGGTCCCAAAGGGTTTTACTCTGTTTTCTTCCAGAAATTGCAGTTGTGGGATTGCCATGTCCTTGATGTTTAATTTAGTCATCGTAGACATAAATGCTTTTTACCCATATTATTTCTGTGCTGTTTGATTACCAGTAAACGCATTTGCAGCATTTCAGCTGATATTTATTAATGATGGGTTGCACAGCCTGACCTACTTTTTCTGTGCACTACCATAGTGAATGTAACCCCTAACAAGAGAAATGAGAAAACTGCCAGAAGTATTGATCTAAATGATTCAGAAAATGCTATATGATCAAATACTATTGAATAATATAATAAAGCTGTATCACCAAATCTAATGAAAAATACAAAATTTAGTTTAAATAAATACATCATGTGTGCTGTTCAGAAGGTGGGGAAAATAGCAAACATTTCTTTGACTAAGGCCAAAATTAGAGGGACTTTTCTTCATATTAGCAAATTATTTTCCATGCTCTTAAATAGTATGATTTTAGAACTATAAACATCTTGTGGTTACCCTAAAAAGTCTTTGTATCGCGTTCATTCAACAAATAGAGAGAGTTTAATATTTTAGAGAAATTTAAGAGAGATTTTGATTTATAAGAGCAATGGGGTTTTTTTGCTTTTCTTTCCTGCTGGTCAATTCTGTCACACTTGTGCAAAACAACCAACCAAACAAACCCAAAATACAAACAACAGCCAAACCAAACAAAAAATCCCATTTCATTTCCTCTCCGGTGCTGTGGTATTGCAGATGCCTGTCTGTTTCTTCCACACACATTTCAGGGAGCTTTCATCAAAGGTGATTTAAAAAGGCATGAGCAGAAGGAGTAGTACTTCACTTCATACAGGTTATTGGATATTGTGTGTGTTTCTCTGTGTCGCCATCTGTGAGAGTGCTGGTTGGGCAACACAGCCAGTCTCCTTGTACACACGAGTTGCACTATGTGTGGAGAAAAAAGATAGCAAGATTGAAAAGATACTTATATTTTCAGCTTTGCCTCTTCTGCTTTGGTCTCTTACAGTAGTTGCAACTCAGGAGTGTATGAAACAACTCTTGAGTTATACTCAGGTGGTAAAAGAGATTAAAATGACAAGCTGTATCAAAACCCCCCATGTTCTCACCCTACTGGGATTAGCTGGACATCTCTGGGCACTTGTGTTTTAGCCTTCATGGTCCTGACTGTCAAGAACGTTTGGCCTCCAAGTTAGATACCACAGAAGCTGAAAAGACAGCCCACTGAGCAGGTGCAGACTCTGAAGTGTGCATTTCATTCTGGAGGTGGACAGAAATTGTGAAAAGCTGTAGGTTTACGATCTAGTAGAGATTATTAAATTTGGTTTTATTATTTGTATCTGTCCTTTATCTACAGGCTTGTGAAAAATTTAGACATCTCAAACACATTAATACATTTAATCCAAAGCTAAGGGGTGGTAAAAAGATTACGACTGCTTTCACAGCGATGTTCTATGTCATTCCCTTGTAAGGAGAGAAAAATACCACAAATTATTGTGAAGATTGGTTAAGTAGATTTTATTTTGAAACTGGTGATTCTGAAATATCTTCTTGACTTTGGCTTTTTAATTAACAGAGAGTAGTTATTTCTAGAAGACTGAGAAAATTTCTGCACACTTTGACCATACCAAGTGGAGAAAGAAGATCAGATTTTGAGTAGTGTCTAATTTGTCCTAATATGAGAGCTTCAGAACTTTTAAATTACACATCAGGTCTAAAGATGTTCATGTGCATTAATGTAGTGGAGCTTCTCTGCCTCTCAAGTTCAGAGGTATATACATGTTCCCTCAGCTTCTCTCTAGCTAGCAGTTGTCTAGATGGATATTTAGCTTATCAATATTTCAGAAAACTGAGAGCAGAATAGGGTTTACCTTATAGTGCCTTATGCAACTTCTGAGATGTCTTTCTGGGGTTTGTGTAGAGCTTTATAAACATGGTTGCTTACTGTTTTGCCTCATTTAATGCAGATGCTGGTTTTGGTAGAGCTATAGCCTTATCTCCATTTTAATGGACCTATTTTATAATTACAGAGTTGTAGAATAACTTGTGTTTAAGAGGACCTTAGCTCATCTAGTCCAGCCTTCTATTCAAAGCAGGGTTAGGCGTGAGGTCATGCCAGGTTGTTCAGGATTTTATTACTTTCAGTCTTGAAAAACTTCAGTGATAGAGGCTGTATAATACATCTGGGCAGCCTCCTCCACTGGTGGAATGTTCTGATGGTGGGAAAGGTTTTCCTTGAATCAAACATGATCCTTTCATTTCAGCTTGCACCTACTGGCTCTTGTTGTCCCACACTGTGCCAGTATGAAGAGCCCAGCTCCTCTTCCTCAGTGCCTCCCTGGAGGTACTGTTAGGCCCTCCCAAAACCCCATCTTCTCCAGGCTGACAAGCCCTGGCTGTGCAGCCATTGTTTAGAGGATGAGTGGTCTGGTCCCTGCCAGCTTGGTCGCTTGGGCCATTCTCCCAGCCTGTCTGGGCCTCTTTGGATGGCAGTCCTGCACAAACCAGCTGGTCTCCCCAGGGTGGCATCATCTGCAAACTTGATAGGTGTTCACTCTTCCAGAGCGTTAAAGTGTTGAGCAGAACTGGTTCCATGGTATAGCTTTGCAATGTGAGGATACATTTAATTAGTGGCTTTCATTCTATTAACAAGCCTAAGGTTAATGCATCAGTCAGATGGCACAGCTGCTTGACCTTTCAGTAGGAGTTGCATTGTGCTTGCTGTTTAAAGACCAGCCTTGTGCAACCACTTTTTATAGGAAAACAAGAGTGGGTGAGAGATCCATGTAACTACTGTCCTTCAGCTCACAGTTGTACATGCCAGAATATTACAGTTTGTAGACTGCTTGACTGGGGTGGATAAATGTGTGGTGGAGCGGTTTGAGTGGAAAGAGGTTTTGCTAACTTGGGAGTTTTTGATCTGTTGTACAATGGTTACTTTTTCCAAATAATGTGACCAAGAGTGGAAAATGCAGTGACTGATGTGTGTGATATCTGTGTACTCCACTCCGCGCCTGACATACTCGCACCTTTCTCACTCTCTTACTAACCCCAAATCTTGTAATCCATGGGCAATTTCTTAAAGGAAATGCAGCTTCTGTCTACTTTCAATTTTTTGCTTTGGAGAGCTAAGGTATCACCAAATATTGCTGGCAGGTTCTGGAATCTAATACCTCCACTTCAAGAACAGAACATAAATAAACAGTGAAACATGTGCAACCACAGTTAAAGAAATAACTGGTGTTCAGGGGTGGCTTTTCTTGGATTAACCTTGGGCAGCTTCAGATAGATGGAATTACTAGTTATCAGGAAGTGAGCCTGGGAACAGTAGCCAAAAAACCTTATAAGCAATTGGCATTGTGTACCTATTCTTGTAATGAACATACATGGCATAAAAGCTTGATAGTGTGTGATATTAAACATGTGTTTTTTGATGATTATTCTTCCCTCTGATTAAAAAAATGTTTAAATGTTCAGTTACATCATTTGCTATTTAAACATAATTTTTTTCCTCTTTTTTCAGTGACAATGACAAATATTGGAGAAAAAGGTAAGATTTTTATTAGCTGTTTATAATTCGAATCCATATATCAGGGTAGAATAGTAGTTTACTAATAGAATTGGGATACAAATCTAACTGATTTTAAATAAGTGGAGTTTTTTTATATTCCTCAGCTCCTTTTATTGTCCTGCTGTTCCTGAATATTGCTTTAGCCATTACAAATAAAGATGTTAAAAATTAGAATTTTTTACTCTTCTTACTGGTTCTCTGTTGTCTTAACTAAAATAATCCTTATATTCTGTTTAAAAAAAAATTATAACATGGAAAGCTCTTGTAAAAGCAGGACTTCTAGAGATGAGCAAGGTGTTTGTGCAGGTGCAACATTCTTAAATGAGAGGTAAAATTTTTCAGCAGTTTCTTTTTAGCCAGTGTGTTTAAAGAAACAGAATCCTTTGGATATGTAGCCTTTTCATAATACAGTAAAACCGCAGTCCCTGCCCCGAGGCTGTAGCATGTTTAGGCTGCTTTTTCAGGTGCTATTTTTTAACACTTCAGCACAGCGTGGAAGTGTAAGGTGTGGGGCTGTGGAGGAAGTGTTAAGAGAGAAACTGTATCCTTTTTGTGTTTGTGTAATTTCAGTGGATTTTATCACATCATTGGCAACTCCCTAACGTAGAAAACGCATTTCTTAATTAAGAAACATTTACTTGAAAAACTTTTCAGTTCAGCAATCTCTCCACCCATATGAGTGCATAAGTGTATCTAGAAACTTTAGCACCTGCAGACTTGGAAGTAATTCCAGCTTATTGTTGCTCCATACTGTGTGAGAAGGGACACAATTGTGTTGTTTTGCATTGCTCACAAAATGCATTATAGTTATCAGCAACATGCATTGGGGAACATTAAATTTCCTTAATTTCACTCAAAGTTTTGGTCAGCTTCAGCTAGTCAGGAGAAATTTACCCTGTCTATACTTCTGCCCTAAGTTTTTTCAGGGATGAAGACTGGGCAAATGGGGCTCAGCCTTTCTACAAGTTACCTCAGATTTCCAGGCAACTCTAAGCTATGCTAGCTGTTTGTAGATGGGTTGCTTTCATGCAGAAGATACACCATTTGAGTTGGGTTTTTTTGTTTTTGTTTTCTAAAAACTGAAAAATAGAAGGATTTCTGCCAAGGAGCTGCAGACAGTTATTCTTTCACTGTGTCAAATGAAATGAGGTTCTTATGTTGTACTCCCAACACCCACAGACACACCGGAGCAGCTGGGTAGCCCAGGGTCTCCCTGTGGTGCAGGGAAACTGGTTGGTAAATAACCTGGGAGGAGAGAGCAGTTGGGACCTGAGAATAGTTGGAGAATTGAGGTTTGAGATCAAATAGGATGAACGCGATTCTTGTGCACACTTTAAAAGGGGAAACTTGGGATAATGGCTTTAGGCTAAACTTTGTCTTCTCCAGTAGGGTTTGGGGTTTTTTTTAATATATGAACAATTTTCATGTCAATCACAAGTTGCTGTTTTTCTCACAACAGTAAAAAACTCATGCAGATTAGTAAACGCATCATGTACAGAACTGAGGTAACTTGCCCTACTTTGCCCTTACTGTATGCCATAAATATACCATTGTTAAAAAATACTGGTTTTGTTTGAGTGAATAAGGGTTTTTTTAGAGTTAGTAATGTTCTGATAAAAATATGGACTGTTCCTCTCCAGAAGCTTGTGCAATAGCAAGATGGTAATTTAGTGTATTGTGCTTTGTGTGGAGTCCAGTTCTATCACTTACTTATGCTGATGAGATTTTTCTTTCAGTTTATGGTCTTGGAAAATGACTCTTTATCCCTGTCATCCTGAAAGCTTTGTACAGAGCTGCTCTTCAGATTTTGTTAGCTTTTGTTTATTATTTTTAACTGCTTAGTGAGTAAGAGTAAATATTTACAATGTTGCTGGTTTTTGAATAAACAAACTTCAGCACAAGAAATATTTATTCAGCATTACTTTTGAGACAAAATTACAAAAAATAAGAACATGCTGGATAGTTGTTCCTGCACTTATATGCACCGTCATCCATGTGTTATAGAAAATTCTTTAGCACTGAATATATAAAAAACCTCCATGAGCTTGCCATGCAGGGGCAATATTTCAGTTTGTTTAGTGAAAGTACATGGATTTCCCTTTATGTTTCTGACGATCTTGTGAATTTATAGAAAAATACTCTTCCCTGTCATTAGAGTAAGTTAATTAGGGGATCTGAGTTTTGCATTTGCTGTTTACTGTAGTGAATTGCTTAGTACAGTGAGAGCTTTTAAAAAGGAATACCTATCTATCCATGGCAGGTCTTTGAAAAAGTTAATATTGCCTTCTATATTCTAGTAAAACAATTCAGCATGGTAAAAATGGCATGTATTAAAAAATATAAGAATAATCACTGGCTGTGAAAAATAAAAAGTAGTGCATGAACACTTGAATTTATGGGACCTGCAAGTTTTTAAAAACTACCCAGCTGTCCTCCCTCCTAAAATCTAGCAGAACAAAGTAACTGGTTATGGTTACTGCTCATGTAACGGGGCGGCTGGGGCTTTGGGTGTGTGTGGCAGGGGCGATTGCGTGGCTGGCAGTCTCCCTGCATGGTTTATAAAGCTAGAAGGTAGAGATGCATCAGTTAAAATTAGGGCTTAACAAATGTGTAGAGGGAGAGTGGTTGCTAAATAATTATGGGGCTTTAATAGGCTATTAGCCATTCCCCTCAAACTTTTGTAATCTATGTAGACTGTATCATGACTTTCCCCACACAGTCTGTATTTGTCTAGTGTAAAGTTGCAGTGCTGTATTTTTGTTGCAAAGCTTTTGCAGAGCCTTTGTATGTACATCTGTTAGAGAACTATCTGTGATGCATACAGCAGCTGCTTGTAAGTACTGCAGTATCACTGGTCTGTTTGTATTAATTCTGTTCCTTTCTGATTTTAGTTGTGTGCCTGGTTGCTTACCACATATTTTTCATGCTGTTCGTCTGGTCATATTGGAAAACAATCTTTACGCTACCAATGAATCCTTCAAAAGAAGTAAGATAAACTTAACTTTTGTTTATGAAATAGCCTAGTCAACTGCCTGATTTTGTAGTATTTGCAGAACCTAGTCTCTGATCTCATGTAGTTTTACACTGTGTAGAGAAACATAGGCGGTAGTTACAGCTTCTTAATAGGAGTGAGTCAGATGCAATCAATGTAGTGACCAAGACAAAAAAAAATAACATCTTCTCTAAGTTTTAAAGTTTTTAAAATAGATATTTTTAAATGAGCTACTATGATATTAAGAAGGAAAAATCCTGTTCACTTGAAAAATGTGAGTTACTTGAGCTACTGCCTTAAATCTTTGCATGGGAATATCAGACTTTTATGTGAAAAAAAATTATTTCCTTGCTAACTTATATTTCCTGTTAGCATCTATCTGTTGCCCTCTGAATTAAATGTTTTTCCTCATGTGCTTTGGTATGAAGGAACTTGTGAGTGTGGTGGGAGTGCACATTAGATAAGCTGATGCTGGGAAGCCACAGTGGGCTAAGGAGGAAGGAAGCTAGTAAAGAACAGCCACATAGAAAAGAGGTCTATGGAGGATTTCCATCAATACCCTTAATGGAAATCCTCCCCATGCAGGTTGGTACAACCAGTACAACTTTTTGGCCTCTTCCATCTTCTGTACAGAAATCCTCTAGTCCTCAGTAGGTGCTACGTCACACAACCTCCAAGGTCAAGAGGAATCAGGCTGTGGCTGCTCTGTAGTTTGAAATACCCACAAAGCCAGTACTTACTTCAGCATGGACACATAACTCGAGCTGTTTTAAGTACCGTGTTACCACAAAAGACATACCTCATGATTTCTGCTGTCTCTTGTGCAGAGGTTCTTCTCTGAATAGTTTTCATTCACCACTAAGATATAGTTGTGAAAACAAGTAGATAATTCAAACTAATTGCCATCTTCATTGAAGTTCGCACTGCAGTCTTTACAACAGCCTGGAGTGGGGAGGAGCAAAATAAATTAGGAGCCTATTTCATTTGGTAATTACAAAGCAAAATGTGTGCATATATATGGTGACTGTAGTGATAATTAGAAGGGTTTTCAAAGCACTGGGCTGATGCCAATAAAAGACTTCCAAAACATTTTGACAAATCCTACTAATCATAGTGCATCATGCAATACTACTGGAGAACTACAGATGGGGTGTGGAAAGTACTGAAGTTGGGTAATAGAAAGCAATGTGTGATGTTTCTGTGTTCTTTGAATTTACACAAAGTTGCTGGAAGTAAAACAACAAAGACATCTTTGTCTTTTTCCTATTCCACTAGAACAGTATTTTTAAAATTTAATTAGGGTATTTTGTAGTGTTAAGTTACTGCTTGGCTTCCATTTTTATAGTATGAAGTCTGTAAATAATAAAGGATTATCTTTTCAAGTGAACTGAATTGACTTTTCTAGCAAATACTCATTTGAAGACTGAAAAACTGATAACGCTTTTGCATTCTGTTTTCATGAGTACTGTAGCTGGTGCAAACCCCCCAGCTTTCTTTTAAGCTTATTGCAAACTTCTACACGTATAAAAAGTAGATGTTGAGGGACGTGTGCCATTCTGTCCCTGTGTGTACCAGCTACACACAAGCACTGCATAAAGGTGGGATGGAAGATGGTTTCCTGGCAGGAGGGTTTGTAGACCTAGGACAACTCTGAGGACCATTACAAAATCTGTTTACATCAAACAGGCATTTAAAAAAAAACCCCAGAAAATATTCTGAACAAAGTTTCTGCAGTGAGAAATCACGTGTATCACAATATAAATCAACTCACATGTTGGTAAGAGTGTGTTCTTGCAAAGGAAAAAAAGATAAATGGTGACCTGAGAAATTTAGGCTAAATAGTGAATCTCCAGCTTGAGCTGGAAGATTGTGAACTTTGTCAGGAAAGGTGGGGTAGTGCCTTCTCTGTGATGGGGAGACGAGGCTCCTGTGTGTTTCTGTCTGCTTCCTTAGTTTTGCTTACTGCATCACTTTCTTTTAGAAAAAAAAATTCGGTATTGTTATGACTAGCCTTCCTGTAAACATAAATCACAGAATCACAGGCTATTCTGAGTTGGAAGGAACCCACAAGGATCATCAAGTCCAACTCTTAAGTCAATGGCCCACACAGGGGATTGAACCCATGACCTTGGCATTATTACAACCAAGTTTTAACCAAATGCTATGCAGCGGCCTTCTGTTTCTGGCAGAGGTTAGAAACAGCCACTCCCAACTGTGGACTTCTTTTCAGAGGTGATTTTTTATCCTCTTTCTCTGATGGGATATATCAAAGTCTCTGGCATCTGCTTGTTTCTAGAAGCTACAGTGACAAGGCTATGTTGCTGTGTTGCGGAGGACTTTGGAGTATCTGATGTTTGGGCTACTTTATGTATCCTGTGCATCTCTTTCAGTAATTTTTACCCTTTAAGCACTTACTAGAGCCATATTTATTATTGCCATTTTGAGCAGTGACAGAAGTTGTCATTTATTCAGGAAGATGTTCAAGATGTGGTTATTCTGTCATACAGGACACCCATCTCTTCCTTCTCTGAGCCGGTCTCTAAAGTTAAAACACATCCTAATACGTACATGGAGAGAACAGCAACTCTCTAGTGACAAAGAATGACAAGCAAAAATGCCAGACAGAAGAGAAATAAAGCTGTCTTTTCTGCTATTACTCGTAGTGTATTTTCTGTCGGTTAAATACTGACATCCCTAACATTCACTAGCTAATATTTGGTATTACAAAAGTAATTTAACTGACCTTTCAGGGGAATGATAAACCCTTGATCTTCCCCATGAATAATGTTGCTTGATACATGCATTCAACACTGCATCAATACCAAATCAGAAGTATTTTTCATTTTGCCGTAAACTGAATCATTTGTCTTGGGAACACTGGGTTATTTGCTGTAATGCCTTGTACATGTTACTAATCCATCTTCACATATAATGACTATTTATTTCTCTTTACACATCTACAGTTACTTACTTAACTTGGATTTTGCTAACATTTCTTTGATTTTAAAAATTATTCCAGTTTCATCTATCATATTCAGACAAGGAATCCCTAGAGAGGGAGCCTAGAGGTGAATCCCAGCAAGAAGTCTTAAGACGGGCAGCCAAGGATCTTCCTATCTATACACGGACAATGTCTGGAGGTAAATAGGTGTTCAGGAGACCACTGAAGAGAGTTGTCTTGATGTACTACCTAAACTAATTAAAACAAAAAAAATTAAAGATTTTGATTGAAGGGAAGAAGTGCTTTTCATACTTCATAAAATAACAAAGTGCCCCAAGAACTTAACTAATATAGCTTTATGCAGCTACATTCATTCAGTGTAAAGATTGTTGGAAAGTGAATTGTGACATACAGTTTAGGATTTTAAAGTGGATTGATGATGCCTCACTAGATGTTTTCAAATTGATATTAACAAATAGCTTGTGATACTGTCAAGCTGCAGAAGAGGCTGTAGCAGTCATTACCTGCATAGATTTCTTTTTTCATAGGTTAAAAAGTAGTAATAAAAAAAGAATTGCTATCTGCATGTTGTGTATAGCTGGATAATTCACAATAAGAAACTCACTGCTTTGCTTGTTGGTTGTTCAGTTGCAAGAACAAAAGTTCTTCCTAACGAAGAGTTAATCTAACCCTACTGATATTGTCAGTTTGTGAATGCTGGCTAGCTAAGCAAATCCAAGAGGTAATCTCATTAGTAAATTTAAAGCTGTTAGAATAATAGTTTAAAATGGCTATATTGTTAAATGGTCTTTAAAGTTTTTCCAGTCTAGTGAGGGTTTTGTGGGTTTTGTTGGTTCACTGGTTGTTTTGCAGAGCTGAGAGGTTTGGAAGTAAAAACCCTGATCAGCATGATTAGCAGAGATTGCAAAAACTGAGCTTTTTGGGTTCACTCTGATAGATTCAGCATTGCAAGTAGTTAAAGAATGCTTTGGTATTTGCAACTGTTTGTGGTCATGCTGAAATGCTTTCCTGGGGGTTCTGCTGGGCTGAGCTACTAGTATTTATTTTTGCACAGACTTCAGGAATCAGAGTGTGTAACTGTACACTGAGGTCTAATCTTGGAACTTTTTTCTTTAGCAATCAGATACTGTGACAGATGCCATCTTGTCAAACCAGATCGTTGTCATCACTGTTCTGTATGCGACAAGTAAGAATATATTTTAAATAAATGGTTTTCTGAATTAATCCATTTTTTCCTTAACACAGAAGCTTTTATTATTTGTGAGTAGATTTTTCAGGCAGGTAAGCTTTTTTCCCTTAGACTTTGGGGTTTTTTTTTCCTCCAGATTTAGTTTTCATTTACTTATTTCTAAGGAAGTCTGTAATTTAGTCTTAATTCATTTGATGGCTTCCTTAGGGAATCCATGCCAGCATGGATTATGTGGTCTTACACATTCTTTACATAATGGTTAAAATGAATAAATATTAATAAAGAATTTACCTTAAGAATGTCACCAAAAATAGCTGATAAACAAAAAGTTGCTTTTTTTGTTAGAATCTGAATACACATCACTACCCATCTCAATTTAATCATGATGTCACTTACACCTTATCTGAGGTAATAAACTATTTTTCCCTGGATAACTTGCAGATTACTTGTGTTTAAAGAAAGAAACAGCTGAGCATTCTCCCATTTCTAACTGGGAAATAAAATGAAGTTTTTGTTCATCGAACACAAAAGGAAGTTCATATCCATAGTCTCCAGAAGTCTGATTGCTTTTTAATTTAATCCTTCTTTTGGTTGTTGTTCTCTCTGACCTTTCTCTAGCTAGCTTGCATGTATGTCTGTGTATTTCTCCACCCTTACTCCCTGTGCTTTAGATTTCTAACTTTGAGAGAAGACACTTCCTCAAAGGATTATTTATTCTTAGCTTTAAGGCTGTTCCAAATACTCTTCAGCTGACAGCATCACATCTTCCAACATAATTGTGAGGTGGAGAAGACATTCCATGTTGTCCAGCAAAGCAGCAGAGGCACTGAAAGTAACAGAATTGAGGCGGACAGGGGATCTTGGTTGTGTAATATGGTATAGTGGTTGCCATGTAAGATAGGAAGATAGTCATGTGTGCTTCTACTGGAGAAAATGGGTGACTTGTGTTATCCTCCAAAATGTGAGTGAGATTTGCAGAATGCCATTAGTCAAGAACATACTTTGCAGAATACCTTTATTTTGTCCTTACCTTCTCAAAATTCGCTTGCTTCAATTAGATCTGATTTTCTTGTGCACATTTTATTAATGGAGAGTGACTAATTGGAAAAGTAATTTCATACAAGGTGAGTTCTTAAAAACCTCGTGTGCTTGTGTATATTTTTTTATAAAAACAAATCATGTTCTTGGAAATATATTTAGTTATATATCTAAGTATATAATAATTTAATTAGCCCAGTTTCTAAGGCACTGACAGAGAATAAACAATAGTTGAAAAACCTGTCCAAAATGAGAACCAAATCCTAAAACTGAAGCTAGAGATTGCATTTTCTTAAATCACTAAGCTTGTGACAGATCAAGTGTTTTGGGTTTAGGCTATCTGCACTTCACTTGTAGGTAAACATTTTATGTGAATTTAAATACACATATTTGTTAAATGGATTAGGTAACCAACAGTAAATATGGGTGATTCTTAATCTCTGTGTGAATAATTTAAATTGGACATGTAACTGTGCTTCTGACTTTTTTATTTTTTGCCTTCTGCAATGCTTGGAATTCTGTTGGGGTGTTTTTAAGATGCATTTTGAAAATGGATCATCACTGCCCTTGGTGAGTGTATTTTTGGCTTTCTTTTCTTACTTTCTGATTTGGTAAAATACACTTTTACTGGGCCTGTCATGAAGGTGATGCTTTACTATTCCTAGAGTTAGATGCTTATGTGAGGTTACTGGTCTTGCAGAACCACTGGAGGTATTTACTGTATGCCCTTTTTTCTTAGTTGTGGCATATGGAAAGAAGTTTATACATAATTTTTCCTAGACCTTTGAGCTGGGTAACCCTGTGTTTTTACAGTAAAGATGAGGTAGACTTCTGGTCAGTAGGAACTTCTTTTAAATTAAGGATTGTGTATTTTCTTTATAGTTTGAGTATTACTGTGCCTTTGATGAAATGCCACCCCAGGTTAAGAATGAAAAGGCAGGCTGTATCTAGATCATGTTATTGAAACTCCCAGGACAGCTGGAGTGGGCTTGCTGGGAACAGCAACTTAATTCTTTTAGTTTTATAGGTTCCTTGTTTTCCTTCATTCTTTCTCCCCTCTCCCTCCCACCTTCCCTCCTTTTGCTGCCATGTCAGCCTGCACAGTGGTTTTGTTCTCCTGTGTTTTCTTAGCAGCTCTTGGGACCAGTGGATAGGCAGGATGTGTGATTAATTTTATGTCAGTTTAGCAGATATCTCACAGAAATAATTAAAAATAATTGTTCAGCAAGGTCCAAGATTAGAGAATTGAGTGGTATGTGGCAATTCTTCACCGCATGAAAAGAAGAATCTCCTGTGTTGGACAAGCTGAATGGTAGATTGTTCTAAGCTGCAGTTTTGACACTGTCTTAAATTCCTAGGCAGAGGAGACTGTCTTGGGGCAGAAATCAGTGCTGGGCTCCTCCTGTTTGTCAGTCTCTGACATAATGTAATTTTATTTTAGGAGTCTCCCCTTATTTTGCATTGACATGGTAAATACAACTGAAAGAAATAGTTACCTATTTAGGGCAGAGTTACTTCCTACAGGATTTTTTGCTGTAGGAATATCAGCATGTGAAATGTGATGATGCTCAATGTTAGTAATGTGCTTCTTAAAAGAACCAAACAACAACAAAACCCCCACAACAAAGCAGGTAAAACCAGTGAATTTGGAACTAATTTCTTATGAAAAGCTGTTTCCTTTTTTCAGCTTTTCTAATAGCTGTCATGTAGAAAGCTATAAGAAAAAGAGCTGTCAGGCTATTCCTGAAAAAATACCAGTGATAAGTCTCAATATGAGTAGTATTATTCAGTATTATAAACACTTCTTACAGCTTTATGGTCTCTTTGGGATTTTTGACTTGTTCTGTTTCAAGACATTTACATGAAGATGTCCTTCATGTAAACTTCTATTTTGGAATAAAAATCCATTGTATCAAATAACAAATCATAAACAGCACTTGAATTTTGTGTAAAGGGGCAGTGAAGTGTTGTTTCACTAGGGCAGAGACTTGTAGAAAAACAAACTCCATTTTCCTCTAAGTAGCATTTGCTTATTTCACTTGTTTGCACTCATCTTAATCTAACAACATAAACATACCCAGTTTGAGACAGTATTTACATTGCTCATTGTTTTTAATTTAATAAGCAATGGGTACAAAAACTAAAAATACAAATGGAGAAGATAATTGAAAGATGTGTAGTGCTTCTTGATGGAGAATTTTTCCTTTTGTATTTGAAGTAACAGAAATGCATAGAAAAAGAGGTGTATTGTCTTATCTTTCCTAATTTGAGTGGATGTTCACAGTTCCTTGCTTACCCTGAAAAAAAACTACGTGGAACAGATAAAAAGTTTTGAAATACTGCACTGGTGCTGATCAAGCTTACTTACCCACGCTCAAAGGTTCTTTGGGAAATACATGGCTATCTTGTCAACAAAAATAAGGATGCAAGTCAGTGTAATGGATGGATTTTAGCCTCTTATCAGTAGGTCCTGCTTTGCTTTTCATGTTGGGATTTTTTTCATGGGAGAAAGTTGTGTGGGAAGGAAGGGAAAAGAACCCATGTGATACTTAGGGAGAGTGGGGAAACAGTAATGAGAGTATCCTTTAATTTAATATTCTGCTAGGAAAAGGATTTCTGGAGAGAAGACAGGTAAAAATAACCTAGAAAGCAAGATGAAGCATTTGCAAGGCAGAGGGAATAAGAAGTAGTCATGTCCTTGCCCCAGGTCAGCTGTCTTCAGCTCTCTGGGAGGCTTTATTTTGGCTGTCACTCCTGTGCTAGTGGAAGTGCTGTGATAAATGGAAATATTAATGCTGACTGCCCACTAACAACTCCAACAGGTTTACGTGTTGCATTAGTGATTTCTAGTGCTGCTGCTTCTCACTCTGTACAGATGGAGCTGCAGGTGGGAATGCAGTGGCTTGAGGCACACCAAAAGTATCACTTGTATATAACACTCTAATGCTAACAAGGTGCATTAGGAAGACCTTAGGAGTAATTTGAAATATTTCTACTTTATCTTTTGAGTAATCCAAAAAGAAGTTACCATCTCCTGAATTCTGTGATATGGTTCTTTAACTGAGTTGCATCACCTTCAGTAAGTTATTTCTTTGCCTGGCATTTTCAGTAAACTAACTCTTGAGACAGGAATGATACATCTTCCTTTTGTTCTTCAAAATGAAGAGTTTAAAATGTTAGCTGTAATCCAAATTGTTATTCTGGACTGTTCTTCTGTATGAATGTGTCACTGCAATAACGTGCCATTATTTAGCCAGTTGTCAGTATATTTATCAGTTTTAATCTTTCTCAGAAACATTAGACTTCAAAGATAACCACCATTCTTGGGTTTTAAGATTTGTTACTACATGCTCAAACAGTACAATTACAAAACCCTGCTATTTACTTTCTCTTCAATTTTCTGATGAACTGTTCTCTTCAAATAAGAGCTCTGCAGTTTGAGGCTTTGTCAGAATTGAAGGGAGCATAAAAATTTAGAGTTTATTCTGACGTGTGTACCACATGCCATAGTGCAAAAGAACAGTGATAAAGAGATCTGTCTTTGATTCAAGAAACTTCACCTTTGGGGAACAGCATTTCACTTGATAATGTTTTTCTCATACTAAAACATACCTTAAAGGAAAACAGTCCTAAAATAAATACCATGAAAGGAAAGGAGGATTATCTTTGAAAACTTGAATCTGAATTTCTTGCAGTTTATAATGGAATTGCTTACTTTGACGTATTTAATGAAAAAACCCACTTCACTGCATGATAAGCTTAGAAATATATCTTCTTGTTTTTTGAATTAGAGCAATCTGTTGTGAGTCCTTAACTGTAATTAGTAGAGATGCTTAGATATTGCTTCATGTTTAAATGATAATGCTATATTTATTGTTTAGCCAACATGATGTGTTCTGTGAAAACGAAACTTAGAACAAACTCTCTATCCACCCTGAGAATGGATAACAGTAGTGTACAGTGTAAATCTATTTGGTATTTTAAGATTTTACCCTTATTGTGTCCTGCCATTGGCATCGCTATCTCAGTAAAGAAGAAAATAGTTGCAGTAACTTGTCCTGCACTTCTAGAAGCTAAAGTTGAGACTTGCCACACATTCTTTTTTTTTTTTTTTTGAGAATTATTTTTCAACATGCAAGGGCTTTTATGGGTGTGTTCTTCTCTTAATTAGCTGATCTTTCTGACAGAAGTATCAGTTAGTTAAAAGTGGTTTATGGAATAATTTTTTTTAAACTCATATGAAATGAGTTCTGTTGAAGTTAGTGCAAAATAACTTTGATTAGCTTCTTAATGCAACCAAATAAAAGAGTAAGTGTTTTACTAATACACTGCCCATAGCCAGCACTCCAATATTTTTTAATTGATGGCTGTAATAGCATTACATGTGAGTTCTAAAATTCATAATACTTAATATGTTGCCTCTAATGGGAATAAATGTACCATCATCGTCATAGAGTGTACTGGTTGCTTGTTATCATATATAAAACCTTTACAAATTGGAGACAGGTGAACTTAAAGCCCGTAAGTAAAAATGGTAAAATGAGATTTATTATAACATTTGTATTGTATTTACATGTTTCTAATGTCTTTTATTTCCTGTCGTGTTGTCACTGGTATGGAATGTTTTCTGTTTATTCAAGAGTAGTATTTCTCTTATTATTTGATATAAATATTTTTCCTTATCTTCTACGGATGCTTTTGAGAGTCTTAACAAGAAGTTTTAATATGTAATATGATTAATGAAGGAGGATGTGGATTAAATGAGACTGCTTTTATTCTCACAAAATTCAGTCGAGATTGGAATTCTTGGCTTGTTACTGTCCTACTTGACATGCAGCATGCCAAATGTTGTAATATATTTACCTGCAAAATGAAAAAGTACCTCTAACTGCAGTCACATTTACATAAGATATGCTGGGAAAAGATTTCGTACTATAAAAGAAAATTTAATTTCAGTAAGCTGTTGAAAGTGGTGTTACCTGGTAAAGTTGTTTGGGCTTTTTCTGGTGGTGATGTTATTTTAATTTGGGTTAGAATTACTACACTAATTTGAGAATCGGAATTAAATCCATTTCAGTAGCTTGAAGCAGCAGAGATAGGAAGCAAAACTTGATTTACATGCTGATATTAACTTTTTTAGAGTGAATAAGTTTCAATTAAATTGGAATAAAGTAAATGAAAATAACTTCCATAACATTCCATTTTTACTTGTACTCTTTTTTAATCAGGGTGAACAACTGTGTAGGATTCTCCAATTACAAATTTTTTCTTCTCTTCTTGGCTTACTCACTTGTGTATTGCCTTTTCATTGCTGCAACAGATTTACAGTACTTTATCAAGTTTTGGACAGTAAGTACCCCAGTCTACATACTGTCTTTAAGTGTGTGATCTTACTGCTGCATAAGAAGTCTAAGATTCTAAGGAGGGCTACAAAAAAGCTTGAGATGGACTTTTTTACAAGTGCATGTAGTGTTATGACAGGAGGTAATGGCTTTAAACTGAAATAGGGCAGATTTAGATTACATATTAGAAAGAAATTCTTTACTGTGAGGATGATGAGGCACTAGAACAGGTTGCCCAGACAAGCTGTGGATGCCCCATTGCTGGAAGTGTTCAAGGCCAGGTTGGATGGGGCTTTGAGCAAGCTGCTCTAGTGGAAGTTGTCCCTACCTGTGGCAGAGGGGTTGGAACTAGATCACAGAATCACAGAATATTCTGAATCGAAAGGGATGCAAAAGGATCGAGTCCAACCCTTAGCTCTGCACAGGATGGTGCCCAAGACTCACACCATGTGTCCCTTTAACAAGAGGTTGTAATGGCAATGAGGTTTCCCCTCAGTCTCCTCCAGGTTGAACAGATCAAGTGCCCTCAGCTGCTCCTCACACGGCTTCCCCTCAAGGTCCTTCACCATCTCTGTTGCCCTCCTTTGGACACTCTCTAATCGCTTAATATCTTTCTTATATTGTGGTACCCAAAACTGCACACAATAGTCAAGGTGAGGCCACCCCAGTGCAGAGCAGAGCGGGACAATTCCCCTCCCTCGACCGGCTGGTGATGCTTTGCCTGATGCCCTCCAGGACACAGTTGGCCCTCCTGGCTGCCAGGGCACTGCTGACTCAGATTCGACTTGCCATTGACCAGGACCCCCAGGTCCCTTTCCCAGCACTGCTTTCCAGCATCTCATTCCCCAGTCTGTACATACATCCAGGATTGCCCCATCCCAGGTGCAGAATCTGGCATTTCCCCTTGTTGAATCTCATATGGTTAGTGATTGTCCTCTGATTTGTTGAGGTCTCTCTGTAGGGCCTCCCTGCCTTCGAGAGAGTCAACAGCTTCTCCCAGTTTTGTGTCATCTGCAGACTTGCTCAGTATCCCTACCAGTCCTGTGTCCAAGTCATTTATGAAGATGTTGAAGAGCACAGGGCCTAAGTGGAACCCCACTAATGACAGGTCACCAGTCTGATGTCACCCCACTCACTGTCGCCCTCTGTGCTCGACCTGTGAGCCAGTTGCTCACCCACCACATGATGTGTTTATCCAGCTGTTCTGAACATTTTGACAAGAAGGATCCTGTGAGAGACAGTATCAAAAGCTTTACTGAAATACAAAAAGATTACATCCACTGGCTTTCCTCAATCAACTAGGTAGGTTACCTTGTCATAGAAAGAAATTAGGTTTGATAAGCAGGACTTCCCTCTAATGAAGCCTTGCTGGCTGTGACTAATGACAGTGTTGTCTGTCTTTATAATTCCCAGAATAATCTTCATAATTTTACCAGGCACTGAAGTGAGATTGACAGGCCTGTAGATTTCTCCTTGAAAATTGTGACAACGTTTGCCAGCTCCCAGTCAGCTGGCACCTCTTGGAATTCCCAAGACTGCTCAAAAATCATCAAGAGAGGTTTTGCGATGACATCAGCCAATTCTTTGAGGATTCTGAGATTAATCCCATCAGGTTCCACAGATTTGTAGGGATGCAGATAGAGTAGCAGATCCCACACAATTTCAGGGTTGACTGGGAGTTGATCATTCTCACAGTCATGGTCCTCCATCCCAGGGAACTGAGACCCCCTTGGTTTGTCATCTGTATTGAAGATGGAGGCAAAGAAAGCATTAAACACCTCTGCCTTGTCTCTGTCCCTGTTTGTGAGGTGACCATCCTCACCCTGGGAAAGGCTGATGATATTTCTATACTGCATATTATCATCAATGTATTAGAAAAAACTTTTTATTGTCCCCCACATTTCTGGCCAGCTTCAACTCCAGTTTAGCTTTGCCACATGAATTTTCTCTCTACAGCAGTTAGCAGCATTTCTAAATTCTTCCCATGTAACTTGACCTTGCTTCCACTGGGCATACACTTTCCTTTGTTGCCTTATCTCCAAGAGAAGATTCCTGTTCAGCTAAGCCAGCCTTCTGCCTCACCTGCTTGACTTCTGACATTTGAGAGTTGCTGCTCCTGTGCCCTTAGGAGGTGATGTTTTAGAAGTGACCAGCACTGATGGACCCCAGCACCTGCACTAAACCTTTTCTCAGGGGACCTAATTCCCTGAACAGCCTGAAGTTTGCTCTACTCAGGTCCAGAGCTGAGGTTTTCCTGGCACTTTTCCCTTCCAAGCCAAGGCATTCTGTGATTCCATTGTAGTTTAGTATCCCTAATATCACAAAGTACAAAAGATCTAATAACCATAGCCTTAATTTTATTTATCATAGTTTATGAAATTTCACTTATTTCTTCATTATTTTGAAGCTAATTTAGGATGCAAGTATTTTGATAAAGCTAATTAACACAGTTTTTGTAAAGACAAATTATTCTTCACTAAGAGATACTTCAATGTTGAGATCCAAATTTCAGATTGTTGCTCTCAGTATTTGTTTAACTGTTTCTTTAGCTTAGCTGCTGTCACCAGCCTAGCTGCGTGGCTGTTTGTACATTGAAAATGTATAACTCATTAAATCATATTCTTGTGTGGTACGTTTGTCTCTGTGCTGAATTTGATTTGGCTGAATAGAGGATTATTAGTAACCAAATTAAACAGCTATTTCCCCAATTCTAATGGCATTTTTTTTTTATTTTTAGAATGGCCTTCCTGATACTCAAGCCAAGTTCCACATCATGTTTTTATTCTTTGCTGCAGCAATGTTTTCTGTCAGTTTGTCTTCTCTCTTTGGGTATCACTGTTGGCTTGTCAGCAAGAATAAATCTACATTAGGTAAGGAGATTTAATGCTTCTGTGTTTGACAGCAAAAAATAAACAATAAATGTATATTGCACGTATGGGTGTGATAGAAAAAGTGGGCGATTCTACACAGGTTCCTTGGATCCTGATTAGAAATTCCCAGATCTGGCACTGTCCAGTCCTGACTCCCGAGTTCTGCTGCTGCCTGGAAACTCTATTTCCCTCTTGCCCCAAAGGGCTAAGTCACACACACTTATGCTCTTCCTCTCACTGCTTTCTGCCCACAGCTTGTTAACAGGAACTGAATAAACTAAAAAAATTAAAATAAAATTGAGGTGTTTTTCTCATAAATATTAGACAAACTACTGCATGCTCGTACACGGGATTCTTATTTGGCATTCTCCGCCCCTGAGTCAGAGTCTCTGATACAGTGTCTCAAAAAGGACAGTGGCTCCAGCACTTCGTGCCCCCCCTTGCCCCCTGCAGAACCAAAGTTCTGTCAGAGAATGACCTGTTACAGAACAGGCAGTGCTTCTATATTTAGTAGTAAATGAGCAGTGGAGATCCAAAAGGCAGTTTCACAGTAGTGAGACTTGTCTACTACAGAGTCATAGATGCAGAGAAAGGGCCCTGTGTTTTGGATTAATTTTATGAACTTTAAAGAAGGTGGACTGTTCCTGTACTGTGTGGCAGTATATATAATTGCATTGAATATCAGTGTTAAACCAGGATTTCCCTCTACTTGAATGCATGTTTTTTTTGATGAAAAATCTTAATAAATAAGCTGCACAATATTTGAGTGCCTGTTCTGTACTATGTCCTGGACTTTAATAATGCCAATTTGTAATATAGCCATTCAAGTTTCTAAATCTCTAAATGCTTTTCTGTTGATGTAAGCTGCATTAGAGTAAGCCAATGACTTGATCTGTTTTTTGTAGTTCTCTTTGGCTTTACTAATACATTGGTGATTAATGGAAAACTTTGAAAATAGGTATCTATATCAATGGAAGAAAGCTTGTTTACATCAAGATTTCTCTAGGGTTTGTGGGTTTCTTTAGCATTGTGACAAATTCATTTAGAAATTATTATTGATAAAAAAATTGTTCGGTCTAGTTATATGTGGAGAAAAGTTTTATTAAAATGCTTAAATGAATGGAAATAATTAAGTATTCTATTTATAAACCGGTCTTACAATTTTAGTGCAAAAAACATTTGTTCAGAGGTAACCATAATATGTAACGCTTCTAATTCAACATTTCATTTTCAAAAGAAACAGAATTCAATAGAGCTAATATAATATGTTTTCTCCATACTTAAGCTGCTCAAAAAGAATCTGTTTCTTCTTCCTCATTTACTTTGGGAAAGTGTTCAACATGCAATATTTGGTAATGAAGCCATGACAGCTTTAAGTGTGACTGTGCTTAAATCATCCTGGGAACTGTTTTCCTGGCTTAAGGTGGGCAGCTGAAAGGGTGTCCCCATTTTCCCTCCCCCCTTCTTTAAACTGGTTCATTGTAACTAATGCATACTGCAGGTGGAAGATCGTTCCCAGCAGTTCATAGCTAAGGTTTTACTGCAGGACAGTCTTGGCATGGTTCCCACGTGGTTTGTGGGAGCTGTACTGTCAGGACATCAGGATGTAGTTTGCATACTATATATAGCCAATTAAGGGAATTAAATGGCTATCAGTCACTTAGTGGAAAGTGAATTAATTTTGTGCTTCAGGCACTTTGCAGCAGTTTGCAGCTGTATTTAGTTCTCTTCTCCAGTAATTTAGTTGGATGTCTATGGGAAATAATCTGAGTCTATGAGCAAAGTAATTTCTTTATGCAGCTGTAAAAACATACAATATTTTCATACACCAGCATGTGAAAAGCTAGTCTTACTACTAAAGTAGGTTCAGCTTTTCTTCTTTTCCATTACCTCTCTCTGTAGTAAAGCCTTTGTTTAGGTTTTTCTTTCTTGAACACTCTCTATGGTGTAGTCACATGCTGAAATCTTCATATAAACATATCATGCCTTCTTAAAGAGTGAGTTCCTCACCCTTCCTCAGCCATTGCAGTTCCTCCACAGGCAGGGCAACTGTGTAGCACTGACGGCTTTCTCCGTCCTTTGGGCGGTACAGCCTTCCCTCTTGGATGATGGTATCGTTGGTGGAATTGCCTAAATACTGGTGTGAAACTTAAACATTCTACCTTGCAAAGAGATCTAACTGATCTTTCTCTTTTAAGAGGTGTTCCGAGCTCCCATATTTCGTCACAGAACGGACAAGAATGGGTTTAGCTTGGGCTTCAGCAAAAACCTGAGGCAGGTGTTTGGTGATGAGAAGAAATACTGGTTGCTGCCTGTGTTTTCAAGGTATGCTGTTCTTAGTGCTTCATTTGTTGAATGATCAGGATACAGAGGATTTGGGGGATGGTTAGTTTTTTGAAATAAGATGAAGTAATACTCACTTGAATAAAATGTTCTTCAAAGTTGTTGGATTTTTGTATGTATGATACTAATTCTGAATTTTTCAGTTTAGGGGATGGTTGCTCCTTTCCAACTTGCCTCGTTAATCAGGATCCTGAGCAAGCTTCTACACCTGGGGGTCTTGGTTCTACATCCAAAAAGTAATCTGCTTTTTTGTACTAATTTTAAATAGCTGATTTTTTTTTCTTGTGCACACATAAACAGAACCATGTATAAGATACTCTTCATTTGCTTACCACTTACATACCCTTTTAATAAATCTTATTAAGTCAGATTTTAAACAGCTAAGCTGATCAGCTAATTCTCAGGTTACTTTTTAAATTCGTGGAAGTAACATGGGGTGGGTTTTTTTTCTTCCTGATGTGCTTTTTGTTGCTTCAGTGGCATCCCAGAACCTGAATTTTCCACACCTGCCTGACATTCATTATCAGCAGCATTCTGCTCTGCATACATTTGAGCTGGTTAGTTGGTCTGCCTGTGATCCAAATCCATTACCTTGCACAGCTCTTAGGGGAGGCCTGCTTTTTTGTCTGGTGATAGCTTCACATGAGGGCATCCCTTATGGCACTTGTGCCAAAGCACAGAAAGCTGAATATTAAGCGTTTTCTGCTGATAATAGGACATAATTTATTAGTTCTTAAACTTAGTGGACATGACATCCTTAAAGTGTGAAAAGTATGCAGATGCTCCTTTAAATAAATATAACAGCTTAGTGTTTCATACCATATCTTTTTTGCAACATTTATGTAATGAAAAGTGTGATAAGTATAGTAAACTTGAATATATGGCAAAGAAATTATAATGGAATCATATTGACAATCTTTTATTCAGCTAGCTGCTTACCAATGTTTTATCTTACCCCAGCATTCCATAACTTACGTTAGGCAAGAAATTTTGGAGATATTCTCTCCACTACTTATCATGTCAAGTTTGTTGTAGTGGGAAAGATTATAGGTAAGAGTGCATTTGGAGCTGAAGTACATCTATTAATCAATAATATCTGTCAAATTAAAAATCAGAATGTTTTCCTGTTCTGTGCTGGGGAGTTGCTTTTTATATTGCACTTGCATCTGTGACAACTATGCTGTAATGTATGTAATGATAAAAGAGTAGTGATTCATCAGAAAAGAAGCAAGGTAAGGTAAGAAAAACACTGCATATGATGATCTGTTTGTAATGTGTGATAAGATAATGAAAAATTACTGCAGTTCACTAATGTTCTTTTTATTGGCACTACAGTGAGAACCATCTGTTTCCTGCAAAGCCTCTGCGTGATTCCCAGAGCCACCTACTTACAGATACACCTTCTTGGTCAGAAACGAGTGCAAAGGCTGAAAAGGGCAAAGTTGGTAAGGAATTGATTTATGCTGCAGTGATTTGTGTTGTATGAAGTAGTTTTGGAGGATATAGTGTAACAATGACCAAGGTCACTTGGTTTGTATTCATGAACCAAAATTCATGAAACATTTTAAATGCATGCTTGTAGGAAGTTCCATGTGCCAGGCTGCTGTGCCTTTTCTAGTTAAACCTGCCCAAGAGGTGCTGAGAACACTGACACCTGTAGGTGCTAATTGCCTGATAGTACTTCTGACAAGAAGTTGCCTGTAGAAGAGTATAACAGCTACTTGCAACTAGTAAAAAGCTGTGTAATAGACACAGGACAGGAATAGACTTGGTAATAGTGTAATGACATTAAAATGATTGTTTATTAAAGGTTGTGTATTATTTGCTGAAGTAGACATGAGACCTTTTCCTGTGGAAATACCATTTTTTGTCTTTAAAGGTATGAACAATCCTGCATTAACCATGGAAAATGAAACCTAATTTCCCTTAAAAGAAATATCTGAATATGTAAGGAAAGGTATGTTAATAATCTCAGTACTTAATATGTTTTTCCATGATTCCCTACCACTTGAAGAATGCACAAAAGAGAATTACTAAAACAATTCCTATCTGTTTTCTTTTCATTCATTTTTTTACCACAAGTAGTAGCACATGATTTCATAGTTTTAAACTAAACCTCCTATTTCCTAATGTATCATGTTTGCAAAATAGTTTAATCTTTGTACTCCTATTTTTAGGTAATATTCTATTATTATTATTATTATTATTATTATTATTATTATTATTATTATTATTATTATTATTATTATTATTATTATTA
>JAWWEV010000134.1:43181489-43210270 GCA_035583235.1 Hafferia zeledoni | reverse complement strand
TCTATCTATCTATCTATCTATCTATCTATCTATCTATCTATCTATCTATCTATCTGACATATAGTTGCTGGAATAAGAGCCGTTATATAAAAACTTTTTTTAACTACTTTGCATTTAGCTTCATTATTTTTTTTGTCAGTATGTGAGTTATATTTGTTCCTAGGGAGTGAAAAGAATACTTAATAGAGTTGCTGAAGTTACCACAACCAAACCAAGTAATTTCATCTTTGACATGAAAAATACAGCCCACAGCCCCTGCCAGTCTGGTAGAATTCTTATTCCTGCCCCAACTAAGGATCTGCTCAATATCCGGTATCCTATAATCCTTCCTAGTTCATCAGAGGACTAATTACTGAGAATGCCAAATGTAGATTATACTAATGTAATAGAGGATTGTTTTTTAATGATGCTGGTACCTGGAATTACTGTAAAAATAGCTCACTTCATTTTATAAATTGGTGGCCTGCTTGCTGTGTAGTCAGTACGAAATCACTGTTATCCTGAAGTAGATTAATAACATAACATTAATAACATAACTGTGAGCAATCTTACTGTGTTCCTCTTCAGGGTGGGATTTTCATTTTTCTGTTGGTCACTTTGCCCTTCAAGTTGATGAGACTTGTAGCAAAAACTTAATTTTTAAGTATTCTTTGATTCTAATAATGTATTTTCTGATTAATGTTCTGTTTCAGTTTAAGAGCAAGCTGTCATTGGAAGGAAGATGCATTCTTCCAAATATCAGCCCTGTTGGCCAGCTGTTCCCATCTGCTCCTGTATGGTTGTGCTCAGAAAACAAACCAACATGTCACTATTTGAAACATGAAACTAAATGTACTACTTCTGAACTATGTAAAGAATCTTTCAACTTAAAACTGCTGGGTTTGAATGGTGAAGGTTGAGTGAGTATTAGGAAATGAAAAAAAAAAAAATAGTCTGAGTTTACAATTGTAAAAATTCAATGGCTGATTTTCCTTTGATATTCAGCACAAGAGAAATGTGACCTTATGTGTCAGTCCATGTTCTTCCCTTGGTTCACCTTTTAATTCAAATTGTTTTAAATAATTGACATCAAAATCAAATTTTTGCACTACTGCCGTTATGAACTGGGAGAAGGCCCAATGTTGATTATGAATAATTTAGTGGCTTGGTGGACTGTATTTTATTTTGAGCACTTGATAAGCGATTTTTGAAGATAAGAAGACCCAACTGAAGTGTCTATTTTTGGAATTTTTTTGGAAAACATTATCGCAAAAGCTCTGTTTCCCCTCAGATCTGCACTACCAGTAGTTTGAAAAGTTATAGAGGGGAAACAAGTCCTTTATTAATTGAATGGTACAGTGGGTCACTGCTCAGTGCTGTGATAAAAAGCCTGCATTCAGATGGGTAATACATAAATGAAACTGGCCAGCTGGGGATTTTGATGAGAGCTGCACAGGATAGTGCTATGAAATGGGGATTTTATGGTCCCATTTGGAGCTCTTAACCCCTTTGGGAAGCAATTGTTGGCACTGAACTTTGATCCAAAAGGCTTTTTGCCAACCTGTGTTCCTGAGGGCCACTGTCTTTCAAGCTCCTAGTTTCTTATTAATCACTATTTGTCTCACATTTCCTTTTTTATTTGTTCTTCAAGACACTGCCTTTCTTACTGCATAACTTAACAAATATCATGTACAATCAAGGAGACTTACTGTGTAACTTGTGATATTTGCATTTGGAGGACAACAGACTTCTGATTGCAATACCCAAAAGCCAAGCTGCTGCACATAGGAAATGCCCTTCAATTCAGTTAGGAGCTCGCAGCTTTCTTAGCATCAGAGGTTACTGACCAGATAATAAAGGACACATGATCAGTTTTCAAAGTCAAGGAAGTTTCAGCCACACAAATCTGTCTCGTGCCTTTTGTATACACTACACTTATGGTATCAGTGTTTACATTTAAATGCAAATTGCTATTCTGAAAACAACTTTAGGAGGAACTTAGTATGCTTTCTAGGTGGCTAGATAAAAGGACTAGTCCAAAAAAAGTGAAAACCTCTCAGACTAAGCTCAGTTCAGCTGAAACAGAAAAGTGCTTCTGTTGTCAAACTGAGTCACTTAGAAGGTTGGTTCACAGTGTAAAGATGCCAGTTGTTTGTTTAGAAAACTGGCAGCAGGACTAAGGGACATAATTCTGAAAGCAAAAAATACTATCATTACATTATCATTATTCTACAGGCAGGTAGCTTTAAAATTTTTCATTCTTGGGTTTACAACTTAAGTGATAGCTGGTGGAGCACAAATGTGGCTTTTTTTTTTCCTAGTGAGGGAAAATGTATTTATTTTATGGTTTGGGGTTTTTTAATATCAAAATTTTACCAGCCTGAAAACATCTGTTTCTTGCCAGAAGTGCCAGAATGTGGATCCCTTGATGTAGAACACCTTTTTTGAACTAGCATGAAGGTAGCATACAGTTTACATGATGCCTGCAGAGATCTAGCAACCAAAAGATTTTTTGCAGCTATTTATTCAGTATTGTTCTGTCAGCTTACCTCGTATTTGTGTTTGTTTAAAGGTGAACTTGTTAAGGGATAAGGGAGAAAGGGAAAATATATTTTTTAACACTTCAGGTTCTCTATCTGTAGAATCTTGTTTTGTACAGTTAATCACAGGGTGGTTTGTCATGGAGCATGCATTTAAAAATACTGAGAAAAAAGTTGAAATTCAGCTTCAATGTAACTTGCTCCATATTTTTATGTAAAGGCAAAAGATTTTTTTTCCCCAGCAAAACACATCATGAAAATGGATCTCTCTAATACAGATGTCAGCCCCTCTATGTCCAGGACTCTTGAGAGCTCTCAGTAAGACTGGGGATCAGTGTAGAGCAAGGATAGGGATAAGGGATGAAGAAACACCTGGCTTCTCCATGTCTCAGAGTCACACTTGGAAAGCACAATAGCCCTAAGTAATCTGCAGCTTTGATGCAGCCAGAGGCTGTCCCCCTAGCGGAAAACTGCTGGAGGCACAGGAAACAGATGTTGATGAAGGAAGAACTGGAAAGAGAAAGGATGGTAGCTCAGAAGTAAACGTTGAGCAGATCTGAGCCAGAGGGCTGTGGCTACATCTGCTGTCTGAATGGGCATGAGCTGTCTCCATGAAAAGCACTGTCAGCAGGCTTTTGAGGGTTCCTGGCTGTGTAGAGTATGAACAACAGTGAGCTGAGCATGCTCCAAACTATAATTTGTGATGATATTACTATATTCTTGGCTTTAAGCTCTGTAATACTTTATATAAAAAAGTGAAAATGCTCTTTTTGACATACTGAGCATTGTCAGTGTTATAATGCACACAGGGGAATGTGTGAAAAGATCAGGGGAGTGAGGATGCAATGTTGTTTGTCTGCTTACACTAATTCTCCTGACCTTTATATTCTTGCTAGGCACTTTACTACAGCCTTTTGTGTAATTTCTGTATATTTTTTAAGGACTGCTTTTTACCTACTGTACAGTTACTAATCTACTTTTTTGCTAAAAAGAAAATAATATCCCTGATATCTGTGATTTGTCTAGCAGTATGACTGCATTTCAAGCTTTAGTGGGAATTGGACAAGTCCTACAGACTCCTCAGATGGGCCCAAGTCCCTGATGACAGAGTTAAATTTATTTTGTAGAGAAGTAAACAGTCATATGAATCATAGCTCCCCACATGCATAAGAAGCTTTTTTTAATTTGTAAGTTAGAACAAATCCAAAACGTGTCT
Organism: Hafferia zeledoni; assembly: GCA_035583235.1. Taxonomy (NCBI): domain Eukaryota; kingdom Metazoa; phylum Chordata; class Aves; order Passeriformes; family Thamnophilidae; genus Hafferia; species Hafferia zeledoni. The sequence goes on along the minus strand of JAWWEV010000134.1, from coordinate 43,206,535 downwards.
GCACCAGAAGTGGTCCACACATACTCTCTATCAGATGGAGTGCTCGAAGTCTTCACAGAGAAGGATTTTTATTAAAAAAATGAAATACAATGTTGGTGAGCTCCTCCTGCTGAGCAGTTAGACACAGCTGGTGCTATGCACTTTAGTTCTTAGAGAGAAAAAACGCTGTCTAGCTTACATTTCAGACTGAAAGTTTTTCAGTAGTCTATAACTGGCCAGATAAGTTCATGAAACACAGAATCACAGAATGATTAAGGTTGGAAGGGACCACAAATGGGGTCCTCTGATCCAACTTCCCTGCTTCAGCAGGGTCATCTTGGAGCACATTGCACAGGATTGAATCCAGATGGTTCTTGAGTATCTCCTGTGAGGGAGTCTCCAGAAAGGTTCAGTAAACAAGTTTGTTTTAATGCATGGAATTCTGTAGCTGGTTTTAATCATTATTTGGACTGAGAGGTCTTGCCCTGATTCAGTTGACTGGTGTCCTGGAGGTGGGGGAAATATATTTCTACATAAATTTAGCATATAACTTTGCTACTTGTTAATGTATTGCTCACATAAATAAATGCTTCATGTTCAGCACGTCATGTACGTAGCAGTCATTGACACTACCTTCAGTTTTACTGATGGCACACCTAAACAGCAGAACATCATGTCTACTATGGCTTCATTAAGAGCTTAGTTGCTATGTCACCCCTCAGTCTCTCACCAGCAATCTTGGACTTCTATAGGTAGGTTTCCTTTCCTCAGTTTAACTGCTAAATCCTTAGCACCTCACAAAGCACCAATACTGAAAGAGCTTGAGATGGAACCAATTCCTTTATGGTCTTTCATGGGTGAAATGCTCAATGTCTTCATGCTGGCAGACAGAGAGCTGCACTCCTTTGGATATTGTTGATGGTCAAAAAGGTAGAATTTTGTCTCAAAAGAAGAGGAGGTTCTTAAAACCACTTAACTTTATAGAAGTGAGGAGGTGCAAGAAAGGAAGAAATGTCATTGACCAGGATTGCCACCCACCACAACTTTGTTTCATGAGGGCTCTCCAGTCCCTCCCATGACAGTCTTCTGATCTGCCTGACTTTCCAGTCTGTGCTAAGTCTTCCCTAGGAAATTGTTGGATCTGCCTCGGGTGCTGAGAGGACTGAGACTGCTCAGGCATCTCTAAAAATGGAGAAGCCAGTTATGTAAAGATGAAAGCAGTTTTCACCTCTTCCAGTTCAGACATAACCTGCAGTATATGGTTCAAGCTCTTCACATTTTTAAAATTCTTCCATAAATACTGGTATTGAACCATATGCAAACATTCTCATCCAAAACAAAAATAAGTAAAAGAATGTGCTGCTATGCTGTATGGGTGGTGGGGTGTCTCTCTTGCTACTTCAGTTGCAGCTATCACTTGCTCATCAGTGACCTGGTAATACGACAGGAAAAGCAGCAGCTTTCTGGGGTGAAATTTTGAGCAAGTGGCATCTAAGGAAAGCCCTGCCATTTCACCTCTGCAATTTTTCAATTGTTCCCTTTTAAAATTTTTTATTATTATGTTCTCTCTCTTCTTTCCTTTCATAGAAGTCCAAATTGAAAATCTTTAATTTGAAATATAAAATCAATATTTATGTCTTTATTCCTCTCTGACCCAGAGTTCATTATAGAGAGATAATTCCTTCATTTCTCCAAGTTGGCACCCATCACTGATACACAGTAACTCAGTCATCCTGAAATCCAGTATTTGGGGGATTGATTACATGCTTCATCCTAGATCACTCTAATCAAAAGCAGATGGTCCCAACAGTTTGAGTGCAGCAGTGTGCTGGAAGAGTGTGCCATGAGCCATCTCCCCTTTCCCACCTCCTGCATGCTCACAGTTTTAACTGATTGGCATAACTGGAACAGACCCAACACTTCCTGACAGTCATCACTTTATGAAGTCACTTTCCTTTTTTTTTTTTCCCCCCAAAACAGAATAATTCTCAGTTCACTTAAGCAGCCCTGGTTATAAAGACAAAAAAAACCACACACAAATTATTACAGCCTGAACAACAGAAACTTATTTCCAGTTACCTTCTCTATCATACCAGATATAACTGGCCAGTAGTTCAAACAGATGCAATAGAGTCAGTAGCTTAGTGATCATATAAGCACACTAGCAATTAACCTTCATATAGAACACTATCACAGATACTACAGCTACCCTCCAGAATATGCAGAGGGGCAAGAATGAAAGAAAATGCAGCTTGCCAAGCTCAGCTATTACATTATGAATGGTAAAGAAAGGATATTGCCAACTGCAGCCTCAGCTCAATTTGCTACCCTACAAAAGATAAAGCACGTTCTCTATAATGGAGCTCAGAAAGTTCATCTGTTCTAACTTCTACCTGATGTGCAGAGAAGGGATGACTTCGCCTCCCCTCTCTCGCTCACATTATCCAACACAGTTAATGGAGGCAAGTGTCTTACGAGCAAGTGTCTTACGAGCATGGGAAAAAGCACAGTTCTTCCACTTCACCAGAGGCAGAAAATAATACCTCGTCTGTGCTGGCAGAGAAGGATCGCACCAGCCTCTGAAGAAATCAGACCTTCACAAGGGGCACATGTAATTCCCAACCCAAGACTGCTAAAATAATGCAGGAGAATCATCCTCATTTTGCTACCTGTGTGACATGATCATGGAAGAGGGAAAGAAACATCAAAACAATCTCCTGTAAACCAACCAAGGTACACTGAAGATCAGAAAAGTAACTTCATGTATGAATAGAAAAGTACATAAAGATAACCAATTTGTTTTACTCTATGTAAAAATCAAGGTTTATTATTTGGGAGATTTTGTTCAAACTCAACAATTTGTGGTAGTTAGATAAATACCCACAATTCTACTGGAGGCTTTTGGCTTTCTTTGCCATCACTGACTTGGTGTTGTTAAATAAATATCTTGAGAAGTCTGATCTATTTAAAAATTCACTTAGAATAATTATTTTACAAGTTAATAAACTGCATTGAACCCACACCACCCTAAATCCAGGGAAGTTCTAAAAAGTGATTCAGTACAAAAGTGTTTTCTTCCTTTCAGTGCATTCTAGATTAGGTGAGTTATTAGTTAATTCGAGGTTGAAAAACCAATCGGAATTTAAAACAGAGGCCACAGAAACACAGGTTCTCAAGTAGAAAATGACAACTGAGAAAATGGAAGGGGAAAAAATCCCAAAACAGGTCAGCAAAAGATAAACCATTGGGAAGTCAAAGTGAAGATGCAGCAGCTTAAATTTGTTGGTTTTTTCTTTTTCTGAGTGGGATATTCATTAATATGCAGCACATTTTAAAAAATCAAACCCAGCAACATCTGGCCTTACAAAGCCACACTTCTCTTCTGTGAGTGGTCAATGAATGCCTTCAATGGGAGAAGGCTCAGAGAAGACAGAGATGGTGTGTGCATGAAGCTCAGAAAAGAATGTAGGAAGTGACAACAGCTGTCACCCAAGAAGCTGAACTGATCTCACAGCAAAGGGACCAGAGATGGCCTTTGTTGTAAACAAACAGCTATATCAGTTGAAGGGGCCAGCTGGTTGCAAATAGGTCTTCCCTAAAATAATCAATAGAAAGTGTTACATTCCTGAGTCAGCCACACCAACACAGGGATGTGTGAACATGGCTTAGCCTGACATAGAGTATAAAAGTTGAACACCCAGCAAAATCAACTTGGAGGAGAACAATAGGTTCAAGCTGGCTTCAGTCCACATGGTCCTTCCAGAAACTGGGATAACCCAGCACTGCAGTGGTAGCAAGCTATAGAGATCAGTAAAGAGAATGGTGTTTGTATTGTGATTCAACTGTATGCACAATTGCTATACTGTGTTTGTGTTGTGATTTCAGTGTGTTGCTTTATCACTTTTCTAAATCAAAATCCCACACAGCAACAAACATCTTCAACTGACTAAGTTTGGTACTACAAAGCTTTCCTCATGTGGAATATCCAGAAAACCCTGGTCAGAGAACATTGGACTACTAGCACCCACATTGCCAGCTGACTTAGCTAGCCCTATAAAAGAGTTTTATAGAACTGAACAAGTACTACCACTCAAGAACATTCAGCCAACATAATTAAGTACTAGATTTCTTAGGCATTAATAAGCTAGGAAATGTTACTTGGAACTTTTAAATGAAACTACTATGAAATTATTCTACCTGCCATGCAGCTTATGTCTTCCAGACCATGCTATACAACATGAAGCAACCACTTGGTCTTCACTGCATGGACTGTCCTCTGGGTGACTAACCCCTGTACCTTCTGAGCACGGAACACCTAAACTTCATGCCTTATCTATTTCCCTCATGAGGACTCAGTGCCATCTACATAAGTGTGCTGAAGTATCACACAGAGAGAGCATTGGAAGGGATCTGTGATCACCTAATCCAATACATATGCTCAAAGGAAGGTAAAATACAGTAAACTGGTCGGAAATTATTTCCCCGTTACAAATCCAGGCTATTTCCAATCACCTTCTTATCCATTCTATATTTGGAAATGGTTTCTATGCTTATCTATTTTTTCACCTTCACAGGGGTCAAGGTGAGGTTGACCAGCCTGCAATTCCCTTTGTTCTCCGCATCCTCCCTCTTGAAAGTAGGAATGACATCTCTTATCAGAAGCTCCTTGTTCATCAGTGCAGGCTTCCTGCTACTTTTCTTTGATTTCATGCACGAGGGAATGAACCTTTCTTGAGCTTAGAGTAACCAGTCAGACAAGGTAAGAGAAATTTCTTGGATGTCAGAGGTTATAGGTCATCTGCAAACACAAATGGAAAAAAGCCTCAAATACTCTGAATATGGACCAGACTTATTTTCTTCTACCAAAAAGATCCTCCTTGCCTAGTTTCAATGAGCAAGGGGGTTAAATGCTTAAAATAAAAATTACATATACTGAAAAAGATAGTGACAGAGAACATAAGGTTCCTGGAACACTCATCTGACTCCAGTAGCCAAAAATACAGTGGATTAAAAAAAGAAAGATCAAATATAACAGATTCTGATATTGCATTTCTTCTGGCAAACCTACTCAAACAATGATGTATTTTAAATGGATTGGGAAAAGCAGAGGCCTAGAAAGAGAATTCTTGTCTCTGAACAAAAAAGTGCATGTCTAGACAGCTGGAACTGTGCCTGCACATTCATTTTTGCAAAAGCAATTAAAGCTGTCCACTATGGAAATAGATTCAGATTTCAGGCTCTGCAGTTTGCAAGTAATAGTCCTACACATAGGAAGAAATTACTTTTTTCATAATCTCTACAATTCACAATTTAAGTCACTCCTTAATGGAAACTAAATCTAATTTTGCCCAAGAAATGAATGATGCACAGATGTCTCCCCATCTGTAATCAACTCTCAACAGATCGCAGTGATCAGACCAAGAGTTCTCTCTCAGAATGAAGTACAATCTTAGTTTCACGCTGATTGATGGCTTTTGAGAAAAGCTTTTCTTACAGGAAGGAAATTATTACAGAGTAGAACTGAAGTCAAATACCCCATGGTAGGCTAGGGCTTAAGCAACTCAGCCTGTCCCTGCAGGCTGATGCCCCTGAGGAGCTGGGACATGAGACACACAGCTGTTGTGCATCTTTGGATGCAGCTTCTTCTAAAAGGTGTCCAAGCTCTGACAGGTTCATGACATGGCAAACTTCATGCAAGTGCTGAGTTGTTGATGATACCAAGCTGTGTTGTGAAGTCAACACACTGGAAGGAAGGGATGCCGGGCTTGAGAGGTGAGTCTGTGTGAACCTCATGAAGTTCAACATGCCAATTCAATTGCAAGGTCCTGATTGTGGGCTGGCACAATCCCAAGGACAAACACAGGCTGGGCAGATAGAGAGCTGCCCTGAGGAAAAGGACTTGCAGTTGTTGGTGAACAAGAAACTTGACATGTGCAAGTGTCCTGGGCTGCATCAAAGTGTGACCAGCAGGTCAAGGAAGGGGATTCTGCCCCTCTGCTCTGCTCTTGTAAGGCCTCACCTGGAGTACTGAGTCCAGCCTGGGATGCACAACATAAGAGGGATGTAGACCTGCTGGAGCAAGCCACAAAGACGTTTAGAGGGCTGGAGCACCTCTCCTATGAAGACAGGCTGAGTTGGGGTTGCTCAGCCTAGTGAAGAGCACGCTCAAGGGTGACCTAACAGCAGCTTCCCATATCAGAAGGGGACCTAGAAGAGAGGTATTTTTATGTGACATGTAGTGATAGGACAAGGGGGAATGGCTTAAACTGAGAAGGCAGATTTAGATTAGATATTAGGAAGAAATTCTTTACTGTGAGAGTGGTAAGGCACTGGAACAGGTTGCCCACAGCAGAGAAGTTGTGGATGCCCCATTGCTGGAGTGTTAATGGCCAGGTAGAACAGCGCTTTGAGCACCCTGGTCCAGTGGAAGGTGTCCCTGCCCACAGCAAGGGAGCTGGAACTAGATGATCTTTAAGGTCCCTTCCAACCCAAACCACACTGTAATTCTATGACAGGAAGCAAAGAAAAGCACAGCACAGCATGTGAGATGCTCAGCAGTCACTTCAAAAGCACATCCCCATCGGCACAATTTTTACTCTAGGCACATACTTAGAAGGCTCTAAAAACTTCTTTGATCCTCGATTAAAAAGTTACTTCAAAACAAAAACCCATTAAAGTCTTTGGAAAAGTCATCCCGTTCAAAAGTTAGCCAGATAGCTGCACTGGTTCTGCTTTAGGCAAAACTACTGCTTTAAAGCAAATGCATCAAACTTCAGGGTTCTTAATTCCACATGTATGCAAATTTCCCCTGTAAGCCACAGTTAAGAATTCATTCTGCTTTCACTATCACTATCTAACAAAAGCCAAAGACAACTGACAACAAGTCACCATCATCTAATGCATAATGGTATAAAATTACTAATGGGATTAGGATGCCTCTGAAGCAAATTGTGATCACCATTCTTTCAATTCAGGACAGTAAGAATTAAATTACTAGAAACACATGAAGAGAATTTTGCTCTGAATGTGGCATCAGTCAGGGAGCAGCAGGTTAGATTATTTTATAAGCATATGGAAGAGAACTATCATGCCTAAACAAAACAGAATACAGAATTGAAATTACTGAATATTCACATTCCAGGAAAAATTTTGCAACAAAACCACCAGTCTGTTGTTATGTAAGAAAACATTTCTTAGGCCTTTATTTACAAAAGCTTTAAAAACAAATACCCTCTGTTATGCAAATTACTTGTTTAAAAAGGACTGCCCAGTTACATCATCATAACTCAATGAGAAAAAGGTGTTTTGATTTTTTGCTTTTAAGTACAAGATAAAACAGAGTGTTTGGTGAACATTTGGAGATTTTTCTACCATTGATTTGTGTCAAACACACATACGCGTGCACACGCACAGACACACAATGTCACACATTCCATCACTTCAGGCTAGTATTTAGCTATTCAATACCAAAAATCCTTCCTGCACAACTGCTCTGGATACATGCTATGCAGAGTTGAGAACATACTCTAGAGTCCTTTAAAACAATATATCTAAAATATATTGTAAGATATACTCAAAAATAAGCTAGCATTACACTCCTCAGGTAACTTTATTAGCTGTAAGTTATTTATATTTTGTTGTTTTACAACACATATCTGTAACATCTGTCTTTGTAACAACTACAAAAAGCATGATTTAATTGTCCTTTTAATTCAATAATTCAATTAAATAGTATTTTTTCAGATCTTTGGGTTTTATCTTCAACTAAACTGACTTATAACAATGATGAAATCAAGTACATAATAAATATGACTTCATAAAAAATATCTGAGGTGTACATTACTAGAAAAAAAGCTAGGAGTTTAATCAAGGGAAGTGTGCCATTACAAGACTCCTACTTTTCCCATATCCTTCAACTCTCAGCTTAATGGCAAAAAGGCTAAAGTCACAGGTGTTCTTCTCCTGAAGGGTGTAAAGCTGTTTTTTCAAGCCTCTTTCTCCCATCCCAGAGTGGATTTAAAGCAGCAGGCCAACCAGCAGTTGACATGTGCAGGATGTGTTTGAAGATGACCCAACACTAGTAAAATAAAAGCAGTTACTATGATTTCAGTAGTTTGTTTTGCCTGAACAAACAGATTATGCAGCAAATAAGTGGGTTGAGATACCAAGGAAATACAGCGTGAAGCTGCTGAACTTGGCAGATGATTGTATTCTAGCTGAGGGCAAAAGAAAAAACCAAAACAAACTTCAAATAAAACAGAGGATCTGAGTCAGAGTCTCTCTCTAAAGTGCAAATTTGATGGTCCACAATCTTGAATAGCTAAAGCGCCTGCATACTGGAAGGAACAGACATGAAGGGGGAAGTTAGTTACAATCAGAGCCAGTTAATTTGGAGAAGGGAGGGGAAAGAGACAAAGAAATGGAAGAACTATATAGGTAAGTTTAACAGACTATTCATTATGATTCAACTTTCCCCTTCTCTCTCTCTGCCACACTGATCCTATACATGGTTCTTTACAAACGGGCTAGTTAAGAGGCCAAAATGGAACCCAGAAAATTTTACATATCAATATTAAGATCAAAATCTGCGATAGGAACAGTCAAATTTAGTACATAGAAAGGCAGAAAAGAAAGTGTGCTGAGAAAGGGGGGAAAAAAGCCTTATTGTCCAAAGGGTTCAGCCAGAGATAAAACCTATATACAAGCACGTGGAGGTCAAAAAGGTGGCCTTTCATTTCATGTCATGACTGCTTGTTGGCTTCTTCTTCATAAGCGTTTCCTGTGCCATTTTGTACATAAGATGAGCCTGAACCAAGACCATATAAGTGGCCACAATATTTGGCATCATCAATGTGATCTTCAAAGAACATCTGAAGAGTTAAAAGAGATACACAAATTATTAGAAAAGGTTCAATTTAAATAGAACTATAGCAAGGCTTTAAAATGTTACTTTCTTTTTAGAATAAGATATTAAATCCCAAGGTGCACAAGATGAAACAATTAACATAATAACACACTTAATCTCAACACATTATGGCAATGTGCTATAGGACATTTAAATCTGTCAAGAAATACAACCTTCCTGTGTGCCCTTCCCAATGAAATGGCCCAATGTAATGTTTTCATAATTTTATATTATTAGTCATCACTCACTTTTCTACAAGTACAACAAAGATATTTCTCCATCTGATTTCTGTGGTGTTTCTCACAAGAGGTACATGCTTAGCATCCCTCATCAGTGCCTGTTTTCTTACCTACTCCTCAGTGGACACATTTCACCACACTCTGACTTGAAATGGTGGTGTGCCCTGATTTATATTATAAAGGTTTGGGAGTGGGGAGGATGAGCACAAAACCCATTATGGAGTTTAGAGAAATGCAGAAAGATGCATTTCCAGCTCCTCACAGACAGGGACCTCATTTAAAAAGGAGTTGCAAAATTTTGTACTAAGATTGCATTTAGACCTTAATCTAAACTGCAAATGGAACCTTTCAGTGGAAGACAAATGAAACCCCGTGATAGTCTGATACTCTACTTTTCAGACTTAGGTTTTCAAGCACAAACCCACAAATTATCTCACAAAAATAAGATGACACACACATGCAAAAATTTTTCACCCTAATACCTTCATGGCAACCCTGGACAATCCAGTGGTTGACATTCTGAGACACCATCAACATCAGAAATCTAAGACAGGCAGAGGTATGAAGGAACAGAATGGATGCGATACACAATTCTAAACAGAGCCTCAAAACTTCTCCCTTCAAGCTTTGCTCTTACCAGCACAGTCAGGATGAAAAATTCTGTACTGCAGGAATCCGAGACTTCAATTAAAAGTTTTAAAGCCCCCAGCAGTTTTTACAGGAATAAACAGGTAGGAAAACCCCAAAACAACAACCCTACTGGTGTAGTATCATTATTTAAGTATTTCTGATGGAAAGGAAAAGAGCAGTAGCTTCTTTTGGCTAGTACTCCAAAACTCAGCAAGCAAGTTGCAACTCCTTCACAGCAATTAGTAACAAAACTTTTAACCTCTAAAATGCAGTTCTTTTACTGAGAAATACATTTTCAAATACTGAACTCCACTGAAAAGGCTTTAAAAATCAACATTTAATGTACTTCTCTCTACTTACTACTGTGTTCTTATTTAGAAATGCTGTATTTGCAAAGAATATCCACAAGTACTGGGAAAAAAAAATCAAATCCATGTCTATTGGTTTAATTAAGCAAGTGTTTTATTCTAAAAGGCCCTCAAATATTTCTACTCCTAGTAAAAGCTTTTGGTAAACTGGTGTGGCCTCACCTTGAATATTGTGCAGTTTTGGGCATCAATATAAGAAAGATATTAAGCTACTGGAGAGTGTCCAAAGGAGGGTAACGAAGATGGTGAAGGGCCTTGAGGGGAAGACGCATGAGGAGCGACTGAGGGCACTTGGTCTGTTCAGCCTGGAGAAGAGGAGGGGGCAGGCACTGATCTCTTCTCTTTGGTAACCAGTGACAGGACCCAAGGGAATGGGCTGAAGTTGTGTCAGGGAAGGTTTAGGTTGGATATTAGAAAAAGGTTCTTCGTCCAGAGGGTAGTTGGGTGCTGGAAGAGGCTCCCCAGGGCAGTGGTCACAGCACCAAGCCTGACACAGGTCAAGAAGCATTTGGAGAATATTCTCAGGCACATGGTGTGACTCTTGGGGATGGTTCTGTGCAGGGCTAAGAGTTGGACTTGAGGATCCTTGTGGGTCCCTTCCAACTCAGCATATTCTGTGATTCTGTGATCTCATTAAAGAAACTGTCAGGGGTTGGATCCTTTTCCTCTATTACGAAACTAATTTGAAAGGTTGTATCTTAAAAATTATTGTCATATACTTCCCTTTCTTTGCTTTGGATTTTGTTTCAAATTCAAGAGTAAAAAATTAACACCAGGCAGACAGCATTTAGTCACACTGGGATTTCATCATACCAGAACCATAATCCTCTTTATTCCACCTGTAGCCCATGACCTGCTTGACAACTGCAACAGTTCCAGCAGAGGCAGAACATAGTGCTAGGATGAGCAAACCAGCTTAAACCACATCATTTATTCACAGCTGTCTCACTAGTATTTGTCAGAAGCTCATAGCCATTTTCTCCTTCATACAAAAGGCTGGATTCCAGAAGGAAGACACCTCAGCATGTAGTACTTAACCTTATTAAAAGATGAGGTTTGATATTACCATGTATTTTGACACTGAATTGTTGGCAGAATGCCATGTTCTGATGCACTGGCATTTCTCCAGTGCAAGTGCTTTCCAGAGCAGCCTGTTCAATATTTGATTGTTCTGCTAATGCAAAATATCCTAATGTCTTCCTGTTGTATGCGGACAAGCAGCAAGGAAGTATGAGGCTTATAAAACCTGATGATTTTCCTTGCTGTCAACCTTGAATTAACTGACTGATACACAATCTTTTAGAATATTAGTTAATCTGTTCTTCTGTTAATGGTAAGGAAGAAGAAATGCACGGACATTCTCCACAGCAGCCTGACAGTCATTATTTAATACACCTAAAGCCTGAAAGTTTAGCTAGAGGTGGTGAGTCAACACCTTCCCCACCTATCAGCCTGTCACAAGCAGCAGTGCACCCCAGCTGGGTATAACACTGAGCAGAAGCTCTAAAAAAAAAAATTGGCTCGAGTACAGTCTCCCAAAAAGGAGTTTGGCTCTAGCAGCTCATAACTCACTGCAGCAGCCACCTATAAAATGATGCCCTGCAAAACAGGTAAGGAAAAAAACCAACACAAAACACAATTCACAAAAAATGGAAAAGCCAGGCACAGGCTGGACATGGGAAGCAATGCTCACAGCAGCTAAGCAGGGAATCAGTGAGGCTGGTTCACACTTACTCTGGGGAAAATACAGGTAAGTCTTATTTCTGTCAAGAAAGGATTGAACCCTGAAGCCCTTCAGAGACCTCTTTAAAATACCACAGACTTATCAGAACCAGCAATTCCATGTGACTATCACAGCACGTTACTGTCATGGAAATAAAAACAATACATTCACCTACTTCTCTCATTTTGAAAAAGGCCATTCCTGTGAGTAAAGAATCGGATCCTGCCTGATGCTGTGGTCCTATCCTTTCCAGCTCTAACTGCTCAGCCACTTCTTGTAATCCACCCTGAAAAAGAATGCATTATGTTAACTGCTAAAAAAAGATAAATCAGAAAACTGAACAGCTGTATTTGGGAAAATCTGTTACACAGGGTACCTCAGGCATATTTTAACATTTGCACAGTAGTTGAAACAGTCATTATACTAAATAAATGGACACATGGAGAATCAAACTTTCTCTATCAATAGCAGTATTAAAATTCTCTATCAGTATTGATTAAATAAGGCAGTACCTGCAACCAACAAAACCACTACCCCTCATGTTCCAGCCTCTCCAGTAACCAGATGTCATTACTTAACAATTTCTTCAAGGTGTTGAAAGGTGGACTAGCAATGCTTAAGAACAAAACCAGGTGTTCCTGTACTTCTATTTGAACAAAAGTGTAGAATGATGTTTTTACCTTTTGAAAAACACGAGTTCAAGTGCTTTCAAATGAGATGCCCATATGCCTCCATGTGTTAAAGTGCCTGTCTTCCTTTGAAACAGACCTTTTCCTCCCCACTAGCCTTTCAACAATTAAGCTGAGAGTCTTTCCACATCCCTTTAAAAAACCGAGAATATTCTTAAGTACCCAGAACACTACAAGGAGTCTACAAATATGTCAGACCACAGGCATTTAGAAACCAGGTGGCAAAGTTAAAAGAGGAAGGTAGTGCTCCTTCTATATCTACAAGACATTCTACTCCTTTTAAAGTTTATTTCATTAGCTTTTGTAAGAGAATAGCAGAGAAAGCATGCAATAAAAAAAATCATCTTGCAACTAGTTGTCTAAGATACTAAAATGCAATGGTGTAGCAAGCTTTTCTGTTAAAGATGTGTATTTAACAGACACATGTGCAACAAAACTTACTTAAAAAAATTAAGTATCTGACATACAACAAGGGAAACATTTAAAACAGTAGTCGTCCATTTTGAATGTTGACACAACAGTTTAAAAGGACAGACAGTGAAATTGTAGACAACATGCCAAAGCTGCAACTCTATAAATTCATCTGCTCCAAAAGGTAAAACTTCTTCAGTTTTGAAACCATTTTCTTTCCCAACAAGCTTATGTGAAAAACTATCCCCTTAACTGCAGATGACTAAACCTCCTTTTAGTGTCCCCTCCAAGACAGTAGTAACTGCTATGTGTGGAAGCAAACCTGTCAGACTTTGGTTTGCTTTTACAGGTAACACCAGCAGCTGAAGGACAGACATGTTACTGTAACTGCAATCTTTTAATGCTGTGAACACATAATTGTACAATTCTTTTTTTAATTCACTAAATTATAAAGCTACTGGAAAGACTAAAGCACATGCACATTCTTAAAGGTCTAGAAAGATTAAAAAAACCCCAGGCAGACAAAATCCTCAGTGCTGCCATAAGCTTTGCAAGGCAAAAATGTTGCACAGAGGCAACGCTTTTAAAGAAAGAATGCCCAAAGTTCACCTTTCCTTGCACTCTTAAGCTGTTTGAGGTACGAGAAGGGAAGCAACAAAAGGCAAAAGCATTACTGTCAAATGTAAAACTCATGAACCAATACAGGAATCTGACCTGAAAATCAGATCAAACATTATGAGAATTCCTGTGGCTCTTATGCCAACAAGTTTGAGTCAATTTTTTCTGTTAAAACTCATGGAAGCTTCAGTAATAGCATTCCTAAGTAACAGCTACAAACCAACAGTACTGGTATAGCTAGTTTTATTCTGTCTTAAGCAGCAGGAATACAGTTCACAGAAGATTAAGGTATGTCTAGGCACTATACAGTTAAGTACTAAAACTAGCTTGTTTTATGTGCTTGGATAGAGCATCTGAACACTGTGAACATGCTCAGTTAATCTGCACTCTCAAAATCATGTTGAGGGTTGGTGGCCAGCAAGGAAAAGAGTACACCTTAGACATGAGCATATTCTCTGCTTTCTAACTCCAGTAACGAGCTGCTAATTCACAACAGCAGCTGGACCCAAACCCTTTCAAAGGGACCAATTTCTGCTCCTAACTCTCTGTTTCCTCAAGCTGCAAATTAGCAGAGCCTCACTATCAGGTTCTGCAAGTTGTAAGACTATCTACTCTAGCTCCAAATAACTTTGAAGAAATTAAAACTCAGAATAAAAATCAGTAATAGTTCCACAGCAGCTGCAAGCTCTGGAATGCAAACCTAGTAATACAGAAAGTACAGTACAGCGTCCTACCAAAGAATGCTTTGAAAATAGTTATACAGTGGTGTGTGTTTATGTATTTGTAAATATAGATCACACAGTTTTTGTGTGGAACTTCTTGGTCTGTTAAGTGTCATAATTACAAAATGAATTTGTCTGTCTCTGAAAATGGTATTCTCCAGTCTAGTGTTCCCCACAAAACCACTCCTAACCACACACTGCTCACTTGCTTCCCACTTCCTCCCCTCTATGGCAGTCTGGGGAGGAGACTTGGAGACACAAAAGGTTGAAATACGAACAATTTACTGTAAAATAGAAATGAGATAAGAAAATGAACAGCAACAATACTAATGACAAAAACAAACTATTATTGCTCACCCTGCAGAAACCCCTGGAAATACCGATTGCTTCCTGTGCCACACTACTCTGACCCAGAACAGTGCCCTTCCCCCATACCCAGAAAATTATGTGAGGTGGTACAGAATGACCTGTGTGTCCCAGCCACAGCCACTCCTGGCTACTGCAAAAATGAATCCTGTCCTGGCTGGAACCAGGACAGTATCCACCCCTTATTCTATACCATTTATGTCATGCCCAAATGCTACAACTTCCAACTATACACATATATATAGTTTTATATATATATATATATATATATATATAAATACACACAAGCAGGGGTATAATTTCCATTGTCAATGGTCATCCTTTCTAATATGCCTGTTGAGTTCATTTAGTCCATGACTGTAGGTTCTATCCATCCTAGATGTCTCCCAAGGCAGGAGGTACAGTGTGCTGTTGGCTAGTTGCAAGCTGCATCAGGAGCTCACAACCAGTGCATCTGGAGCAGTCCATATTCACTGTCCATGGTAGTTAGGGCACACAGTGGCAGTGTCATTCAACAGCAACCAATATGATACAATTCAACATTACAGACTGTTCTCACCCAAAAATCAAATCCCCTTGAGGTACACTTCATGTTTCCCTGTTGCTCTGTATTATCCACCAAATGCACCCAGGTCTATGAACAAAAACAATCCTGTGGGTGGGTTTGCCTTAGTTTGGATTAATCCTGCCTCAAACAGTCTTTCCTAACATATGGCTCATATGCACCATGGGGACTTTGTCCCCTTCCGAGCTATGTGAAGTTTTGATGGGTTGGGGACAGCTTGATTGGTGGAGCCTCGGGTATTAACTAATCAGGTGGCCTCCACTGAAGGCAGATGCCAATGTCTGAAGGTCTCCCCACCCCTTGCCTTCAAGGTGGTTTTTAAGAGTCCACTGTACAGTTTGATTTTCCCAGAGGCTGGTGCATGATAGGGATTATGATACACCCTCTCACTACCACACTGTCTAGCCCAGGTGTTTATGAGGCTATTCTTAAAGTGAGTCCCACTGCATGATTCAGTTCTCTCTGGAGTGCCACATCACCACAGGACTGGCTTTTCAAGGCCCGGGATGGTATTCCAGGCAGTAGCATGAGGCACAGGGCATGTCTCCACTCATCCAGTGGTTGCTTCTACCATGGTCAGCACGTAGCGCTTGCCTTGGGGGGTTTGCAGGAGTGAGATATAGTAAGTCTGCAAGGCCTCCCCCCATTTATATTTTGACTATCATCCCCCATACCACAGGGGCTTTACCAGCTTGGCTTGTTTAACTGCTGCACACATTCCACAGTTGTGGATAACCATGAACATTATCTCCCAGGTTAAGCCCACCCTTAAATCATGAGCCCATCTCCATGTTGCATCTCTTCCTTTTTGACCTGAAGTGTCATGGGCCCACCAAGGCAGAAATAATTCATACTTATGTTGCCAGTCGGGATCTAGCTGAGACGCTTTAATTTGGGCAGCTCAATCCCACTGTCCATGGTTCCAACGCTCTTCAGTAGCCTGACTCTTGGGTACGTGTGCATCTACCTGACATACTTTTACAGTCACCTTCCCTACCTGGGCACAGATGTATTGCCACATCTCAGCAGCCCAGACGGGTTTTCCTCTGTGCTGCAAATCAGCCTTTTTCCATTGGTCTAGCCATCCCCACAGAGCATTTGCTATCATTTACAAGTCAGTGTAGAGGTCGAGTGGTGGCCACTCCTCTCATTTAGTGATATCTAAAGCCAGCTGGATGCATTTCAGTTCTGCAACCTGGTTTGATCTACCTTTACCTTCAATAGCTTCTGCAACTCACCACACAGGGCTCATACAGCTAAGGCACAGGTCGGTAGGGAGGAGAAAAGACGATCATCATATTACCAGAGTAGGAGTTCATATTGCTGAAGCACTGTTTGTTCTCCTCCTTTCACTGATGTTAATGCCAATGAGTTGGGATACCACAATGGTGTGCTCCATACAAACTTCCACCACATGGATTGCACGCACTTCACTGCATCTGCACGATCTACAGGGGACTTCTCATTATTTGAATCCTTACAGATTACCTCCAGCACAGCTAATTCTTTCAGGTACTGGACACCTTACTCCATGGCATTCCACCTGCTTGGGCACACTAGTAGATCATCTCTGAGAGAATTCCTTTCCCTCATGCTTGACAGGAGTCACATCCAGAGGCTGAGAGTTTCTGTCCTCTTCCCAACCCCCCTGTCAATGCCCACATCCCAGGGATCCCAGTTGCTTGGCTTCAGTACCATCTAGTTTCATATTGTGGGCCACAACATCCAAGCATCAGAGCAGCCAGGGCACTGGGGCTCACCTGACTGGTGGCTGAAATCTCTTTGCGCATCTTGCAGCTCACGGAGGGGTAGGAGTCAGGTGGTTATCTCCAGCCCTACCTTTTTCTCCTGTTCTGAGGGCCCTGCTTCCTCTTAATCTCTTACTAAGTGATTGTCTTGGATTTTCCGTACAGAGGTGAATGCTATCAGCACAGGTTGTTCCCCTGCCATGGTGGTGCCTGCTGGTCTGCTTTCCTCCTCTTCCCCCTGAGGGTGCTGTCTAGTACTGCACTGTGTCTAGGAAAGCGTAGTCAGGGCCCAACACAATGCAGGAAGTTGCTCCTCTATGGAGTTGCCACAGCATTCTCCTGCCAAATATTCTGTCACTTTATTAAGGTCCTGTAGTTGCTCAAGGGTGAACTCCTAAACTACTGGAGCAGAGAATTTTCCCAAAAACTGACCTGTTTTCTCCCACATTCCATGTCACTCATGACTATCTACCCTCAGGGCAGATCTCTGATTGACATTCCCAGAAATCTCTGTCCTGACTCCAAACATAGTGTGGATCATGCTACCCTAAACATGGTTTAGGCTGCAGTGAGGAGACAGAGCAGACACGGCACCAAGGGCATGCTTTCCTTAACATCCAAAGGAAATTCAAAATTCACAAAAGGTGTTTTAAGAGGCCTGATGCAGAATAATGTGATGGAAAGCTGGGGAAACCATCCTCCCCTGTTCTTCCCACAGACTGAGTATGATTTTTAATGGACTTGCAGAGATGCTCAGGGCAAGGGCAGGAGAGCAGCACTGCATGAATACACGTCCCAAATTACCCTTACTGAGCTTAATGTTTTCACGTCACAGATTGATACTCCACAATACATCAACAAAGCAATTCTGATCCCTCTCCCTGCTCTGAAAAAGAGAACCACGATGGGCAGATAATGCATATACAGAAACACATACAGGGTTAGGTACAACAACCACATGAACAGATAAAGCAACACTGTGACCAGTGGCTCTGGATCTAATACAACAAATACTTAGATCATACTTGTTTCCAACCTGCTCTTCGGACAGATCTGTTGTCTCAACCCTTTGTGCACCATCTTGGGTGCCAAATAAGGCTCTTAAGGCTTAGGAATGGTATTCTCCAGTTTAGTGTTCCCACTGAAACCACCACAAAACACACAGCTCGCTCACGTCGCCCCTTTCCCTTCCCCTGTGGCAGGCTGGAAAGGAGAACTGGAGGCACAAAAAGTAAAGAACACAGGTTGGAATATGAACAATTTACTGGAAAACAGCAATGAGATAAGAAAACAAACAGTAACAGCAACAATACTCATGACAGTGTACAAGAAAAGAAACAGTACTGCTCACCCTGCAGAAACCCCTGACAACACCTGTCTGTTGCCTCTGCCACAGAAGCCAAGCCCTACTACTCCATTCCTCAGAGAATGATGTGAGGTGGTACAGAACAACCATCGTGTCCCAGCCCTGCCCCCTCCTGGCTACTGCAAAAATTAACCCTGTGCTAGTCAGAACCAGGACAGAAAACGAATAGGCTACTGAGATTCTCTTTCGGGCAAGACTTCTGTACCCCAGGTAAGTGTGCTTCACTCTTGGAGGAGAAGGACAAATTCTTCCCAAATTCTGAGAGCATCAGCCTTTCAAGAAAAAGGCCA
Source organism: Hafferia zeledoni (assembly GCA_035583235.1). Taxonomy (NCBI): domain Eukaryota; kingdom Metazoa; phylum Chordata; class Aves; order Passeriformes; family Thamnophilidae; genus Hafferia; species Hafferia zeledoni. Next base: position 43,187,916 of record JAWWEV010000134.1, on the reverse strand, counting down.
CAATCATTTACATAATCACACAACCACAGTCAACAGCAAATCCAGTTCAAATTCTCATTTCATGTCATGGTCCCAGAGTTCATTGTTCTGTAAAAACCTTCTTATTAGAAGCAAACTTCCAACAAGCTCTATCAATCTACATTCCTTAGGATTGCCACTATTACCAAAAAGTTTTGGAATGGTCTACACAAAAAGATTCCTAGAAAATAAGCAAGTTCAGCTTACACAATATTAATATCTCAAGTTAACACCCAATCTGCATGCCAGGAAAGTCAGAATAATATACTGTAAATTCACAGAGTACATAATTCCACCAAAAGAGCATCAAGCACCTTTCCAATCCTGAAACATATTTCTCTTTCCAATACCAAAAATCTTTTGTGGTTGTGTGGGGACAGAGAGCAGGGGACCTACAGCAGATCAATGAAAAATCATATGAAAAATAACTTAGACATCAATAAAAGACAACTGCACAGCCATTTAATTCACTGTGATTTAATAGAGATTGAAAGCAACACATACTAGGAGACAATGCATGCATTTTTAGAGTCAGAACACTGAATGTTTAGTAATTTGTTTCAGGAAGCTTCTCTCAGTACAGCTCAAGTCCACCATCACTTCATCACTGGTAAATTTGAAGGGGTAAGACAGTCCATTTCCCGTCCCCAGCTGTCACTATCAGTCTGCAGGTGAGGTGACGGGATCAAAATTTACTGCAGGAAAGCTGACCTACATATTCAGGTCTGAAAAAAAAAAATTACCCTTGTTCTTATGGTTTGCTGAAATAAGATCTGTGAAGGTTTTTCTTGTCTTCCAAAAGATCTCAGTGTGTCTAAGCAATGCAGGTTACACACAACTATGTCTTAATGAAATGTCCACAGTCCCCTCCTCTCTAAACCCACTGGGAATATCTCCTCTGTAACAGTGACACAGAACATCAACCTGTTACCTTTCCTATGGCACTAAATTTAGAATATACATTCTGTTCTTGCTAAGTGTGTCACCACCACTAAGACACCAGATGTTTTACTTTGGTTCATCACAAGTGAGAAAAGGGTTTTTTTTGAAGAGGCTTCCCCCCACCACTTCTTTAAGATTCCTGAAGTTTAAGAGCATTTGATTTTTGCTCCTGGCCTCTGTGGAAAAAAACCTGTTCCTAAGACGTTCTCTCATTCTCAGCCATTGCCTAGCTGATTGTATCAGTAACAACTGCAGATGGATCTAGACAGGTGCACTTCTCTTACTGACTGGAAGGGTGGTCTACATTTTCTGCATTACTTTGGTTAACGAAGTTAATTTAACTTCTCTCACAATTTACTTCCAACACAAACAGGCTACTACTTAAAATGACACACTCTGCAAGTTTATCTCAGAAAGAAAGAGGACTGTACACAGCACACAAATCACTCGTTCAGTACAACGAAGAGGCAGGTCATTCCTTAGTTAGGATTTGTTTTTACTAAGATGAGTGCTCTCTTTTTCCTGCAGGTTTTCATTCAGAAAGCCCAGAAGTTAAGCTACTTTCCATAAGAGCAACAAGTCATCAATTGCCTCAGATGAGCGATGCACCTCATTCCAGCAGCAGCCCAAACTCCTAGCAGTTCTTTGGGGCAGGTAAGGCTGGCTGTTAACAGTGCCTTCAGCATCCTTCTTTCACTTGCTGTCTTCCCCTTCACACACTTAGTTCCAATTCCCATTCACTCTTCAGTCCAGTAAGGTATCCAAATTTTATGCCTGACAGAGTAAGCCAGTCAGTAGCCTCGATGGCCTGACATTAGAGATTAGTTTATAATTATTTTTTTCCCCCAGAAGTCACATGTTGTCCCTGAACATATGCTGTTATCTTTCCTTATGGGGCCATCTGAAACATTCTTCACTCCATTCCTCTTCCCAAGACACTTCCACATCATCTTCATTGCAATTACCTTTGCCCAGACAACTGCAGTCCTTCAGTGGACTGCCAAGGAGGAAATAAGAGTATTCGAAACCCATCAATTCTTTAGGCTAAGGAAATGAAGAATTAATTCCAAACATGGGTTTATCGTCTATTAAAGAACTGTAAATACACTATCATGACATTTTTAACTGTCAATTAGTTCTAAAAATTGATTTGTGCTCCTACCTGCTTCTATCAATGCCTTGAATATTAAGCATATGAAGCTTTATACGATAATGCTTAGTAGGCACTACCAAAGCAAAAGCATACAACAAAAATACAGAAAATAAGTATTTTTAAGCACAAAGTACTGTTTCCAAACACAAAATTTGTTCTGAGGCATTAACTGATTACTTACCTTCAGGTTTTTGCAACTCTTCATGAGATATTTTACATCATAGATGACAGGGAAAAACAATCTCAGTATCTCAAAGAAGTCCAACTCTTCCTCAGGTAAATTGGAGTTTGTCAGGATTTTGATTAAATAGCCAAAGTCATATCCACTGCAAATTAATAACAAAAACAATATAAGCAAATTACTTAGAAGCATCCTCACTTCCAACAGCAAGACTTTATTTCACATTAATAGGACATTTTGCTTAATTTCAATGCAATTAAGACCTATGATAAAACTAAACTTCAATGTAAATGGTTCTATTGCAGATTCCAAAGAAAACATTTTAATTTAGTCTGAATAAGGCAAAGTGAAGAAGCAAAAAGATCTGCCTACAGGAATTTCCTTAAATCCTGAGACAAGGTAGTTTTGCTGGGTCTTCATCTGATAACAAGAACTTATACCAGAAAGACTCTTATGCTGGTTTCTTTCACAGAGACTGGAGTTTCTCACTACAAACTGAGACACAGAGAGACTTCCACAGTTCCTGAAATGCAAAAGATTAATGCGTTTCCAGAGCCAGTGCATGTTTATGCCAGGAGGAAAGTTTAACCCTCAGCAATGAAGAGGGATTGTCTCTCAACTTTCCCATAAAATCTGCACACACACAACTGAAAAATGTAATAGCTTGTAGACTATTACTCTTTCTGGAGACAATGACAGGGTAAGCTGGAAAAAGTGTTGTGTGTACACGTCAGTGTGCAGGAGGCAGCAAGATAACTGAGCAGTGCACGTTTGTTAGAAGAACCTGAGGTATTACAGTGCGTGCAGGCTACAGTGAAGAGCTCGGAAAGGCTTCCTCCTCAACAGCTTGATTGAAGAAAGAGGACAAAGGAAAGAGGTGTGGCAGTGAAAGGTGAAACCACATACTTTTTACAAAGGGTTATGAGAGGAAACAAGAGGGTTTAAAGTATAAAAAAGACAGATGTCAAGTATTAAGGACTAAACACCAGCGCAAAAAGTAGCGATGCCCAGTTATGCTCTTCCCTAGGAAGGCAGCAATTACAAACCTTATCCCAAATCTGATCTGTTCTGACCCCTGTACTTTCAGGACTGCTCACGCACATATGAACTGAGCTAGATGAAGGACTGACACATTCTCTTCTAGGTTTTTAAGTTTGCATTGAACCATATCAACTCCTAGATTTTAGTGACACACAATTTTAAAAACGCCTGTACTAACAAAGAAGACAAACACACAGCAGGGGCTGCCTCCACTGAAGGCTTCATCAGTTCTGCTATTTAAGGAACCTTAGCATAGCACTGAGCTGATTCAAGGGAACAGGTGGCCACCAAAGACTCCAAACTCCCAGTTTAAGACTTTGTGTTCATTCTTGAATACACAGGGATGACAGAGAAACCCAAGGATTTTGCAGCTTGGTACTACTGACCAAAATCTTTAACTGGGAGATGAGCAATGGAAAAGACAAATCAGTTACGAGCACTCTACTATTGATCCTGTGGATATGTAGAATCCACAAAGACTGGTGACTTCTGATGTAGGCTCAAGGCTTCAGCTTCCATACTCAAGGTAAATAAAATACCTTTTGTATCTTTTGTATACTATAAGGTTCTCTACACCATCTTTATATTACGAATTTCAAGACAGAGGGTAGAAAAACCTTGAACACATTGGGAATGAATGGACTGTTCCCTGTAAGTTCATTAATACAAGATATACAAAAGGCAGAGACTATTGCAGCTCTCCCATGGGGGTTTCCAGTGCTCTAAAAATTACATGTTGAACAAATCCTGCACTGCCTCTGGTGCTTTGAAGCTGTGCTGGCTGCCCTCCAATCTCCACAGCAGCAGCCACCAGCCAAGGAGCAAAAAAGCCAGAGATAAAGGATTTCAGTAGAGTCTCACAAAGTAAAAACTGCAGTATACTTGGCAAAACAGTTGCTTGGAAGCTTAATTTTATTACATGATCTGAAGGAGAAGGGAAGGTGGGAAAGCCTGCATTAGCACAAAGCCCTCTAAAGAAAAGAAAAAAGTCACATTAGCAAAAACAACTATTCAAAAAGATGGAAAAAAGACTGTTCAGGATTAGGAGACATTCCTCTAGAGATTAGTTTATTAACTCACTGAATTCCTTACATTGATCATCCTCATCACCCAAATGTAACTGCCACACTAAACTTTTAAAGTGAAAAATCCCAGTATTTGTGCTCCTCCTTGTAAAAAAAAAAAATATTTCTCTTCAAAAAAACCCCAAACAACTAGGTACATGACTGAATTACTAAAAACCAGATGTGTTCAAATGTTTCTACTTTCTCCTAAGAAAGAAGCTCTGCAAGAAAAGAAAAGTCATCATTCATTTAGTAATCTTATTTTGAGCAGGAATCTCAAAACTGCAATTTTGATTGAGAATTTTTTTTTTCTCTTGGAGGCTGCAGCAGGTCCAAGCTTACAGAGACATAAAAACTGTCACTCCAATTCAAGACTAAGATATATCCAGTTAAAAATATTTTGAGTGGCCACTGCTGAATGCTAACGGAAAGGTAAGAAATTCCATGGTGAGCAATTATATAATTACCTACTCATTAAAAAAGTTTTCTTCTAAGCCTTTAACAGGCAATTAGTGGTTGGTCTATACCCTGAAGCACAAAGGCCTCCTTTCCTTAAAAAACTTTCACCATTTCTAATATAATCACCTAAGTTGCTTAGTGCAGCAAGCCACAATCTGTGCAGCTGTACAACACAGTCTTACAGACATTTGTTTTGTTTTTTCACTGAACATGGAGAGCTGTAGGCAACAAGGCTGTAGAGAAGAGCAAACATGCCTGTATTTCTTTGCCTTACTATCCAGAAAGAATTCAGACAGCCAATTAACCATGAATTCTACTCAAGCACCAAGTCTGAAATAAATCAAAACCTGCAAGAGCTGAGAAAGACTTACTTCATTTTATAATAGCTAACAGAAATTAGGCAACAGATTAAATTTTACTAAAATCAGTTAGACACAAATGATTATTGAAACAGTACCTTGGAACTTTCCAACATCCCCAAAACATCTGTGTTTTGTTTTCACAAAAGCATGTTTAGACAGACCCTCCAAAGATAAACAGAGGAGGTGGCACACAGGTGGAAACTCAAAAGCTTCAAGCAGGGCAGTCAGTTGAACATCCACAAAAACAGCATTTGAGCTGTTTCTTTATAACTTGCTCAACTGCCAAGCACTCAGAGCTCTTTTGACTGTGACAAGGATCAGAAATTCAGGGTTTCCCCCTCCTCTCTCATTGACTCAAAAGATTTGATGGAGTTGCCTGACATTGCAGCACACAAGAACTAGTGACAGTGCAAATCTTCACTTATGTCTGTCAGAACTGCAGGTCCACACAGACTTGCCAACATGTCAGGGTGCCAAAGCAGCTGCACCAAACGCAGAGATAAAAACCACCCAAACAGAACTGTTAGAGAAGCTGAGCTCAGAAATAAACCAAGTAAGAGTTCAAGGAAATCAAGGTTTGAGAAAGGAGGGATTCCCCTCTGCCCAAATCCTATGGGACTTAAATTTTAAGGGTTAGTAGTAACCAGAGCATTTTAAGGAAATGGAAGCAATAGCAGAGTCAGCAACTATCAAGCACAGCTTTTTCAGTAGTCAAAGAACTACTGCATGGAGGACCTACATGAAACAAATTTTGAGCCGAGTGTCCTGCTGATAGAACATAATCACAATCAATCTAAAATATATTTAGAAGCACCTGTTCACTACTCATTGTGGCACATTTTATATGACCCAAGCTCAAATTATAGCTTTGTGCAATCTCGGTTTCCTTGGAACTTAACCCACTTACTCCAGGGTTTTATGCTCAAGATGGTATCAACAAGCCCTGGCAAACACCAAAAGCCTTTAAACACTCTCTGATAATCAGCATTTGACAAACACTTGCTGGAATAGATGTCTTAAGAGGATTTCTAAAGACATTCAGTGAAATCCGAAACAGAAATTTATCTCAGCACAGATGAAACTGGACTTCTGTTAATAAAGCCATTCCAAACATCTTTCATAAGCTGCACTAGTAAAAATGCCATTATTGCACAAGGTCTGCACTACACTTCGACCAGCCTGTTAGCCAGGAATTACACACACTAAA